>OY101440.1:71756163-72246980 GCA_956483585.1 Gymnocheta viridis
AATTATACAGTATTGTATTTTTGTTGTTCGTAATTTTCATTCAAAAGTGTGTTTTAATTGTACGTTTGAATTTTATATGTTTTATAAATGGTTGTATTGAGGCCAGGTACTCGTATGGAAAAATTCTATTTGTTAGATTAATTTGTAAAAATCTTTTAAATATGTTATGAAAAGAAATTTGTTGATCGACATAAATTATTTACTCACAATGAATTGACTACATTGAATTGACATTTAAAATATGACAAAATTGCCATACAACAAATTTGTCTGTTCACAAGCACATAAACAAATATGGTATTTTTTTAAACGATAAGCCATACGACTGAGCTTGTGAATTGAAAAATTATTTATATTCAAGAAATGTAATTTTTTTACACAGTATACATCCCAAAAATTTTAATTTGTGCAGTATTCAATTCAGTAAATTGTTAGAAATTTCAGAAAATTGTTAGTGCTATTTTTCATTTCGACTTTGACTTTTGTCAACACAAATCGATTGGTTGTCAAGACACTATGTAAATATATAAAACAAATGAAATTGAATTATAGTTTCGTTTTAAAAATGTCTTAACATTTCATTTTTTATGATTATTCGTAATTTCAAAAAAAAAACTGAATTGATGCTATATCCTGGGCCTGACATTAAGTTTTTTTTATTATTTGTTTTGTACTTGTGTGCACAGAGTAATAATTTTAATTATTTTCTATATACTGGTGCAGAGCGTACTTGCAATGTTTCAGAACCCGGTATTTTTTATTATAATTGCTAATATGTAAAATCATTTTTTGTATAATATAAGCCTAATTTTAATAATTGGTTGTGTATATTCTACGCTTAAACATTTTTAATCCCGCAAGCGACTACATACAATTATGAACTAAAATTTGCTTGACCGCTTTTGTAGACATTTGCCGTATGTAAATTTTTAATTCAAGGGATTTTACAAGAACTTTAGAAGCCCTTGTAAATTGACTATATGATTTTTTTGAAGTTTCACAGGAGGGAAAGTTATTCGTAAAATTATGAAATTGTTTTTCGATGAAAGGTAATTTGTATTAATTGAAATATCTTCGACATCCTGATCAGATGATCTCTATACTTATGTATATTGTGAGTGCAGCAGAATGTTTCCTTTAAATTTCTTTCCTATTTCTGTTTAACTGATATTAGAGATATTAGATTTCATATTTAATGGTACTTTCCAATTGTATTAAAGGAACAGTTTTTTAACGCTTAATTTCAAAGAAACGCATGAGATTTTTGTTTTTTTATCTTGAAGATATTGTAGTTCATGTTTAATGAGACCTATAAAAAAATAAATAAAATTTTTACACCCAAAAGTAGTTTGTTTACACCGGTTCTCTATGAAGTTTTTCATATAAAATAATGCTCATGCCTGGCTGGGAAATGTGATCGTTAAAAATATATTTTGTTAGGTAATTAAGTGTATTTATTATGGAAATGCGTTTTCCATCCTTGGATGGTTGTTTGTATTAAGAGGTTTCATAAAATTTGTATTGTGTATTAAGGGGTTTCAAAAAAAAATTTATATGTAAAAATTTTTTTTGTTTTCACATGCCTGATTGGAGAGTCAGTCAGGGCTTCTCTATTGAATATCACCCCTGAAACTTCTGTACGAACACCCCTACCCGGGCACCTATATTGAACAACTCTGTTGAATGTTTGTCAGGAAACTGGAAATTTTCTTCATAGGTACAAAATATTTCACCGAGTTAAATATGAACTTCCCTACTAATTTTTTTCAGTTTTGATTGCTGAAAGAAAATGAAACTAATAAAAAAAGGGCATTTCGGTCTATTTTTATTACCCTTATCCTTTCTGTCTATTCATTAGCATTTTCTTTTTATTGCACTTGATAAGATGCATTAACTTAGGGCTTGTGTTTTTTCTTATGTTTAAAGTAAACCATAAATGTTTGACTGTGTCCTCTATTGTCTGTCTATTTTTAATGAAAAATAAGGGTGCGAGAAAGTGAAACATTGTCTATTTTTAAATGCATTCATATGTCGTGTATGTACATATGTGTGCACATTTATATCGCTATTGGTCAGTTTGAGTGAGCTCGTTAGAATATTTTATTATATTCCGCATGTGTGCGTTTGTTTGCATTGGATCATTTTCTATCTATCTCCTCTATCGTCTTCGTTTTTATAATGAAAAATAAGGATGTGGGAAAGTGAAACATGTAGATACTTGCAAATTTTTTATTTTTTTTGGTTATATTACAGGTATTGATCAATTCTTTCAATATATACAGATTTTACCCTTTTTATTGATTTACGCTAACATAGTTTAGTATAAATGCCAGTGTTTTGCAGATTTTTTTTTTCAAAGAAAATTGTGGAGGCAATTAGAATATATAGAATAAAGAAGAAAATATTTACATCAAAATTTTTAAAATAAATATGGAAGAGTCAATGCTAAATTTCTTTAGTTTCGATGATGAGGAAACACAGCTCCTGTTTCCATCATTATCACAAGTATCACCACCACTACAATCATCAGCAGAAATACAACCAGGGCAGCCATTATTTTCGAGAAGACCTTCACCATCATCATCATCATCAACATCTCCACCACCACCACCACCACCATTATTGTTTAGGAACTCAATAGAAACACCTCAACCACCACCACCAATCAGCGAAAACTTGATAATAGAAAACATGTATAACCAGGTTAGAATTAACTTAAAAAAAAGTATAATTCTTATAAAAAAACCCAAAATAAATATAATAATAAAATAAAAAAATATAGTGAAAAACAAACAGCATCAACAATCAAATTTAAAAAATATTTGCAACAAATGATTCATAAGAAGGACGCCGAAGAGAGTCCTCTTAAAACTATATTTGATGAAAACTATAAATGTTTAATATGTGAAACTTACAAGTCGGGTGCAATTATAATGTATCTTAGTTGCACCCATTTAATATGTAAGCCTTGCCTGCAAAAATGGAGCAGATTGGACTGCCCTTTTTGCAGACAAAATATAATATATATTAACCAAATTAGAAAAATTGGAGAACGTTTTGGTATCGAAAACGTCCCCCTTAATAGTATATATAATAATACAATTGTTTTATCAAGCGATGAAGAATTATAAATAAAAATATTATGAAAAAAGAAAAAAGATAAATTGTTGTTTTATTTCTCTTTATTCAATAACATTCTTTCTATTTTCAGCCTAATCAAATAAAAATACATACTAAAATAAATATTAAAAAATAAAACTAATTGATATACAGAAATATATATGATGTGTTTTTATTTATTATGGAGATTTTTATTAGGAATTTTTTTTTCAGATTACATAACAATTAAAAATATTTACATTTATTTTACTTTTCAGATGCAGGTTTATAGTTAAAAAGTCTTTTATAAAGATTAAAAAGCTTTTGTGTTAATATGTATTCGTTATAATATAAATTACATGCGCATATATTAACATTTGATATACTGATGTTTTCACAATTACATCTATGAATTCCATTATGAACATGTATGAAATGATGAGAATCATTACTATACATTCTTAATTCTTCAATCATTCTCAAGAATAATTTATTGTGTTCCTTATCGATATGGCAACTATATCCATCTAATAGTTCCTTTAATTCAGCTGATGAAACCATTTTAGATAAAGAAATACCAATGTAGCTCGCAACAGGATGACTAAATAACTAATTGTAATTTCACAGTCAAAGACTATTTATTATAAAGATGTTATTAAAATGAGTAAAAAAAATGTTGAGGTGTTTTAATTGTTCTCTTTATTGAGTGATATAAATAAAAAAAATCCTTTTTTAGTGTTTTACATATTATTGAAATTACAATTTTTACATTTAGTTATATTGTATATATTATAGTATGTTTGTATTAGATTTTTTGCCTCTTCTTCTATTTCCATATTTCTTCTTCGGTAGTATGAGCATGAGCAAGTGTCTGCTCCACATGTTGTATTATCATTCGACCAAGAACAGTCTTCATAATGTTCTCCAAATTTATTTTTCTTTGTTTTCAAGCTATTTGCATTCTCAAGATGTGATTGAATATTGATGAGTTTGTATTTATCTTCATCAGAAACAATATGGGAACATCTTTTTAAGAAATCATATATTTCTTTTAATATAATCATTTTTACTAGTGTTTATGACTATATACTTCAACAAAAAGTTTATGAATAGTTATAATTCATGATGGATTGGTTATTTATAGTTTTGAAAGCAAATGTGAAATTACTTACTTACATACATACATCAAAAAAAAATATAAATAATTTCTTTAGCTTTATTATTAAATTTATTAAAATTATTTTCTTAAACTATCTATAAAATATATATGTATATATAATTAAAATGGTTACAATAGTTTTCTAATTTCGTTTGTAAGAGGAATATATTCAAACATTTTATCATGTATAATTAAACAATATGCAGATGTATTAGGTGGAATATTTTTCAAGGTTTTTAGTTCAATTCTAATATCGATTGGTCCAGTTTTCACTGTTTCATTTTGATGAGTAACATCCAAGACAATTATTGGCGCCATAGTTTTAAAATTTTCTCTTGTTAATAGTGGTTGAGGATCGCGTGCATAATAACTTTGTTGAAATTTTAAATACATATCATATAGTATAGCAAAACGATTTCTATCGAATTTAAGGTTTAGGTCATCATAAGGATATGTATCAGAGTTAAGATGTACTTTTATATCTTTCAAGTCACAATGCTGAAATTTATTGTCTCTATTTCGAAGTCCTAAGAGCAGGAAACGTGGTCTTTCGTTTTCGGTGGCTAGCTTAACATTCCATAAGACTGTTGTACTTTCTGGAAGTGAAGGATAATAATACATATCCCAACTTCTAAAAGATATATTTAATGGATGGCGATTGTTAATTGTTTTAAACATTTGCAATTTATAAGCATCAGCAAGTTGGATGTGTGGTACTTTCCAAGTAACATTTAGAATCGACAACTTAGTTTTTTCAGTTGTTAGTTGAGATTTAAAAACTTGTTTATCATCTTTAGATCGTAAAATAATCAATTCATGTTTAGAATTAACTATTATTTTATTGAAATCTTCAGCAAAACCAAGCAATAGTTTTAGTGGAACACAAAAATTGAAATAGCCGTCTACAAGTGTCAGATCATCATTTTTGAATGGTGACCATCCTGCGTTTAGTAAATTATCACTTTCAGCTTTATTCAATGATACATAGTTCTTTAATTCTGTTGCAATACCCAAGTGACGAGTGCGATCAATTTCTACTCCATTGATTTCATATCGAATCTCATCAAATAGATGTCCTACACAATTGTTTAAAAGTTGTATAGATGTTGAAACTGTTGAGTCTTCCTTTGTTGCAAGTCCCTCGATATAGAGAAGACTTTCGCTTGGTAAAACATACAAATCTTGATTTTGAATTGTGATACGAATTTCATCATTATTTTTAAATGACCGCAAATATGATGTATAGCTATGATATTCTTTTTTAATAATTGAATTATCAAAATGTGGTTTTTGTAAAATGTTAATAATATTACTCATTGCTCGTTCAACGTTTCTTATTTTTTTAGATGAAATCCCAAATTTCTTAAAAGCTCCTTATTGTCCTCACGAAGATTATTATATTTTTGCTTCTTTATGGTTCCTTTAATATGTTGTTTTTTCTTTTTTGTCTGATTATTAAAATTTGGTTGCTTTCTGGTTTCGTCTTCCGTTGGCAAAGATAAAATGAATGGCGAACGCTTCTGCAATTCAGTTTTATTATATATAATCATTCTCTCATAGGCTTCAAATGTAATCGTATTGTAATTTTTTCACCACGAAAATTTATTAAGTTTCCGTCTTGATCAATAACTTTCAAAACAAGACTATTTATTGTTCTTGCATTTACAGGTAGATATATTACATTAGTCGGAGCCTCAGTTATTTTGTAACCTGGGCTAACGTTAAGTGAAAACTGATGCAAAATATGTGCGGACATGTTATTTATATATGATCCGCTGACAATATTACATTCAACGATTACTGTATTAATTTTAGTTATATCAATTGTTTTATCGGAGTAATGTTCTATACCAGGCTTCAATACTCTGGTACTAAAACCTAATAAGGATCCGATTGTTCTCGTTTTATTGAAATAAATTGTGTCTGTAGTGCTTTTTATGCATGTTTGCAAAGTATTATAATTTGCTCGTACATCAAGGGTTCCATTTGCGATTATAGTATGGTATTTATTTTCTAGTACTTCAGCTATATCTGATAATTCGTATGATCCAACTGGAACTTCTATCTCGTGGTTACCAATATGAAATAAATTGTTTTCTACATCAACATTCGGAATTGAGTGATATGTGTCAAAACTTATTAGGCCGCAAACATAATTTTCATTTAGTTCGATTGGTGGAAAATAGTTTGCAACAAGATTTGAAGAGTCTCCGTTTAATGTTAATGTAATTGACATTTTAACGTTTGATGAGTGAATAGTTTATTATTAAAAACTGTATCGGTTTTTATAATGAACCAATGTCGATATTAATCCAAGAGTTGTGTTCTGACGAAAATCCCAACCATTTAACGTAAACCATATTTCTTCTTCTTTTTAAAATTTTTTCAACTAAATATGTTTCTGGAAATTTAGTTTTCATTAGCTCATGCTCGTAAAAGCCACCTTTAATTTCATGTCCTTGATAGTCTTGCAATATATAGGTATTAGGATTTGTATTTTTTATAGTTTTAATTTTAAATATTTCTGTAGTCCAATTTGGTGTGTAACCTTTTTCAAATGTATGCTTATATTTACTTATTCGAACGTTATCATTTACCTTAAACTTTGGTTTTTTAAATACTTTTAAATTGTTGTAGACTGTATTCAATAAAAAAGTTTCATTTTAAGAATTTACTTCATTTGGGGTCATCTGTATTGTTCTATGAAATGTATTATTATATTTATCAACAAGTTCTTGATATTTGTTTATCCATTTGTATGATCGCTGGTAACTAAACTCTTTCCACATCATTCCTTTTAAAGTTCTGTTAAATCGTTCTACTATGGATGCCTTTAGAACACTATAAGTTGAATAGTGATTAATTTGATTAGATTGCATAAGTTGATGAAATTGATTATTAAAAAATTCTTTGCCATCATCTGTTTGTAAATTATTTGGTTTTCTGTTGTTATTAGTGAAAATACTTTTCATAGCATTCGTTACGTTGCATGCAGTTTTATTTTTTATGGCTACAGCCCATGCTTTTTTGGAAAAGGTATCTATTACTGTTAGAAGGTATCGATATCCATTATTATGTATTGCATAGTTCCCCATTTCAACCAAGTCCGCCTGCCATAAATCATTAATTCCTTTCATTATAACTCGTCTTCTTTTAAAATTTTTTCGCGCTTGTTTGTGCAGCTCGTTAACTATTTCTCTCTTATCCACGTTCATTTTGTATATGATAGTGTATGTCGACGATCTTCTTATATTATATATGTATGACAATCACTTGGCTGCCTTAATTTTAGGCCATTCAAGCTTTCGTTTTTTTACATCATCTACACCAACATTTTTATTAATCCTTTTGAACATAAAATCTTCAATTTTATTAAATCTTTCTTCAATATTTTTTATAAAGTCTTTATTTGCAAAGTGTATTTGGTTCTCTACTACTTTTTCAATAAGTTGAACATCTTCATCAATTTCTTTTGTAATCGTTTTTTGTAATTTTTTTATTTCACTTCCAATAATATTTAATTTAGCGTCATATCCATTTTTAAGTTCTTCAATTTTATTTGAAAAGTTAATATTTTCATTGTGAAACTGCTCCTTAAAAATCTTTATCGTGGTATATATTTGTTGCATATCTCTTGTTATGTTATTTATTTGTAAATTATACTTGTATGTTTTTATTTTCGAATTATTTAGATTATTCTTAATCGAACTTTCTCCAAATTTATTTATGTAACTCATTTTTAATATATTATATTAGCTTCTCTCAATTCTTCAACAATGGAAATTATTTCGTTTTTGTGATTATTATGACCAGCACTTTCCGATGAAAGAAGTAAACGTAATCTGTCAACTAATTCATTCGGATCATCCCAATATATATAGCTTGGCTTACAGTTGTCTACAGATTTTAACGACAATCCACTGCCTTCCTTTAAAATATTTGGTTTCGCAGTAAATAACTGTTTTATTATATTGACATATTTATATGCTCGAGTACCTTTAATTTGACCTTTTGATTGATATTGACGCTTGTGTGCATTTGTACTCTTTAAAAGTTCTTTATAATTTTTCAAATCATTTTTGGTGTAATGTAGAGGCTTTGAATGAAAGACTAATTCGAATAATCCTGGAGTCATTTTCCATGTTGTATTTCCTATTTGAATAGAATTATCTACATTAAAATTTAGCTCATTATTTCCATATCGCCACTTTCCGCTTTCATCTATATTGAAACCATAAACCATATCTAACTTTTTATTACTCAGGAGCAATTCTATATTTTCAACTAATGAGGACTTATTAATAACGGACACTTGATGTTTGCTCTTATCATAATCATTATCATCACTATCTATTTTTACATCCAACTTTTTTATTTTGTTGATAGGACTGTAAATAGTTATATTATCATCATATCCCTCAGCATCATCAAAATTATCAGAACTGCGATCGGATGGTAGTGATGGAAGTTCTGAATCTGATATGTCATTATTTGATTGATAATCATCTGATTTGTAATCCTGAGTTTTTTTAATTATCTTATTTATAGGTTTTGTTTCAGTTGTAAATGTATCTTTCGATAAATCATCGGATTGATAATCATCAATTTTTTTAATTATCTTATTCAGGGGTTTTGTTACAGGTTTAAATGTATCTTCCAATAAATTAAACCTATCTGCTTCATGTAATTTTATATTTTTCAGCTTTTCTTTTAATATCGTTCTTGTCTTAACAATATCTTTTAATAATTTGTTATTATTCATATCGAACCGGTTTGTATCTGTTGTGAACTGCTTTGTATCTGGTTATGAACTGCTTTTTATCTGGTTTGTATCTGCTTTTTATCTGGTTTGTATCTGCTCTGTATCTGCTTTTATCTGGTTTGTATCTGCTTTTTATCTGCTCTGTATCTGCTTTTATCTGGTTTGTATCTGCTTTTTATCTGGTTTGTATCTGCTCTGTATCTGCTTTTATCTGCTCTGTATCTGCTTTTATCTGGTTATGAACTGCTTTTTATCTGCTTTTATCTGGTTTGTATCTGCTCTGTATCTGCTTTTATCTGGTTTGTATCTGCTTTTTATCTGGTTTGTATCTGCTCTGTATCTGCTCTGTATCTGCTTTTATCTGGTTATGAACTGCTTTTTATCTGCTTTTATCTGGTTTGTATCTGCTCTGTATCTGCCTTTTATCTAATTTGTATCTGCTCTAAACAAATCTCACTTACAGTTGTATGAATTTATCAAAACCTTTTCTATATCGCCCTGTATTTATTGAATCGTCCTTACTGACAACAACGAACCCATATTTGTCTTTCCAGCACTCACTACATATATCTGTAAATTCTTTAAATGCCATATCTCCAATAACATGGTCATTGTATATATGTCGTAAATTCATCATTCATCTTGTTTAAAAATTATAATCATATTCGCATTGTCACGTATTAGATGCTTTGGAATTTTCGTATACGTTTGACATAAATAAAAGCAATCAATATGTTTATGTCTTCCCATACAAAAGTAATCTCTAATATTATCTTGTTTGCCACAAATGACGTCATCAAATATTATTATAGAATTAGAATTTGCCTCAGCTGGACTTAGAACTTTTTCGTTTTCCGAAAATGTAAAAAGATTAATTCCTTTTATTGGATCGATCAGTTTCTTAAGGTAGCAGTATTTAGGTTGATATAAAGACTTTGAATATATATATAAGTTTCTGAAGCTAAGACCATTAGGACTTTCTATTAGACTAATCATGACGTTAGTTTTTCCACAGTTTGAAGGTCCCACAATTAGTGCTCGTATTGAATTTGGTAATAATGTGCTATGTTTAATTTTAGCTTTCTTTTTTTGTGATATGTCCACATTTCTTACAACAATTTGTTTGGCTTGCTCTATTAATCGCATATTGATAACTGATGTGTCTTATCTATAAATACAATCTTATATAAGGAAATCTCACCATTTCTATTTTTAGTATAGTATAAAACACATCATACACGTATGTTAAAGAAAAAATAAATAAAATGGTTATAAACTACACCAAAGGAAATAAACTAAATCAGTGTAAGGCTGGAAGCGGTTTTGTAAACAACTTAATAGATAAATTGCCGGTTGAACTGCATTTACCTGGTTATCAGTTTTGTGGACCTGGAACAAAACTTGCAAAACGTTTAACAAGAGGAGATAAAGGTATAAATTTATTGGATGCAGCTTGTAGAGAGCACGATATTGAATATTCACGAACAAGCGATATTAATAAAAGACATCAAGCAGATAAAATATTATCTGAAAAAGCTTGGCAACGAGTAATATCTAAAGATAGCGGTTTCAAAGAGCGAGCACACGCTTGGTTCGTAACAAACGCAATGAAAGCAAAAGTTAAATTTGGATTAGGCATGAAGAATACTAAGCCTCGTGTATCAAAGAAAATTAAGAATAATGTGAAAAAGAAAACACGCAAAGTTTGCAATAACAAATTGTTTTCATCTACTGTCAAACATGCTTTAAAACTTTTGAAAAATGAGAAACCTGATAATATAAGTGATGCTGTTAAGATTACCCAAAAATATGTTCATTCAAATTTTAAAAGGAAGAGGAAAGCTAATATTAGTATACCAAGAGTTATTCCAGTACCAAAAATTGGTGGATTTCTACCATTAATTCCTGTTTTAACAGCTCTATCAGCTTTGGGAGGATTAGCTACCGGAGGATCAGCTATTGTTAAAGCCGTTAATGATATTAAAAATGGAAAACAACAACTAGCAGAGGCTACTAGACATAACAGGCATATGGAATCAATTGCTTTGGGAAAAGGTTTATATCTTAAACCGTACAAATCTGGCTATGGCCTTTATTATAACCCAGCTCCAAAAAACTTTTAGACAGTCTACCCAATCGACCTTTAACGGATCTAGATTTAATGAAATATGCTAAGCAACTCAAACATTTTAGAGGTGTTTTTATGCGTAATTGTTTGCCTAAAAAAGCATTAACTCAGGAATGTGGTATTGTTAATTTAGATAATTCCACCGGTCCAGGAACACATTGGGTAGCCTATTATAAAAATTATAACTATAAAGAATATTTTGATAGCTTTGGAAACTTACAACCACCAGTTGAAATAGTTAACTATCTTAAAACTCCAATTGAATATAATTATGAACAAAAACAAAAATTTAATACATTTAATTGTGGACATTTATGTTTAAAATTTCTATTCAATAAATATCATATGAAATAAAACAACAGTTTATATCTTTTTTTTCATAATCATTTTATTTTACAATTGTTTGTTATTATATAGAAAAGTTAACATGCAATTTCTTTAAAAATATCGTCATCAGAATAATTAAAAAACTGATGTATAAAATTATTTGAGGTTTGATTATTTATATAATCGATTTGTATAAAAATATCATCATCCTCTTCCATAATTTCTTTATAAATATTTAAATTTGTTGATGTTGGTACTGTTGAGTGACAATTTATTTTATAATGTCCCCACGCATAAGTATCAACACCATTTTCACGTATAAATCTCTTATCATCTAAATAACTTAATGTTAGTTTACTTATATATTGTGTATATACTTCATGAATCTTTGATCTAAATACATACATTGAATTATAATATAGTTTTTTCTCCAGCAAACATTTTCTAAAATCATTAATTGATAATTTGTTGGTTACACTCTGTTTTACTCCTTTTATTTTTTTTATTTCTGTGTCTATCCTATCTATTTTTATAGAATACATTTTTGCTCGCAAACCAATGAATTCCTTAATTACTTTACCATTACATTCATCTTTCATCATCCCTAATACTTTTTTATTCATGAGTGGGAAATTGAATACATTTTCTTTCGGATATGCAGATGTATCGAAATGTGACTTGATATCATTTCTAATATCTGCATATAGATCATTTGTTTTAACGTTATATATAAAAGAATCAGTATCCATGTAATGCAAATTAATATTTTCACAATATTTGGGTTTCATGTAATCGTAATGAAAATTATACATTTTCCATTTTGATAGTTCTAAAACAGAAAATCCAATGTAAATGGGCTTATTATATTCAGTTCGCACTCTACTCATTTCAATTGCAACCATTTCGTCATGAATTTTGAGGGAACTATGAAAATTAGGTCTAGCAATAAGAGCTCTAGCTCCTAATCGCTTACCTCTACTTTCCCATTCACATACTATTTTAATGTCTTTTCTTTTATCGACATTTTCCATAGTCTTACCATATACAGCGTTGTTTAAGAGTTTAAAAAAGTTTTGCTCAAAAGAATTTTTGGCCAATGTTCTGTGATGATTATTTATATCAATATATTTTTTTAACCAATTCGACTGACTAAATTCAAGAATTCTATGAATTTTCTTTAAAATCAGTCCATGTTGAATACATTGTTGAAGATTGCGATAATGTATTATATAATTGGTTTTGTTGTTTAAGTCTGTTATTAATTTTCGCTGTTTCATGCTTTCAATTTTCTTGTTTTCTGCACAAAATAGTAAGTCGCTATGATAGTCGTGCAATGTGGTTGGATATTCTAAATCAACTTCCAATATGTAACCCAATGCTGAATCTTCTTTTACATTATTTACATCAAAATTTTTAAAGTTTTCTACCCACTTGAAATTTTTAAAGGGGAGGTATTGAGACATTGCATAACCATATAAGTTATTTACATCTAAATACATCAGGTAATTAGATTCTTTTATAGGATCATAATCACTAACGTATTTATTATTGGCTACCGAATGTCGTTTACTGCATTGAACAATACCTCCCCTAATACCCCGTAAAACGAAATTGTACATATTAATATCAGTTAATAATTCCAACTCTATTTCCGTTGTTTTCAACATTGCATCCCAAGATAAGCCCGGGGTAGTATAATATTGACAGGGGTCTAAATTGTAAATGTTTTTACAAACTTTACGGAAATTTTCAAATACATCACAAAGCAATAAAACATCTACTTTTAAATATAATAGAAGATAGTCCATCAGAGTGTTACATTTGAATGTACTCCAAACCTTTTCAGCATGTTCATAATCCTCTACACTACACGACTCATTAGAAAGTTTATTAAAGAAACATGAACGGGGTGGTAGATGATTTTCTTGGAGACGATTCACTGAATCTAGGTAGTCATACGGAAAGACACCTTTACGCTTCATTAAATTGAATTCATTGTCAATGCGGTAAGTTGATTTAACAGTTGACAAATCATCATCGGACAAAAACCCTGCTAGTTTTTCTAAACTCGATGGCATAAACCGACAAAGAATCTAGAAAACGTAATTCAAGAGTATTTTTTTCATTTACAGGGATTCTCTTTGATATGGATACATATAATTCCTTATTTAAAGGAATTATATTTATATCGCCTTCAATAGATGACAGTTCTCTGATAAACAAATGACAATCGTATGCCGAAAGATTATGGAAAAATATAGGGATGAAGTTTGCGATTTGGTACTCTAAATTGCATTTGTTATGTGCGGGTCCCCTATATTCGCCAGTTAAATGGCAATGGTCAGCCACCCGATCTTCAACAGATAAATATTTTTTACAAATGTGACAAATTGTATCCACATTTTGTCTTATCTGTTGAAGCGGTGTTAAGAAGTTCATTGGTTTAACTACACTTAAATAATTATTATATATATCTAGACTATCCTTAACTAAATTATCAAAAAAGTGTTTTGGTGAGTTATCACCACTATATATTCTAAATATATCTAAGCTAGAATTAAATGAACATTTAATATAATAACTATAAGCAAATGGAATATGCCTTTGTGTAGATTTCACATTAGCTGAATTTTGAACATTCACTGATTCTAAAATGCATTCAAAATCAGCGTACACCACAAAAGGCACATCCATTTGCTTCTTAAAATTCTTAAAACTTACTAAATTATTATCTGGGCTAGGCATCTTGGTTACCTTCTTATTACATTGGTCCTTGTGAGTTTTAAGTGATGAATCGGTGTGAAAATGAATAAGGCAGCAATTACAGATGTATATTTTATGAGTATTTTTTGTTAATTGACTTATTAATATGTAATTAAAAGAAAAAATCATTTTAATATAGTATTAATTTTCAACAATATAAATATTATTCACATACCTTGAAATATTTTTAATCCAGACGTAGTGAAATCGCTCGCCATCTTCCAAAAGTAATAAATTGATGTGATTTGCTTTTTCCTCTGTGGTATAGTAGTATGGGCCCACTACATTATCACCTTCTAAGCCAAACACATTTACACTGATATCAGGGTTGTTAACTTCAAAGGCTTTAATTTTGTTGACAGCGAGAGGGAAGTCTAAGTTTTTAAAATTTAAAACAGTACTATTTTCAAGTACTATAATTTCATCTTGTATATTATTAATATTATAGGATGTGCATCTATTTGAATTAAGGTTAACTGGATACAATGCCGATATTATAGCCCACTTGAAACAATACTCATCATTATTTTGCACGTTGATGCAGGCATGTTTTCTTTGTATTGTTGATGGCAGAGGAATATATTGTGATCCTTTAATGGATTTGTATTCATTAATATTAATTTCAAGGCGTGATATTTCAATTAATGACCATCCGCTATCACGCTCCTGAAATTCACTCATCTTTTTCACAATAACATCGCACTGGTCACTGTAGTGTTGGAGAATATCGTCTGTTGTTAATGAAATACTGAGGATAACCATTTTAGTTTGATGTGATTTTATATCTATGGTGCACGCATCCTCTTCTTCTTGTATCAGTACGTATTCACAAAATAGTTCGCAATTAAATTTTATGGAGCAATGTTTTTGGATCATTTTCTTTAGCAATTCAACCACTTTGGGTTTAATTTCACCCAAAAAGGTTTCAGGTATTAAATTTGATTTATTGGCATTTTCAATCATATACGTAACGATACGATTTTTAAATACAGACTTGACGCATTTTACGGCACTATCAAATTTTCCTGCACAATTCAATTTATGTTTATTTGTACGTATATGATAACGCCAAATTGTTTTTAGAACATATACTCCACAATCTTTGCAATACATATTACTTTCTCCATCTGTTTTTGGATGTTCTATTAAATGTGAATGGCGTTGCCATTCTGCTTGATCTGAAAAACGTACATTACATACGTTGCACATCATTGAAGAACCTTGATGTTGCATCCTCACATGACGTTTTAAGGAACAGTTGTGATTAAATGATTTTCCGCAGATATCACAAGTAAAGATGGCCATTTTTTCGGTTTTAATTTAATTCTTTTTTAACGAAATAGTATAAACTGTTTAAATTTTCAGAACAAGAATGAATTATACTATTTTTCTAAACATCTATTTATACTTAAAACTGTGGGCGTGGTTTTAATGATTAAAAGAGCAAGGTTTTATCAATCAAAGAATTATATATGTATTTGTATATCCTTATACTCATAAATATACGCATTGGTGAGTGAAATAAAAAGAGACAACAACATTACTGGTAGGGCACCGATAGAAAATTAACTAATACAATTACACGCATACTCTTATGTAATGTATGTTGTTTTCGTAACCAATTTTATTAATTTCTAATCCAATCTAATTTTTAATGTGTGTAATAAAAATAGAGCTAGATGCGCAGGTGTTTAACAAATTTTCAAGCACCCTTATTTATCATTAAAAATAGCCAGACGGTAGACAGACACTCATAAAAATGTTAACTTAAAATACTTCAATAAAAAAAAGATCGACCTCAATAAAAAAGACAGACGGTAGACAGACACTCATAAAAATGTCAATCCCAGAATTTTCAATAAATAAAAAGATCAACCGCAATAAAAAAAGATAAACGGCAAAGGCAAATGCAATAAAAAGAAAATGCTAATGAATAGACTGAAAGGATAAGGAATTTCAAAAAGGACAAGGGTAATAAAATTAGAGCGAAATGCGTAGGTGTTTAAGAATTTTCTCATACCCTTTTTTTATAAAAAAATAAAAAGATCGACCTCAATCAAAAAGACAGACGGTAGACAGACACTCATAAAAATGTCAATCCAAGAATTTTCAATAAATAAAAAGATCAACCTCAATAAAAAAGATAAACGGAAAAGCCAAATGCAATAAAAAGAAAATGCTAATGAATAGACAGAAAGGATAAGGGTAATAAAAATAGACCGAAATGCCCTTTTTTTTATTAGTTTCGTTTTCTTTCAGCAATCAAAACTCAAAAAAAAATTAGTAGGGAAGTTCATATTTAACTCGGTGAAATATTTTGTATCTATGAAGAAAATTTCCAGCTTTCTGACAAACATTCAACAGAGTTGTTCAATATAGGTGTCCGGGTAGGGGTGTTTGTACAGAAGTTTCAGGGGTGATATTCAATAGAGAAGCCCTGACTGACTCTCCAATCAGGCATGTGAAAACAAAAAAAATTTTTACATATAAATTTTTTTTGAAACCCCTTAATACACAATACAAATTTTATGAAACCTCCTAATACAAACAACCATCCAAGGATGGAAAACGCATTTCCATAATAAATACACTTAATTACCTAACAAAATATATTTTTAACGATCACGTTTCCCAGCCAGGCATGAGCATTATTTTATATGAAAAACTTGATAGAGAACCGGTGTAAACAAACTACTCCCAAAACTAATGAAATGTGTTTATGGTACAACAGTATATTTTGTAAAAGTTTTAATGCATTAAGTCCAAGCTAAATGCTGAAATTAAATTATTAAATTAAATATTAACGTGGCATTGCTTTGTTTGGAAGTTAACTCTAATATTTTGCTTGCAAGATATATGTATATATATATATATATATATATATATATATATATATATATATATATATATATATGAAAGTTTAGATAATTTCCAACAACTTTTATTACGATCAATATTTTTGGTGTCGAACTCCTTTTTGTAGGAAAATCGATCTGGAAAAATCAACATTTTCAAGGTTGCAAAAAAAACATTATTTTTACATTTTTAATTCAATTTATTTTTAAATATTATTCTCGACCTATAATTTAATGTTTTAACGTAGTAATATTATTTTTAAGGTCCTTTTTACTTTCCATTCGAGGAGATTCCTTACGACTTTCCAATGTCACTGCCATAACTTCTTCACGATTCTTGTCTATAACTCGTTTTGAAACACTCGTTAACAATTGTACAAGTAAATACGCTTTTAATTTTTAGTGTTTTCCGCAACTTTTCAGGTGCGACCTTTATTTTTTGAATTCAGGAACTTAACTAACTATTTATTTTAACATTTTAAATTAAAATTAATTAGTGCTAAATAAGCAATTTTTAGTTTTGCATTTTTAAAGTGAAATTAATGATTGCCAAATAATCAAATTGTATTTATTAGTATTTATCACATGATAAATGCTTCTTTAATATTGACACTGCAGTTTTATTATTTTGTAAAAAAGAAATAGGTTAACGAACGTAACTTGATATTTATTTTGCAAAGACAACCCAACAAATGTTTTTGTGGTTAATATCCCCCCTTTAGTTACGAGCGTCCTCGATCGTAATGTTTTAAAAGAATGGAATCTTTGATAACCTTGGTATTTGTTGGGAATTTGTCAAGCTGATTACTGGCTATTTGTGTTGGGGAACCTGTACTGGTGGTGTTGAAGTAACAACCTCGTTCACTTCGACGTGGTGCTTTTTTATTTTTCATATTCTTACAATTAAAATGATGCAAACCATGAATAATCCAATGGTGACCTTCCATCAAGAAGGTCAATATACTTTGTATTATTTAGATTGAGTTCGTTTACCGTTTCTAAGGATAATACTTCCTCAATAGCAGATCCGCTTCTGTTAGTTGGAAATAATTGTAATGTTTATTTGAAACAGTTATCGTAACATTTTGGTATTGCAACAGGTAAGTTCCAATAAGATTACGTGGCTCATTGTTAATATAGACAGTGCCATTATGTTGATTTAACAGGATTAATCCCGGAGCAATTTCTTCAATAGTGGGTATATGGTTGTTGTTGGTTAACGTACAATTTGCTATATTACCTCGCAATAAATTTGTTACGCAAGTGTCATTATCAATATTTTCTGTCTTTAATATTAACAAACTTTCCAGATTTTGTGGGTCTTATAAGTACTTTAGAACAAAATTGTTTAACAGTTGTTGGAATGCTTACAATATAGATTAGTGAATTATTATTAGAAGCTATCTTAGCTTCGGAAATTTCAAAAGCTTCTTCTAGGTTTATAAATGGAATTAAATCCTTTTCAAAAATATGTTTTACAATGTTTACTTCTTTATTAGATAAAATGAATGACTTTACAATTCCGACTTTAGCCCAATGAATGGCATTCTGAATATTTAACAATTCTTCTTTTAATAAATCTATTTTATACTTAATAGTAGTTACAAAAGTTTCATTAGGAATTTCATGGGATTTAATAAATTTTACAATTTGATTAGTACTTTTAGCAAGTTCATTTATGTTTTCCATAGTTAATCTATTTATGACTACCTGTTGGTTATTATTCTCAAGTACATTATTAATTTTTTGTTCAATAATCTGGAAATCAGCATGATCTGGATTACCAGCGATCCATTTCCAAGCTGATCCTACAAAATCTAAAGATCTTTTAATTCTAGGCTTAATTCTATTTAGGTGATTTTGGAGTTGATTTGCTTCGCGGGATAGGAATGGGTACAAAGGATGGGATTGGGAGACATTGTAGTTCAAAGTCTGTTGTATTTTGTTGATAAGATTTTGGAAGTTAACCGGTTCGATCACATGGATTAGTTTTAAACTTCCGGTCTGTACCTTGGCATAACCGGTATTAATAGGGATAATGTGGGAGTTGGAATAGTCAAGGATTTTTATTTCTGCATTTACCATAGTAATCATGAATCTACAGGAGATAGAAATTATTAATTCCTTGTGTTGTTGTGGATTGGCAACTCTGTATTTGAAGTGTCAAAAAGTTAAAGTTTTTAGCTCCGTAATTTTATATAATTTTTTATTGAATAATTCAAGTTAAAATATATTTTACAAAGACAACCTGCTTTTTAAACAAATAAATCGTTGTGTAAAGTTTTAATCTTGCGGAGTACTACTGCGAGATTCGTTATTTTGGTGTTTTTCAACATTCCCTACAATCTACACTGGCGGCGGCTTTTGCTTTTATTGCCTGTAAACATCTTTATATTTTACAAAATTGTGCCTTATTTACAACAATGTACTTAAATACAAAAACTGAAGGGTACAAACAAAAATTTCCTTTGGTGATATAATTACAATTAATTTGGTGTCTGGCAGTAAGAAGCCTTTGTATGTACATATTGTTTCCTACAATTTGTTTGGTGTTTTTTATTTTTGTTAATAATTGGCGCTCCGCTAACAAGCAGCAGATTTAAATATACACCTGGTGTTGCCAGATTTCTTTTTTTTACCGCATAAGTGGGGGATAATGCTTAATTGTGTAATTTAAAAAACCGATGAATAATAAACATACACTTGACGCTACATCGCCTGATTACACTGAAAAAAATAGTAAAAAACATTTGTCTTGTCAAAATATGGCTGAAAACAATCAAACAGCTCCCCAAGACGTTTTCTCATGGAGTAGATTTAGCGATCTATTAGATGATAAACTGAAAGATGTTGCTACAAAAACATATCTAGTAGTGATCCAAACAGAAATATAAGAAATAAAAGAAGAGAACATAAGACTTAATAATGATATAAAAAAGCTCACATCACGTCTTGAGTACATTGACCGTAGGTCACGTTCTTCTAATGTTGTTGTTGCCGGTTTGAATTGTAAAAATGTACAAACAGCCAGGGAAAAATTTACAAAACTATGCAGTGATGTTTTAAAAGTCAACGCTGATGTGGTGTCAACCCGCATGATTTCTTCTGGAAAATCGTTTTTGTTCTGCTTAGGATCAAGTTCGCAGGCTTACAACGTCGTTGCTGCTAAGGGTTTATTAAAAGGTCAAGATGTGTTCATTCAAAAATATTACACTGAAGAGGAACAAAATGTGCGATATAACCTGAGACAATTAAGCAAAAATATTTATCTGTGAAAGTCAGGCTTGGTGAGTTTTGTATATTTATTAATAACAACAAATATACGTGGTCCAGTGGCAAAGTTTGTGCTGATTCTGTTGATGGTGCTGAATACTTAAAAAATCTTTTATCAGAATGTAATTTCGTTATTGATGTTTGCATTAATGATAGGATGAATACAGTAGATTGTAATGTTAAAAATGTAGATATTTCAAATTCCCAATAGCAATTTTATTTATGCCATTTAGTTTCATATAATGTAGCAAACCTTGAAAAATCATTAAAATTTAGTAAATTTATTACATTTATCAATAATTTTGATGTATTTTTTCTTTTTGAAACCCATGTCACAGCGGATGGACGTCACTTGTTTTCGTCATATTTTAATAATTATTGTATACATTGGATTGCAGCTACGAAAACGCATAGAGCTGGTCGTGCTAGTGGTGGTTGTTTATATGGTTTAAAAAAAATCTGAAAAATACTTATGCTTTTAAATTTTTAAACATCTCCAATAATACGGTATTAAGCGCAAAATTTGAAGATTACCTCGTATTTTGGCATTAAAAATTATAGAACAAAATATTTTTTGGGCTAAAGAGTGGGAAAATCTTTGTCAACATATACAGTTTACCCCTGATAACTCAATATCTCCACTTAGCAAACAGTGGAAACCTATATTGGACCAACTCAAACTCAAAGAACGTAATGATTACATAGAAAATGCAAAAAGTTCACAATTTCGTGATCTATATTCTATACTGGATTACAATGTTTCATCATTATATACCTCAAATTTTTCTCCACGTACAGTCAGTTTAATAATAAGGGCTAGAGGTGGCTTATTAGATTTGAATGCAAGGTCTTTCAAAAATAACGCTGTTGGTATTTGTACTATGTGCATTTTAGTTGCTTCGGAAAATACTTTTCACTTTATTGGTATTTGCCCATTGTACAGAGAATTTAGAATACAATATTTTGGTAAAACTATAATAAATTTGGATGAAGTTATATGTATACTAAATGGCTTAAACTTTTGCTCCCTGTATAAATATATAGAAGTTTGCTTAAAATATAGAAGATTTATTTTAAATGAATTTGTTTTTTAATTTTCTATGAAAATATTAACTTATAATTAATCTTGTTATTTTTATTAAAAATTATATAAAATCAATATTATGTAAATGAAATTTACTTTCCTAGAATTGTGCCAATCTGGCTTACAACAAAATGTTATGCCATATATAGATTTAGATATTAAACATATTGTAAATGAATTAAATATGTACATACAAAAATCTATTTATAAATAAATAATAATAATAATAAATTCCTTGTGTTATTTTTATGCACTATTCGACCCGATTCTGTAAGAGTTGTGGTCTTCCGATTCTCTTTGACAATTTCTTCAGTATAATTTTTACTTAGTTTAGTCCCTAACCTTTTATTAATTTTGACGTAAACCTTCTGACCTACTTCATAATCCTTTGGGGGTATTTTTGTTTTATTGTGGAATTCTATGTCTTTTGCCTGTTTCTTTTTTATTCTCTCAATAATTTCCAATCTATCCTTTTCGAGTTTTTCGGGATCGTCAGACTTGTGCCTACCTAAAAACGCATCCACTGGTTTTCTAAGAGTGGTGGAATGCACGGAGTTATTATATTCGTACACAGACATATGAAGAAGTTTTGAAAAAGAAGTATGAAAATTCTCCGCCTTAAGACACCTCATTACTTCGGTCAATGTTGAATGAAATCTTTCAATTTGCCCATTGGCAGAAATAGCATACGGGGGTATCTTGAAAATTTTTACGTTGTATTGATTTTCTAACATGAAAGTTATTGCCATGGAATTAAGTGATTTTTCGTTGTCCATTACGACTATTTCGTGCATGCCAAAATCCAGAAGAATTTCTCTTAACGGTTCCTTTAGATCTTCTGTCGCCCTGGATTTTAACAATCTAACCTGTGCATATTTTGAGAATTTATCAATGGCTGGCAAGACTGTCTTTTTCTCTGTTATAAAGATATCAATATGTACAATTTGTACTGATATTGGGGAATCGGTGTTTCTTGTAGTTCAAACTTTGCATAGCTTTGTCAATCGCTTTATTTTCGCATGCATTTGTGGAAAGTAGTACCTACATAGTTATAATTTGAGCTTTGTTCTCGTAACTATTTCTATGAGCTCTTTCGTGCTCCTTAATAATATCATTCTCCTGATCTTCCTCATTGACCAGGTCCTTTATCATAATTCTGGTATATGTAACTGTGTACTGACCAAATTTTTCTCTAATGAAGTTAATATAATTTTGCGGCAATACTGCTCCAAGAGCGTAATTAGACGCATCCGTAGTCAAATGGAATTCTTTGCTAAAATCCGGTAGTGGGACATCTTCAGACATAAGTGCTTTTTTAATTTATTAAAAGAATTTATTGCTTCTTCGTCAAGGTCTAATTTTATATTTTTAGAGGAATGTTTGGATATTCGTCCCTTCTACCCTCTCAAAATCACAGTCAGGGGCTTTTCTAATTTTGCGTAGTCCCTGACGAAGCGTCTGTAGAAGTTCGAAAGTCCCAGAATGGATCTAATATCCCTAAGAGTTTTTGGGACGGGGAAGTCTTTTATAGACTTCGCTCTCTCTCGACTTCTGTTTTAAGAAAGTCACATTTGTCTATCTGAACTTTTAGGTTCGCATTTTCCAGGGTTTCAAATATGGTATGAAGATACCTTAAATGTGTTTCTTCATCTTCTGCAAAGATGACTATATCATCAATGTAGACAAAACAGATCTTGCCTATATGTTCCCGTAAAACATCGTCTAAGGCTCTTTGGAAAATTGAGTGATCAAATTTCAGCCAAAGGGTAGTCTTGTGAACTCATATTTGCCATTGTTCACGGAGTACGCGGTTTTTTTCATATCACTTTCTTTTAAAGGGATTTGGTGAAACCCGCTTTTTAAATCAATTACAGAAAACCATTTACTTTTTGATAACTGAGGTAAAATGTCATTTGTATGCTGACCGAGATGATCGAATTATGCCGTTGTCTAGTAAGTCCTTAATCTGTGCTTCAACCTCATCTTTTAGAGTCATTGGATAGATACGGATAGTATCTGGAATATATTGCGCTGTCCTCTTTAGTTTGTATTTCAGCAACAACCGATGTCGTAAATGTTAATTTTTCATTGGGATCGCAAAAAAGATTTTCATATTTCCCTACTATGAGATTAAGTTCAGTTTTTTGGTTTTGTGTCATGTGGCTATTACGGATATCAATTGTATTAACAGATTGAGAAATTCGCTGTTTTATCCTAATTCTATGTTTTTTTTCTATTAACATATAGTCTTCAGCGGTGTATATTACTGCAGATAATTGTCTCAAACCGTCATTTCCTAGTATCCCGTGAAAGGATTCTAATAATGGTAGAAGAACTTTAATTTGTTTTGTGTTATTGTTAAACAGTTGTATGAATGTATGGTGTGTTATTTGTGTAGTTGCACCGATTGACTTTGCAAAGAAACTTTTTTCATTTTGGATTGGGTTTTTAATTAAAGATGGATGAACATAACTCTTTGTAGATCCAGTATCGATAAGAAATTTTAAAATTTTACCCGTACTCGTCCTACACTCGAAATAGGGTAAGGACGGGTTTTTTAGTCTAAAAAATTAATATCAATAAGGTCTTCCTTTTCAATATTACCGTGAGCAATATCATATTGGTTATATAGATACTCGTCAGATTCAACCAGGTCCTCTTGGACTTCGTAACTTTCGATCTGTTCTTGATATTCCTGTTGATTCACTCCTTCTTTTTCTGTGTCTATAAGAAAGTTTCTTTGAATTTTGTTTGGCTGTTGTGCGTTATAAGTTGGGTTAGGTCTTTTTCCAAAAAACTTGTCATTTTGGGCGGGTCTATTCATGTAGTTGACATTTCTGGACCTAATGGATTGATCAATATTGAAATTGATGTGTTGTCGGAAATTGCTGTTGTGGCATTACGGTATAGGGAAATTGTTGTTGGGGTAGTGAGTCCCGTTGAGGCGTTGGCTTGTGTTGATTTATTTAATTTATTTGAATTTTGATGCCAGTTCGCATAATTTGTCCTGAATTGTTGGTTTTGTAGCTTAAGACATAATTGGAGTGCTTGGGGTAAGTCGGTAGGCTCTTTTATTGCTAAAAGTTTAGGAAGATCGCCTTGAAGGCCACGTATAAATGTGTCTAGAGCTTTGTCCCTATAAGTTTGCGTTAATAAATCCATAGATTCACGTCCGATCTCCAAGCAAGACAGTTTATTCATAATTAGGGATAAATGCGAATAGACTTCTTGATAGAAGTTTTGAATGCTGTCGTCTTTTTGGATCCATGAAGTCATTTGGTATTCAAGCGTTGTCAGGTCACGCTTTTCTGCGTAATGCAGAGTTAGGCATTTTGAAATACACTTCCAATTGAGAGGAGTATTGTAAGCCTCTAGAGCCGCGTCAGCACTTCCTATTATCTTGTTCCTTATGGTGTTTCAAATACCGAAATATTTTGGTGTCCCTTTACAAGGTTCATATAATTTCAGTATACGTTCGACACTTTTTTCCAGGAACTATATTGTGAAGGGTTCCCAAAAAACTCGCTTCTAATAGCGTCCGGTATTTTATCTAAAGCTGTAAGATTATCTCTAAACCTGTCTTCTATTTCCTGATGTATTCCTGAAATTTCTGAATTCGGATTTAAAATTCTACCAATTGCCTGTTCACTGATTCGAGTGATAACATTTATGTCTATATTATTAGCGTTGTCTGCATTAGGTAGATTTTGGTTTGGACAGGATGGAGCTTGGGAAATTGAAGTTGGGATATTTAGGATGGATGTCTTATTAAATTATTTTCATTAGCCATATTAAATTTTTTTTATTTCCTTACTATCTCTAAAAAATTTTAATAAAGTTTCAAGATTTTTTTTAACAGATTCTAAAATTGTTCTATAAATATTTTTTATTGTTAAGGTTACTTTTAATCTTTATAAAATCTATTCCTATTCTTTTTTCTCCTTTTTAATTTTTTTAACAATCTGGAGGGTTCCGTAGGAATCGCAGACCGTATCAAAAGTTTAAAAAGACACTTAAAAATAAAATCTAAATTGATTTCTTTCACTTTTATAAAATTAGTATTTATAAATTCTTCTTATTTTTTAACAATCTGGAGGGTCCCGTATGAATCGCAGACCTTATCAGAAGTTTAGTAGGACACTTAAAAATAAAATATGAATCTTTTAATTTTTATTAAATATCATTATTTCCTTCAAAATTTTACTTAAAATTATTCTTTTTTTCTTTTTGAGAAATTAATCCTTTCCTTTCAAAATTTGAATTAAAATTTTTAAATTATATTTACTTTACAATCAAATTTGTATTTTATTTATTTTTATTTGCAATTTGTATTAAAACTTTTAAATTATTTTCACTCTTTTTTTCACTTTTATTTTGGTATCTTATTTCTACACTGTTTCTTCACTTAGCTTAACTTACATTAAGATGGACAGCAACATTCTGGAGCTGGTAGATGATGGTAATCCTTTTCCTTTTAGTACTAGGGTAACCGCTCCTACTCCTAGTTCTCCAGTTCAAATTTAATTATTTGATGATGGTCTGTCCCTGCAGCCAATTGGGTGCTTCGAATTGTCCTTTGGGATTCCTTTATTTTGGCAGCCTATTGGGTGCCTTTGATTTTCCCTTTAGGATTTTGCGTTGGGCGCCAGTAAACACACTTTTAATTTTTAGTGTTTTCCGCAACTTTTCAGGTGCGACCTTTGTTTTTGGAATTAAGAAACTTAACTAACTATTTATTTTAACATTTTAAATTAAAATTAATTAGTGCTAAATAAGCAATTTTTAGTTTTGCATTTTTAAAGTGAAATTAATGATTGCCAAATAATCAAATTGTATTTATTAGTATTTATCACATAATAAATGCTTCTTTAATATTGACACTGCAGTTTTATTATTTTGTAAAAAACAAATAGGTTAACGAACGTAACTTGATATTTATTTTGCAAAGACAATCCAACAAATGTTTTTGTGGTTAATATAAGTACATGTCTTTCTGTTTCTTGTATGTGTTTATGTGGCAATGTACTTCAATGTGAAATTTTTTTCTTTGTAAAATGTGATAAAAAAAACTCTTGACAATTAAAATGTTGTTTGGATACTTAGTTACACATAACAAAGCAGAAAAATCTATTCCCGGCTAGAATTTGAGTATACATATTTACTTTGTCTTTTTTGATTTTTTATTCACAACTTGGTATTTGACTGTTGCTTTCAATATAAACTCCCATAAGAAATATTTCTTTCATTCTATAACAGTGAGTTAATCTTCAAAAGCACTTCAATTAACTGCAAATGCATATTTTCCACAAATTTATATTTAGCTTCTAGATTGTATTATCCAATTGAATAATGTAATGTGGGCTTAATTAAAATATATTCTAAGAATCATTCGCGATTCATCAAATATTTTTCAATCAATCAGTTCCTATCATATACATACATATGAACTTTGGAATTTTAGATCGGAGTGTTTGAGAAAAATTTCCAAAACATTTGAAGGGCGTAGCAATATTAGTTCGCGAGCTGTACCGCGTCTAAAAATGGTATATGCTTTCCATTTGTATTTTTTTTGCATATTTTCGTATTTTCCCCAATTCAACATACACAAAATGATAAGTTAAGATCTTAGGAGATAAAAAATTCACTTCTTCATAATCATATAAAATGAACTGGTCCTAAATTCATTAAAAACTCCTAAGAAATTATAGCTTTGCGGAATATCGCATTGCCGATAGCACGCAATACGGAAGTGGATGCGGTTTAATGGCAAAAAATTACGTAAAAAAGCCGAATCTATGGTATGGATTTCAGAGCAAAAAGCTTTTTGTTTGTGATTTGATCGTAATTTTTCATATTTATTTCTCTGTTTTACACGGTAAAATTTTACAAACGCAAAGAAGATTTAAATAAGAAATGTGTTTAATTAAATCCATCTGTTTTCTTTGCAGGCTGAATACAAATTGTTCACATTCTCTCAAATATCTCTAAAACTTGGGCTCCAAAAACTCTTTCACTTTCCTGAATGTAAACCTTACATCTGTAGTAGAACACCAGCTGAGTTCTGTTCTAATCGTATTAAGCGTAAAAACATTACAGTCAAATAAAAATTAGATATACCACATTACCCGAACTTACTCTATATTCATCGTAAAAAAATTTTTGGAATTATACCAAAAAGCTCAAATATTTAACCTAATCAAATCAAAGCAAGATATTTTGCAAAAAAAAAAGAAAGCAAGTGTAACAATTTAACATTTCGTTGGTGGCAACACTTTTTTTACACTATTTGTAGTGAGTTTCGTTAACAATCAAGCTCCTGGGGACATACTCTACTGTATGTATATAAATATATGTTTATAATGTATTTCTTCTTAGGTAATCCATCGTACTTTCACCAATTGTAAAGGCGACGAACTACATCATACGGGTTGGAATGCCTGCTCAAGTTGTTATCATGTGGACAAAAATTCTAGGCATATTCCAAAAAGAGATAAATTAATTATGCCAGCAGTAAACTCTGACAACATATATATAGTTGATGTGGCCAGCGATCCCCGTAAGCCAGAAATTGTTAAAATCATTGATGGGGACGTCCTTAAGAGGCACAATATTACTGCGCCTCATACTACTCACTGTTTAGCTGATGGCAACATAATGATATCTACAATGGGTGATACCGAGGGTAATGCAAAGGGTGAATTTATACTTTTCGATTCGGAATTTCACTGTCTGGGAACTTGGATTAAAGGCGATAAGAAACCCCTATGTGGTTACGACTTTTGGTATCAACCCTATTTCGATGTAATGGCATCATCTGAATGGGGAGCACCTAAAAAGTTCAGAAGGTAAACAAATCTAGATATTAAATTAATCTTATATATTATCAAAAATCACACAAGATTCAATTAAGTACCTAATAATCAGCTACTGCTACTGCTTTTGTTATTAGCAGTCTATAAATGACACTACCATTTGGAGGATGAATTACCTAAAAAAATATTAATTTTCACTCCCATTAACCGATTGCGCTCAAGGTTATAGTTGCTATCCATACTTGTCACACAATTTTCTAGAACAGTCTTTTAAGTTCTCGTGACTCTTTGTACAACTTTCCAAAATGTCCTATTTCTGTTATTTTTATTTCTTATATCATTTAATACTGTTAATACGGTATACAGGGGTGACTATTCTGTACTCTGTGTTGCAAAATTAAAATTTTTAAATGGTACTGAACTATAACTGTAAGAGTACTTTTTTGTATTAAATGGTACTTTTTTTAAAAAATATTTATTTATAAAAATAATTGAACAAAAAATGGTTTATTTGAATTCATATACGAGTACATACATATGTATGTATGTCAAGTAATTACAATATTTATAGGTATAATAAAGGCAAATATATATATATATATATATATATATATATATATTTAAATAAACTTTGTTAAACATAAACAAAAGGTACATTTATTGTTTTCAATATATAAAAAAACTAAAAATTTAATTCATTTCTTACTAAAGTATAAAAGTATATATATAAAAATAATGCTTTCAATTAGTTTTTTTTTAAGATAAAGCTAATTTACTTTATGAGATTATTAGAAATATTATAATTGAAACAGCAACTGTCATTTGATTTTAATAGATCTTTAGCTTTGATCAAATTTTAAACAGTTTCTACATGTAAGCGATTTCTTTCTTTGTTTTTTTACAGCATTTTGTGTTGAAAATAAGTGTTCAACTGCTGCTGACGAATGTGGTATTGATAATACTCCAAAAGTAATATCAGGAAACATTAGTTCATTCATTTCGTTCTTAGTGTTGGAAACATTTTTCCAAAAATTTGAAACATTTTCTGGTTTAAAGTATTTTAAAATTTTCCACTGACATATTATCAGCATTCCTTTTTACAAAATTTCTTGCCAAATTTCCTCAAAAGGTAAAATATGTATTAATGAAAAAGTACTAAAAACGTCGGGGATACGGAGGTATTTTTAAATTGAAAAAGCAGGGAAAATTCCCAGGGGATGTTTTGGGGAAAAACTTGTTTTCGTTGGCGAGATTTGGGATAATATATTATTATAAATTTTGTTATTTAGTTTTCCTTTTTTTATTTCATGTACATATTGACAAATCATATTTTTCTGCTTGATTATGGTAACATTGAAAAACTTCGTAACAGATACAGAAGCTCTTAGAATAAATATACACTTTAAAAATAATTAATTTTGCTTTTCCGAATTTATTCCATCTTCTCAAATGCTAATACTTTTTAATACAACCAACATGTGCAACAAAATTGCATTGGCTGATTAATTGGAATATTTTGATTCTGAAGTTTTTGAAATGATAAACATCAATACATACTCGTATTTAGAGCTCAAAGTATAAATTAATCCTAATAATATTACACAAATGGATTTAATTAATGCGTTTTTTTTCTACAAAAAATGCAACATTTCTTTTACTTTTTATAAAAAAATACAATAATTTCTAATAAACTCACTATTTCAAAAAATCTTTATATGTATTGCAAATTATCAATAATAAGGGCAACAAATATTGCACTTTTTTTAGAAAAGAAAGCGCCATAAATATATAAATGTATGCATATATTTCCTTTGACATAATATTATTTAGTTTTTATGTATATGTGGGATGAGATTATCATAATTATATCGACTTTTTGATTAAGTTCCAATATATAAATTAACAAATAACAAAAAAAAGCTTGATTATATTCAATATTTTGGAAATTTTGCTAAGAAAAAAAGTTTTATATTCTTTAAAGAATTTTTACAAATAAATGTTAAATATTCTAGAAGAATCTATCCGTTGTGACTAAGAAATATTGAATTTGATAAAAATTTCTGTTATTTGCTAATTTATAAGCTTGAAAATTCCTATTACAGATCTGTGGGGATTTTTGGGGATAAGAAATTTGCTATTTTGGGGAATGAAAAATTGCGAAATGGGGATAAGGTATAAAATAAAACTGCGAATCCTGTGAAAAAGTACTGAAAAAGTACAGGGACAATAAGGACATGTAATCGTAACAGTTTTTTTTTTTTTTTTTTTTTTTATTTAATGTGATTATTTTCGAACAATTTTGTTGTTAATGGTTTCTTTAATCCAAAGTGATTATTATTTTTGGCTAAAGTTTGTAACATTTTTAGTCAGAAAGAATTGGACATGAGATAACAAAGCAACAAGGGAAAATTTTAACACCAATTAATTTCAACTTACACGGCAGAACAGAAACAACGTTGTTTTTCGGGAGCCGCTATACTCCCATCATCAGTGTTAATGTGTGTTTCCATGTATCCGCCACTGTTTAGGTGGCTCGGTTGAATGTGATTTCAAATTTGTATTTATACAAATAATGTCTAGAAAAGGATACAAGAGTTATTTGTATTATTATTTGTTTTTACAGTAAACACTGTTTTACCACTCTCAATATTCAAATTTTACCATCACTAATTAACGTTAAATTAACCCATTGTTACATGTTGGTTTTATCTCATGTACCATTTTTCTTTCTAATTTTTGTTTTTAACTTAAGACAAACTTTTTTGGTTTGATTAATACTTAAGTGTTATTGCTTTTTTGTTTTTTTGTCAACTAGCTGAGTTTTTTTTTTTTGATTTATTTGATCAATTTTAACTAGTTATGTGACAGTAAACATTGCAAGGCTCATGCCAGTAGCTAATTTTTATTTAATGTGATTATTTTCGAACAATTTTGTTGTTAATGGTTTCTTTAATCCAAAGTGATTATTATTTTTGGCTAAAGTTCGTAACATTTTTAGTCAGAAAGAATTGGACATGAGATAACAAAGCAACAAGGGAAAATTTTAAAACCAATTAATTTCAACTTACACGGCAGAACAGAAACAACGTTGTTTTTCGGGAGCCGCTACACTCCCATCATCAGTGTTCATGTGTGTTTCCATGTATCCGCCACTGTTTAGGTGGCTCGGTTGAATGTGATTTCAAATTTGTATTTATACAAATAATGTCTAGAAAAAGGATACAAGAGTTATTTGTATTATTATTTGTTTTTACAGTAAACACTGTTTTACCACTATCAATATTCAAATTTTACCATCACTAATTAACGTTAAATTAACCCATTGTTACATGTTGGTTTTATCTCATGTACCATTTTTCTTTCTAATTTTTGTTTTTAACTTAAGACAAACTTTTTTGGTTTGATTAATACTTAAGTGTTATTGCTTTTTTGTTTTTTTGTCAACTAGCTGAGTTTTTTTTTGATTTATTTGATCAATTTTAACTAGTTATATGACAGTAAACATTGCAAGGCTCATGCCAGTAGCTAATTTTTATTTAATGTGATTATTTTCGAACAATTTTGTTGTTAATGGTTTCTTTAATCCAAAGTGATTATTATTTTTGGCTAAAGTTCGTAACATTTTTAGTCAGAAAGAATTGGACATGAGATAACAAAGCAACAAGGGAAAATTTTAACACCAATTAATTTCAACTTACACGGCAGAACAGAAACAGTTTTTGTTTATTGTCTCTTTGCATTGAAAAATTAAAATTTGTTAATTTTTTTAATTTTTTTAAGGGGTTGGAAGAATGAAGATATAAACGATCTTACACAGTATGGATGTCGCATAAATTTTTTCAAGTGGTCTACTCGTACATTGTACCAAACTATTGATTTAGGCCTTGAAGGTTTTACGCCCTTAGAAATTCGTTTTATGCACGATCCCCTTAGACCAGAAGGTTTTGTTGGCTGTGGCTTTTTTGCCAATGTTTTTTATTTCAAAAAAGATGAAAACTCTGATGAATTTAATTGCAAAAAAGTAATTGACATACCTGCAAAATTAGTACAATTTGGCGACAGTGAACCAGAAGAGCTTGGTGGCATGGTTTCTGACATCGTTTTATCTCTTGATGACCGCTTTTTGTATGTTAACTTATGGCGTCATGGTGATGTTCGGCAATATGATATAACAGATCCAGAAAATCCAAAGTTGACTGGACAAGTCTTTTTAGGGGGAGCTCTGTCCAAAGATTTAACCAATGTTAAAATAATATGCGACAGGGAGTTGCAAGTAAATAGATTTTAAAAGAAAACTATGTACATAAATATACTGAATGAATAAAAATGTTTGTGAAATTTTACTCACAGGAACGTCCAAATTCAGTCTATCTAAAAGGAAAACGCCTTGAAGGAGGTCCCCAAATGATGCAATTATCATTGGATGGTAAACGGCTGTACGTTTCGTCATCCCTTTTTTCTCCTTGGGATAAAATGGTAATTATAATATTTAAATTTATTATTCATATGTGTATATCAAGAGCCTGAAACGTTTATTCCTCCTTCCGATATGCTGTCTGTAGTTTATAAAAAATTTGTAAAGAAGACACATTTCAGAGGTTCAAGTTTGTTTATGTAGAAAATGAATGAACTGGACAAAACTGGACATTCTGTATCTTAACATTTATAGTAACCATTTAAGGAGTGTTGATATAAATTTTAAATACATTTGACTATTAAGCTACTTTTGTTAAACTAAAATGGAAGATAACATTTATTTTCTTTAGAGAATTACTCTTTCAGACAGAATATATACAAAAAGTCATGCAAAAGCGCAAAACTTACCCTTTCTGCTCTAGTATTTTTATAGGCGTGAGGAATACGTTATCCTACGAATTTTCATCTAAGCCTCGTTTTTACCAAAACTTGTGCTAGAACTTTTTCAATATAGGTTTCGATATAATCAATTCAAACTTAAAATATTTATTCGTTTTGTAGTTTTATCCAAAAATGATTGAAAATGGAGGCCATATATGCATGATTGACATTGATGCCCAGAAAGGTGGAATGAAACTAAATGAAGAATTTTTTGTTGATTTTGGTAAAGAACCTTATGGACCAGCACTTCCACATGAAATGCGATACCCAGATGGGGATTGTACATCTGATATCTGGTTAGCAAGATAAAAATAAACAATTAAGCGATTCTTCTGCTACTGCTTTTTATTTTAGTAATATTTTTTATCTTATTTGTTAATAAATATTCATGAAATATAATATATGTACATACATATGTTTAATCAAAAGGAAAATCAAATTTATCAGTAGATATGTCAAAGGTAAGATAAATACGGTCTTTCTTATTTTTGGGTATTATTAAGCGTTGGCAATAAGCGCCCACGATAAGACGTGAGAGCAATAAATAATTATGTCTGGTTCCGCCCGGCAGGCAGACTTAATTCAAGATTTAACTTTGGAGACTATGTCCACTACAAGAATTTTAATTTTCTGTTTAAAGAGGGCTCAACCAGGCAGATTAGAGTTAAAATTTCCATTTGGTACTTAAATATATTTGTTTACATACTTTGTATTTTAGTTTTTTTTAATATAACTACTATGCATATTTTTAATACAAAACTCATTTATAGCGAACTGTGCACACATCCAGGTATACCTCGTTTAACATTCCACGAAAATACATTGTTAATCAAAAACATGTTAAGCGATACAAGAAACCAGTGAAAAAATACTCTTACTTTGCGTTCCTGAAATATTTTTTAAGTTTTTCGATAATTGTTGTTTTTTGAAACAAAAACATAACATTCAAAAACATGCAAGTTAACACATATGGTGAATAACCCAATTATGTTTCTTAGTCAACACATACTATACGGCTCACACACAACAAATGCAATAACCCAAATATTTATAGCTGCTGTGTAATAAAACACTCCAAATTTATATCTAGCAACTATTTAATTATATTTATTTTCATAGAAAACGATTTTACATAAATTTATATTCACGAAGGCTAAAAGGCTACAGATGTAGAAAACAAAACTCTCGGTATTAAGATCTGTTTTTTTCTTCTTTCTTTCACTCTCGTGCTGCCAGACTGTTGATTTCCTGCTACAGGCAGACTCGGTGCCGCCACATCCACTCCCTCTCCAGTGACAAAGTCAGGATCTGATTGGAACGATATTCTTCTGGGAGGAGAACTTGGTTTTGACACATTTCCCGCTGGAAGTTGAGGTGAAGATGTTGTACTTGGTGTTCGAGTTACAACAGGTTGAGTATCATTTGTGATGAAAGCTGGTTTCAATCTATCTGCAGATATGTTGACATCTTTATTTTTGATTCGAATTGTGTATAATCGGTCGGAAATGCGTTGTACCACTTCATAAGGACCAGTGTATGGTGTCTGAAGAGGTTCTCGAACGGCATCAGTACGTAGGAAAACATGAGAACAATCATGAAGATTTTTCAATACAAACATTTTGTTTTTGTTGTGATGGGCAGCAGGTGTAGGCCGTAGTAGATTAAAATATTGTCGAAGTTTTTTCAAAAATTCTACGGAATCGACAGGTGTGTCGGATTCGGCGAAAAATTCATTTGGAAGACGAATTGGACCACCATAAAGTAGATCGGATGCCGAAGCTTGAAGATCTTCTTTGAAAGCTGTTCTCAAACCGAGTAATACTGTTGGAAGTATATCTACCCAAGATACGTTGGGATGACACATTAAAGCAGCTTTGAACGTTCTATGCCATCTCTCTATCATGCCTTTCGACTGTGGATGGGAGGCTGTTGTACGGGAAAGTTTGGAACCAGTAAAGTTGACAAGGGCTTTAAAAAGGCCGGATTCAAATTGTGTACCTTGGTCGGTTGTAATGGTTTTAGGGCAACCAAATCGAGAAATCCAATGGGACCAAAATGCTGTTGCGACAGTTTGTGCTGACATATCCATTAGAGGCACGGATTCGGGCCAACGGGAAATTCGGTCAATCATCGTGAGGCAATATCTATAACCCTGCACAAGAGGCATCACTACGATGTCCAAATGCACATGATCAAAACGGTTGTCCGGAACATCAATTTTATTTGGTGTAAACCGGTTGTGTCTGGTAATTTTCGCTCTTTGGCATAGCAAACAATTTCGGGACCAGTTGATGATTTGTTTTTTCATTCCAGGCCATACGTATCTGTTGCGAATTTGTTGAAGACTGGCTTTACCACTTGGGTGAGAAAGATTGTGTATAGAATTAAAAATTTGTTGACGTAGTTTTTCACGAACGTAGGGACGAACGTAACCAGTTGAAACATCACAGTAAACGGCTGAAGAATCAAAATGAACGATCTGAAGTTTTAAAGAATTGTTGCTTTCCAATAAGGTTTTCAACTCGTCATCTACTTATTGTGCTGATTGAAGTTCTTCAATGGAAATTGTTGATGGCATTGAAATTGCGTTGAGCCGGGACAGAGCGTCTGCAACTGTGTTTTCAGGACCTGACAAATAAATCATTTCTGTTGTGAATTGTGATATAAAATCAAGGTGTCTCAGTTGACGAGGCGATGCCTTTTCAGGTTTCTGCGAAAATGCATAAACAAGTGGTTTATGATCCGTTTTTATTACAAAATGACGGGCTTCTAGCATATGACGGAAATATTTTTTTCGGCATCATAAATCGCAAGTAATTCTCTGTCATAAGTACTATAATTTTTCTCGGCACTTGATAATTTTCTCGAAAAGAAACCGAGTGGTCTCCACGAATCTTCAAATTTTTGTTCAAGCACAGCTCCAATAGCTGTATCAGAAGCGTCCGTTACAAGAGCTAGGTCTGAATTTGGGGCTGGGTGTGCTAGCATTGTGGCTTGACTTAAACTTTGTTTACAATTTAAAAATGCATCATCAACTTCAGTTGTCCACGGAATTTTTCTTTTGTCATTTTTTTTAGAGTTAGTAAGAAAATTGTTAAGTGGTGCTTGTAGTTGAGCGGCATGAGGAATGCATCGTCGATAGTAATTGATAACACCAAGAAATCTGCGTAGTACACATATGGTTTCAGGTTTGCCGTAATTTTCGATAGCAGTGATACGATCAGTTGGTGGTCGACAACCACTACCATTGACGACGTAACCAAGAAATTGTACCTCCGATTGTCCGAAATGACATTTATCAACATTGATGGTTAAGCCATAATGACGAAGACGATCAAAAATTTGACGTAAGTGACATTCGTGTTCTTCACTTGATTTAGACATGATAATAATATCGTCAATGTAGCAATAAACGAAATCTAAACCTCTTAAAACGGAATCCATAAACCTTTGGAACGTCTGGGTGGCATTCCGTAATCCAAAAGGCATGTATAAAAATTCTACCAGACCAAAAGGTGTACAAACAGCTGTTTTTTGGATATCTTCTTCGGCCATTGGTATTTGGTAGTAGGCCCTGACAAGGTCAATAGTAGTAAAAATAGACTTACCATGCAATTTCTCTGAAAAGTCATTAATGTTGGCTATAGGGTACCGGTCCGGAACAGTTTGAGAATTCAGCTTCCGATAATCCCCACACGCTCGCCATCCACCAGTTTTTTTAGCGACCATATGAATTGGACTGGCCCAAGGACTTTTCGAAGGGCGGCAGATGCCCTGATCTAGTAAAAAATCAATTTCAGCTTTTGCGACAGCAAGTTTTTCACCAGACAATCTCCGAGGACGATCAGCAACTGGCTTACCAGTAGTTTCAATGTGATGAATCACAATTGCATCAGATGTACGTTTGCGGGTTAAAGTTGTTGTTGTAATGTCAATAAATTCTCCAATTAGTTTTGAAAAGGGTGTTCTTGTTGTTGTTGTTATGGTTGAAATACCAAAATCTTTCGTTTTACGAATTTCACCATGACTTGATAAACTTGTAGTTTTATCAGTTATACACTTTTGTTTGAGATCGATGAGCAAATTGTAATATATTAAAAAGTCGGCTCCCAATATGGGCGTTGAAACATCAGCAATAATAAATAACCATTTAAATTCACGACGGAGACCTAGGTCTAGCTTGAAAACACAATGACCATACGTTTGTATTTCACTGTGATTAGCAGCAAGAAGCTTTACTGAAGACGGTGTGAGTTTGACTTTGATTAAAGATGGGGGTACTACTGATACCACTGATCCGGAATCAATTAAAAAGCAAGACTTAGTAGATTTGTCAAAAACGTGTAAACGATTCTCCTCCATTAGGTTATTATTGCCGCTGTCGCCAATTGTGTTGATTGGCGACAGCCCCATTAGTTTTCCGAATTGGAATTGTAACGAGGACAATCTGATTTACAATGTTGTGCTGCATCACCAAACTTTTTGTGGTACCAGCACTGCTGGATTTCATTTGTGTTATCATTAGCTCGTGAATGACTTCGAGATCTAGATCGCTGACGACGGTTGATATTATTTGCCGATTTTAACTGCATTTTATCAACTTTGTCAGATAAAACTTTAATCGCCTGACACACATCTGCCAGGGACATGTGAGTAGATACTGCGTCTACTGAAATTTGTGTGTCGGTACGTGTAGGCACTGATGATATAGCACTTACCATGTTGCTGTTGGCATCCAACATTTTGTCGGCCATTTTGGCTAGTTTGTTAAAATCTTCTTCTTCCCAAATAGTCAAAAATGGACGAATAGATTCTGGCATTTGGCCCAGAAAAATTGTGCGGATTATTGCTTTATTAACTTTACCAGGTGCAAGACGTTTCATGTGATCTAAAACTTCTGAAGGCTTCATACCGGCAGTTTCACCACCTTGTAATAAACGGCGTAGTTTAGACTCAGAAGATTCTGCAAAATTTGAAATTAGTCTGTCCTTTAAAATCGCAAATTTGTCATTCTGTGGAGGATTTGTAATTAGATCTTCAATAGATAAAAGAATGTCGTCCTCAAGGCGTACAGAAACCAAATCAAATTTGTCAGCATCAGCTGTGACGCCACACAACCCAAACGATCTTTCAATTTGCGCAAACCACAAGTGCGGATTTAATTTGTTGAATTTTGGAATATGCACTTTTTGAAAATTTGCTCGTGCACCATCATTTTCGCCTCCATGAGCTTCTCGAAGGGAATTTACTTCACGTTGAAGTGCCTCCATTTGTGCAATAACATTTTGCAGCTCTGCCATGTTTGCGTCGTCTGTCTCGAAAAATTCACTATCGTCACTGCTTGATGAGGCTTCTTTATAATTTACAGGTTGTTGTTGCCTCAAATTGTGAGGTTGTGTATTCATAAGCAAAATTGACCTTGACGACTATTTTGCAGAAAAACGTTAAAACATTTTAAACATGCAGTGGCTGCGCAGCTTCTAAGAAAAAATTTTCAGACGCCTTTGCAAAAAAAAAATTGATTTTTCCCTTTCTAATATGCACAACACTTTTGCGTATAAACAGGGGTCACCAATATAGCTGCTGTGTAATAAAACACTCCAAATTTATATCTAGCAACTATTTAATTATATTTATTTTCATAGAAAACGATTTTACATAAATTTATATTCACGAAGACTAAAAGGCTACAGATGTAGAAAACAAAACTCTCGGTATTAAGATCTGTTTTTTCTTCTTTCTTTCACTCTCGTGCTGCCAGACTGTTGATTTCCTGCTACAGGCAGACTCGGTGCCGCCACATATTTAACAAAAACACATCCGACACGCTTAACAACAAACACAATAAATTCTTCAAACCCAATTTAGACACAAAGAAAAGAATTAAATTACAACCTGATTAAGTTATCAAATAAGCATATTTTTTATTAATATTAAATATTCAGTAAATGTTCTCACACAATTTTATTAATTTTAAATAGTAAGCAAAATTATATTTAGTCTAAGAAAAAATATTGTATAAAATTAAATGATTTGCCAATAAAGTTTTAGTTCTGTTCTGAAGTGCAAATAAACTCGTTTTCTGGCGCCCGAGCAAAGTAAAAGCTATACCCGGATATATTAAAAGTGTCTTAGTGCTAACAAAATAATATTGTGTAACTAACTGTTCCTAAAAAACAAAAGCCAAAATAAATAAAAAATGCAAGTGGCCGAAAAATAAATTGGCATTAACATTTAATAATTTTTGATCTAAAAACAAGCTAGTTGAAAAAACTTCTCTAAACCGTTTAAAAGGAAAAAACATTCCAAGAAAATGCAAGGGCATTAATTAAAAAGTTTGAGTTACAGACACTTTTAAACAAAAGTACCGTTTTAAACTCAAAAAATAAGCGAGAAAAAAGTTAAATCCTAACAAAACCAAGTAAGAGAGATATATTCGGCTGTGCCGAATCCATATACCCTTCACCATAGTATGGAGTGACGAAGGAAGTCGGAATCACGAAAATTCACGCTCACGAAATACGAAAAAAATTAAAAAAAAGAACTTAAATGGAAAAAATTACATTAAAGCAAAAAAAATTGCCACTCACCGTCTCACGGACGCACCCTCACGTGATGGAAATAAAAAATTAATCACGATCACGCATTAATGGTTCTAATCTCTATTTCATAGTATAGGCTGATTTCATAAAAAGCCTAAAAAAAAAGCTTGCAAAGCAACACTGGAAGCATGAGTTCACAAGGCATTCTAGTGTTGCTTTGCAAACTGCGTTTATGAAGTCAGCCATAAATTATGAATTTCGTAACAAATTTGCCTAGAGTGCATTATAAAAATTTTAACATCCCCTTATTAGCACTTATATATTATTTCACACATCCAAGAAGTGTTTCAACGTCTTTATCAAAAAGCCAGTGGTCTTCGACTAAACAAAGAAATGATTTGAAACGTTAGAAAAGATTGAATAATGAAGAAATTCTCCCAAAATTGATTAAAAAAATCGCCAACTATTACATAAATCTTTTAGTCTAATGATTAAAATGTTCCAATATTATCTTCATATTGAAAATAATTTAAAGCTATCAAAAATTCTTTAAAAAACTAACTTTTTCAAATAAAAATAAAATTAATAAAAATAAATCAAAAATGTATCGAAAATTAATAAATGGTTGGTCAGGATTTGAAACCGTACATTACCCGGTGGCACGGTTTCAACACAATGCTGTTTTTTTTAGAATTTTTGATGCATTTTAGTTGTTTTTATTACTTTTACTTTTTATTTGAAAAAGTTTGTTTCACAATTTATTTGAAAAACCAGGCACAATCTTATTTATAATATTTTATTTAAGAAATTTATATTAATCGAGATTGCCTCGATATCTTTTTTCAAAGATTTAAAAAACTTTTGTTTGTTGAGGGTTTTTAGCTAGTCTATATACATGCATTTCATTGGTGCTTAAGCCAAATCATCAGTAGACCTTAAACCTAATTTTTAAATGTTTCAAACCTCTTTACTTATACAAAAACTTTTAAAAACTCAATGAGAGTTATAAAAATTACAATAGTATAAGCATAGTATGCTTTGAAACTTATTCAAAAATCCCAACAAACAAATTATTATATTCGATATGAATCTATTTTATTTTTTTATTTTTCAAAAATATCCAATTTGTTATCAGATAGGATTTTGTACAGTGATAAAATAATTATATAATGAATTTAGTAAGTTGTCGACGTTTTTATTTGATATAATATAATATAATATTAATAACAAAAATAAAAATAACTTGACGGTGTAAGAAAAAAATTTAAATTATAAAATATAACAACATATTTTAATTTAACTTTTTTTTGAAACTCGTATGATGTACGTATATATGTAAACTAGTGGTATTCTGATAGTTGTCTTTTAAAAATTTTGTTAACTTTTCCATTTACTTAGCTGTATTGCGGTTGGACCAGACGATAAAGGTTTTGGTTCAATATAACCTGTATATTTCTGATATAGAAACACAATGAAATTTCAACCACAATTGATTTAAAAAATACGAATTCGGTCATTTATATTCAGCCTGCTAAGAAAACAGATGGATTTAATTAAAACCATTTTTTATTTAAATCTTCTTCTGCGTTTACTAAGTAAGACAGAGAACTAAATATGAAAAATTACGATAAAATCGCAAACAGAAAGCTTTTTGCTCTGAAATCCAACCCATAATTCGGCTTATTATTGTAATATTTTACCATTAATCCGCGTCCATTCCGTAGTGCGTGCTATCGACAATGCGTTATTCCGCGAAACTACGATGAATGTAAGATCAGTTAATTTTATATGAATATCAAGAAGTGAATTTTTTATCTCCTAAGATCTTAACTTATCATTTTGTATATGTTGCATTGGGGAAAATACGAAAATATGCGCAAAAAAATAAAATACAAATATGTATGCATATACTATTTTTGGAAATTTTCGCCAAACATTCCGATCTAAAAATCCAAAGTTCATATGTATGTATACGATAGGAACTGATTATTTGAAAAATATTTGATGAATTGCGAACTATTCTTAGAATACATTTTATTAAATTATTCATTGGATAATGCAATCTAGAAGTTAAATATAAATTAGTGGAAAGTAGGTATTTGCAATACTTTTATTCAAAATACAAATGCATTTTAAATTTGTATTCCAAATATAAAATAGTTTTTGATAAAAGTTTAATTTTCAAAATGGAAATGATATTTTTTTAGTTTTTTTACTCTATAATTTTGCTGTTTTTTAATCAATATTGAATCATACAATTTTCCTGATGTTCGCATATTTTTAAGAATTTTTGGCATTTTAAAGATTTTTTTAAGATTTTTGGATGCCGATTGCCAATTATGTGATTTTTTTTAAATAAATTTTGGGAATAATTTCCAATATTGCAGTTTCAATTTTTAGAATATGCGCTATTTTTGCGGGGTTTTCAATTTTTTAGTTTCTTTGCTAATTACATTTTGGAGCTTGATATCAAATTAAATTCTTACATCAAACTTTGTTTTTATTTTATAGAAAAGTGCTTTTGAAGATTAACTCACTGATGTTACAGAATGAAAGAAATATTTCTTATCAAATTCTAGACGGGAAGAGATTTTTCTGCTTTGTGATGTGTTACTAAGTATCCAAACAACATTTTAATTGTCAAAAGATTTTTTATCACATTGTACAAATACAATAATAATACCGGATTCTGATATACTGCAGGTACGCTCTGCACCTGAATACAGAAAATAATTAACGAAACGGTTACAGTAAATACCGTCAGCTATTCGAATTGGCAGACAACATCTTGTCAAATACTTCCACCAATAATAAAAAATAATGTGACTGAAAATGAAGTCAGGTTAGACCTGCAATATCTCCATCACCTTCATCTAGACAATATATTAAACACATAAAATACATTTTTTATTAAGGCTTAATTTTTATTAGTTCTAATCTCTTAATGGTTTTCATAGGGTTTTTCATAATAATTTCCTTTCAACTTTATTCAAAATGCAAAAATAACAGGGGAGTTCCCCAAATTCCACCTATGACAAATTTTCTTGAGTTAAAAATAAATTATCCATCAAATTTTAATAATTAGCGGGACGCTAATACTTAAAAAGGGGGAGTTAACACATATGTTTCTTAGTCAACACATACTATACGGTTCACAAAAATTCAATAACCCAAATATTTTCTGCACACGTAACAACAAATGCAAAACCCAAATATTTAACAAAAACACATCCGGCACGCTTAACAACAAACACAATAAATTCTTCAAACCCAATTTAGACACAAATAAAAGAATTAAGTTACAACCTGGTTAAGTTATCAAATAAGCATATTTTTTATTAATATTAAATATTCAGTAAATGTTTTCACACAATTTTATTAATTTTAAATAGTAAGCAAAATTGTATTTAGTCTAAGAAAAAATATTGTATAAAATTAAATGATTTGCTAATAAAGTTTTAGTTCTGTTCTGAAGTGCAAATAAACTCGTTTTCTTGCATGTACATAAAACCAAATAAAAAAATTTCATCATTAAATTTATTCTTCATCACGACCAGCCCAAACAAATTTTCCTCACAAAACAGAAGGGAGTTTGAATTAATTGGAGAAATTTTTTCTCGAGAAAACCCTTTCCTCATGAAACAAATTCCTTGCGAATATTTATAATATAATTTATAATATTTTTTACTAAAAATATTTTATATTTCTGTTTGGTCTTTCGAAAGATTTTGGTAAAGTTCCTTGTATGGTAAAATACAGTTTTCAATCTTCCTTTCAAATGTTGTTCGCCGTTCAAAAGATCGGTCATGATTATAGAAGTACATCATGAATGAAAAACTGTTTATTGAAACCGTGTTAACCAAGAATTTGCCACAAAATATGAACCGTGTTATATACAGGCCGTTTTCAATGAAGCGCGTGTTAAGCGAGGTATAATTGTACATATTTGTACTTTTATTTTAGCACAACGTACATATTACATTTGTCTATTTCATTTTATTTTGATATTCCATTTCAGTGATGCATCAGAAAAACAGCAACATTACATCAAGTGGATACATTAATGGTGAAAATCACATTTTTACCATAGACACAGGAACGTCGCAGTCAATTAGGTGACCCGCTATAGTGAAGGGCAAGTGTGAGCCATTGAGCAATGTACGACTACGCACAGCTACCGGGGAACCTGCCACTGCCTATCGTAAAATTGTAGGGAAGGTGACTATAGCCAATATTACAGTCAAACATGTATTTATTGTTACCGATATTGTTAAAGAGGTTATCATTGGTGCCGATTTTATGATAAGCCATGTCATCAATCTGCATCTGGGGCAAAAAGTTATGGTTAGGCGTTACAGTGAAATTCCTCTGGATGTTGGCTATGAAAACTAGGCTCACGTAAGGAAACTTGTTGCTGTTGAATATCAGAAGTTACCACCGCATTCTGAATCTTTGATATGGGCACGAATGGAGGAAGATTGTATGGACAATCAGTTGTGGGTAGTAGAACCAGTAGAAATTAAGGATAAAGTAATAACAGCGAAAGCCCTCTGTAGCATACTAAGATTTCATTCCTTTATAGAACGCCACATAGCATGAATGCATTATTTTAAGAGCGTGCAACAATAAACACAGGAATCTGAAGTGTCACTGAAACATTCCAAGTACATATGTCAGACAGACGTTACCCGATACTTTCTTGGCCTTTATTATACCTTGAATAAATAGATCACTTAACGGCAGTTTACTTTTTACACTATTTTGGCTAAGAATATTATTATGAGTAGAAATGACAAGTCACCCGAACCTAAATAAAATATATGCGCGCCTGGTGTAACGTAGAATAAGTAGTACGTAAGTATAGAACTTCTCACAATTAGTATATACATAAGTTGTGTAATAATTAGAATAAAATTAATTAATAAAATACAAGCTTAGGAGCTCCTACGTAAGCTCTAAGAAACCAAATAAACTCCTTGTAAAAGAATTGTTATTTACACCTCGTTAAAACCTGCAAAGGTGGAAGAGTCCCTATAAGAGTGCTTAATTTATGTGACCAGGAGCGAGTTATTAACAAACATACACACATGTGGTCCAGACGGAGCCTTCCCCGTCGTAAGAGTAAGACGTGTTCTTATTGAGCTCTGCTAAAACCTTTAAATTCTGTTAAAAGACACCGTGACTTTTGCTTAAAAACAATTTATTTAAATCTGCATATTTCATACATTTATATTAACATACATTCATACAAACATATTCAAAATATTATAACTAACAATCAATAACAATTAAATCTTTAAAGTGTCTCTTCTCTTATTTTGTTTTCTCTTGTGGAAGATATAGCAAATGTTGTAAAGTTTCTCTCAACTATAATAACAACAATCATTGATTATTTAAAATTTTAAACTTAAACAACAATAATAACAATATCATTTGTGCAAAATACAAAAAGTTAACAAAATATTCTACAAAAACACTTAACAATAACTACCACAGTACTCAATAGTCATAAAACAATAATCAACAATAAATCCATATTCCAGCAAACAAAAAATTTAGAACTGCCCCTATTTCTATTTTTAACGTTAAAACAATAATTATTGATATCGCCTGCTTAGCTAAAAACTGTACCATAACAGGCGAAGATGACAGAATGGTTGTCTCTTGGCTTTGCCATGAATGCTGTCACTTTAAATGCAGCGGACTTTCTGGGTTAGTTGCAGAGGCTATACCTAAAAATAAAGGTCTGCACTGGTGTTTTGGTGGCTGCAGAAATATCGGTGTTAATTTTTATCGTTTCTTTAAAAATACCAGAACAAAATATTTTGAATTGCAAAATGAAGCAACTAAATTGACTGCACGCATATCAGCTTATGGAAAGTTATTTGATGATTCTAAATCGTTGGACAATTTAAAATCTCCTCCTAAACGGCGTAAGTCGCCAAGAAATCTTAATAAAGAAAAATACGACGAGTTACCCGCTGTGGAAATAAAAATTCCACCGTCTGCAAAGAGCAGTGTTCAACATGGCACTAAATCACCGCTAAATTCGCTTTTATTGACTCCTGTTCTGAATATCCCAGTTGCTATTGATGACAATACACCATCTACCTCATATGTGGATAATGCCCTGGCTTCAGTTGTTAATAATGAACCTTCGATGAATGTAGATGATAATATAGTTACTCAAAATAAGGAAGCAAGTGCGTCAATCCCTTATGCACGATCTTTAATAAACAGTCAAGTAGTATATAATTCGGTAAGAGCTATTCCATCTAAAAAGGCTGTCTTTGTATCGCGTTTAGCTTTTAATACGACTGTTGCAGATGTTGAATTCTTCATCAAATCTAAAATAGGATCAAATGCAGAAATATCAACGTTTAAATTTAATTATTCTTAACCACGAGAGATAGCGTCTTTTAACATTATTGTTCCGGATCAATATTTTAATATAATTCATGACCCTGCCTTTTGGCCTGTAAATACTAAACGTGAGCACAAGACATTTTGCTTGCCTAAGCTTCATGATGTACAGTATTGAAGTGTTCTCTTTTTTGTTGGGCTTGATTTTATGAGAACACTAAAGTTGCTGTTCCATTTTATCAAAAGTATACAACAGCACATATTTATCAGCTGAGCAACGGCATTATTTATTGTAGTGTCAAAGCAAACTTCACTACTTCATTTCAGTTTGCAATAGTGTCAACTGAAATGAAATAGTGTTTATGGTGTGTCAATATGTATGTGTATAGATAAATGTATGTGTGAAAGAAAACTGTTGGTGCTTTGTGTGTTCTTTTTCTTTTATTCTACGCGTGATGCTATTCTAAAATTTACATACATGGGTATAATTTATTTAGAATTTTAAAAAGAAAAATCAAAATAATTGCTTTTATCATGGAGATAGACGTAAGGAATTTTTTAATTTTTCGTTTTAAGAAATTAATATACCGCAACAATAGTGTATTAACTCAAAAATTTAAATTTTTGAATTTACGTTGAAGGTACATATGTACATACATATGTATATAAGTACATACATACATATGTAAATACATTTACATACAAATGTATATGGAAGGCAAAATTCAAATTAAATTTTTTTATCGTCTTGGGTACACATTTAGTAAATACATTTGTGCGAGAGTTTACTTATAGAGAAAACCGTAGCACAGCTGCTCATCTTCCAACACGTAACACAAACATCTCAAAATCGAAGTGCTGCTACTGTTGATAGCTTCAAATTATAAACGTTGTTCGGGAAGCTATTTTTCATGAGAATATCTTTAATAATTCATATTTTTTTTGCTTTGAACTTTTCGTCGCTAAGTTTCATAGCTGTATTAACTAAATTATTTGCCGTGTTTATTTTTTGTTTCATTGGTTGTGTTGAGTCGTAGTTTATGATACGTCCAGAAGCAATTAATTTAAAGTAGCAATCTGTAATTAATTTATCTTTTTCCCGGTATATTTTCATGTCAAGATATGGAATAGATTTATTTTCTTATTTTTCGATGGTAAATTTTAGCTTTGTATGGAAGTTGTTGAATGTTTTGATTATAATGTCTTGATCTTTTTTCGGAGTATCGTTTATACCAAAACATACAGAAAACAACAAACTTAAGGAGATAATTAAAGAGGATAACGTAACAATTGCACACAAACCAAACAAAATAATTACACATTTATTTACACAAACGAAAATTGAAACAAGCGATCAGAGTGATGTGGTGTATGAAATAAAATGCACCGCTAAGGAAGACGAACAGTGCGGAAAAGTGTACATTGGCACAACTAAGAGAAGTTTAGGATTCAGAATTGACGAGCATAAGGCAGATATAAGAAAGGTAAACAATCAACTGCACTAGCGCAGCACTGTATTGAAAGTGGACAACAAGATAATTTTAACGAAGTGAAAATATTGGATAAGGAAAAAAAATTAAACAAACGATATACATTGGAGAGTTTAAGAATACAACAAAAAGCTGAAAGTGTAATTAATACCAAAGACGACATAGGCAACATCAATGCCAACTACAACATAGTTTTAGTACAGTGACGACAGTTGAGGGTGCTGTTGGCTGAAGTAGTTAGCGCGTTGACTGCAAAGCAAATAATGTCTAAGAACGTGGGTTCGTGCCCAGCTTCAGACAAGTCATAACATCCAGCATTTTTCAGATGTGCATTAGTATGTCATTGTATTAGTTGTTGTCGGAGTGTTTAAGTGATGAAGGCATAGCACACTGGTGACTGAACAGTTCTGGCAGCAATTGATACTGGTGTATGCTAGCGGACATCACAGCGTCCTCCTTCGTCGGTATTGTAGCAAAATCGCCGGCGAAGTAAAATAATTAATAAAATGGCTACAACAGCTTAAAACACATTTAATGCGCCTACTTGACATCAGAGACGCTGCAACACTGATCTAAAAACTAACACAGCGCGCAATATCAGAGTTGTAAAAATTAAGCTTTCTCTCTTCCACCATCTGTCCTCTCACTATCCCTTTCCCAAAGAAGGTAACACACCTACGGGTTGGTAGGCATACTAATTGCCTGAGTGTTACTTCTCTTTAAAAAAAAAAAAGTAGAGCGATTAATTTACTGTGATATTTTTATTTATTTTTACAATTTTTAAATTATTAAGTTTGTGTTTGTCCAGTTTACACAAAAAAAAAACACTGTGATATTTAAAATTGTGTAAAAAGCAAAGACTAAATGTAAGTGCAATTAATAAGAAAGTGTATAACTATTATTATTAGTGTGTAAAGCTAAGTACTCTGTTCAAATTTGCGAAAAATGTTGAGCAACATTGATTATTTCGTTTGAAAATTTTGACAATTAACCAGTGGTGACAACACTACGATTTAGAAGAAATTTATCGTTTTTATTGCCTTGAAGTAAGCAACATTGTTTTTCTTATGTAAACAAAAACCATGTGTGAAAACAAATGGAGAACAAAATAATTTTAAGAGCTTGTGCTGCAACGTATCAATTAATGTTAATTGCAGCTGCTGCGGAGGAGCTCTTTGATAAGTTCCCTGATGATCTGCATTAGCAACAGTGAAATGCGCATAGGAACAAGCTATACCCCTCAATAATCAATTGCAATTAGTTTTTTAACAAAATTGTTAATGTTTTACTGAATAAGTAAAATATTAATATTGGGAAAAAGTGCGAATAAAAATTCAAAATACTAAAATTTTGCGATTCCCATAAAAAGCACCAATTATTAACTAGACAAGCAGCTGGTCACAAAAATTTTGTTTGGCATCACTCTATACAAATGTATAGCAGTTGCTGTTTTTACATTTTCTACAAACCTCTTACAACTACAATTAGAGTTGAAAAAAAGTCAACCTAGGTAGTAATGGTAAAGTAAGAAAACAAAAACAATTGGTTGATTGTTGAGTTCTTGCTACAACTTTGATATTGTTTAAACTTTTCATTTGTTTTAATGAAAGTTTAATATAATATCTCCAGTTGTTCTAAGAAATATTTGGGTAAAGTTCCCTGATGATCTGCATTAGCAACAGTGAAATGCGCATAGGAACAAGCTATACCCCTCAATAATCAATTGCAATTAGTTTTTTAACAAAATTGTTAATGTTTTACTGAATAAGTAAAATATTAATATTGGGAAAAAGTGCGAATAAAAATTCAAAATACTAAAATTTTGCGATTCCCATAAAAAGCACTAATTATTAACTAGACAAGCAGCTGGTCACAAAAATTTTGTTTGGCATCACTCTATACAAATGTATAGCAGTTGTTGTTTTTACATTTTCTACAAACCTCTTACAACTACAATTAGAGTTGAAAAAAAGTCAACCTAGGTAGTAATGGTAAAGTAAGAAAACAAAAACAATTGGTTGATTGTTGAGTTCTTGTTACAACTTTGATATTGTTTAAACTTTTCATTTGTTTTAATGAAAGTTTAATATAATATCTCCAGTTGTTCTAAGAAATATTTGGGTAAAGTTCCCTGATGATCTGCATTAGCAACAGTAAAATGCGCATAGGAACAAGCTATACCCCTCAATAATCAATTGCAATTAGTTTTTTAACAAAATTGTTAATGTTTTACTGAATAAGTAAAATATTAATATTGGGAAAAAGTGCGAATAAAAATTCAAAATACTAAATTTTTGCGATTCCCATAAAAAGCACCAATTATTAACTAGACAAGCAGCTGGTCACAAAAATTTTGTTTGGCATCACTCTATACAAATGTATAGCAGTTGTTGTTTTTACATTTTCTACAAACCGCTTACAACTACAATTAGAGTTGAAAAAAAGTCAACCTAGGTAGTAATGGTAAAGTAAGAAAACAAAAACAATTGGTTGATTGTTGAGTTCTTGTCACAACTTTGATATTGTTTAAACTTTTCATTTGTTTTAATGAAAGTTTAATATAATATCTCCAGTTGTTCTAAGAAATATTTGGGTAAAGTTCCCTGATGATCTGCATTAGCAACAGTGAAATGCGCATAGGAACAAGCTATACCCCTCAATAATCAATTGCAATTAGTTTTTTAACAAAATTGTTAATGTTTTACTGAATAAGTAAAATATTAATATTGGGAAAAAGTGCGAATAAAAATTCAAAATACTAAAAATTTGCGATTCCCATAAAAAGCACAAATTATTAACTAGACAAGCAGCTGGTCACAAAAATTTTGTTTGGCATCACTCTATACAAATGTATAGCAGTTGTTGTTTTTACATTTTCTACAAACCTCTTACAACTACAATTAGAGTTGAAAAAAAGTCAACCTATGTAGTAATGGTAAAGTAAGAAAACAAAAACAATTGGTTGATTGTTGAGTTCTTGTTACAACTTTGATATTGTTTACGATCCAGAGAGCTGCCACGAGTACCAGTTTTTATGATTTGAAATACTCGCCTAGAAACGAGTTGCGGTGTAGTTCATACAGGATATTCTTTTTGCATCTGCTCGCCATACTCGTAAGAATTTGTGTTTCAACATACGTATAAATTTTATACACGTTGTTTGTTTAGTATTGTTTCGAAAATATTTTTTTCAACATTCGACAATTGTATTCGTGCGTCTGATAAACAACATAAGAAATGCTTGTGTATGAATTTGAAGATGCACATTTAGCTTATTAACTAGAGTTATAGTCATGGTAGAATAATACAGGTACTGTCGAAGGGTTAACCAACTTTTTTTTGGGTTCGATTCTGTCAAAATTTGATTGTGTATTACTAACACACACCTACCCTGCTAAAAAAGCACACTTTAACATTTGTTTCAAATGCAAATAAGAAAAGGAAAAGAAACAAAATTCTTTATAGAACAGAAAATGCAACCATTTTGCAATTTTTCTTTTATACTTTTTGATAGCTTCGATCCTAAAAGCAATGTTGTTGTAGCTTCGACACCACCTGTCATAATTCCACCATGGTTATAGTTAGTGGTGCCAGAAATTTTCAGAGTAAAAATCTTCCTTCATTCGTCGAAAAAAATCTTCATTTTAGAAAAAAAAATCTTCCATTTTTTTAATTTTAATCTTAAAAAAAAACAAGTAAGAGATATATATTGGGCTGTGCCGAATCTTATATACCCTTCACCATTGTATGGAGGGACGAAAGAAGTCACAATTCACGCCCACGTAATACGAAAAAAATTTAAAAAAAATATTTAAATGGAAAAAATTACATTAAAGCAAAAGAAATTGGCACTCTCCGTCTAACGGACGCATTCTCACGTGATGGAAACAAAAAATTAAACACGATCACGCATTATTGGTTCTAATCTCTATTTCATAGTGTAGGCTGACTTCATAAATACAGCTTGCAAAGCAACACTGGAAGCATGAGTTTACAAATCATACTTGTGTTGCTTTGCTAACTGCGTTTATGAATTCAGCCATATATTATGAATTTCGTAACAAATTTGTAACACTTTCTTGCCTGGGTTTGCATTATAAAAATATTAAAATACCCTTATTAGCACATATATAATTTTTCACACATCCAAGAAGTGTTTCAATGTCTTTATCAAAAAGCCTGTGGTCTTCGACTATGCTAAGAAATGATTTGAAACGTTAGAAAAGATTTAATAATGAAGAAATTCTCCCAAAATTGATTAAAAAATCGCCAACTACTACATAAATCTGTTAGCCTAATGATTAAAATGTTTTAATATTATCTTCATATTGAAAATAATTTAAAGCTATCAAAAATTCTTAAAAAAAACAAACTTTTTCAAATCAAAAGTAAAAGTAATAAAAATAACTAAAATGTATCAAAAATTCTAAAAAAATTGCATTGTGTTGTGTTCAAAAATATGCAAAAATATACAAATATGTATGCATATACGATTTTTAGACGCGATACAGCTCGCGAACTATTATCGCTACGCTTTACAAATGTTTTGAAAATTTTCCCCAAACATTCCGATAGGAACTGATTGTTTGAAAAATATTTGATGATTTGCGAACTATTCTTAGAATACATTTTAATTAAGCCCACATTCAATTATTCACTTGGATAAAGAAATCTAGAAGCTTCATAAATATAAATTTGTGGAAAGTAAGTATTTGCAATACTTTTATTCGAAATATTCTCTATTAATATTTTATAACAATTACTATATATATCAAATTACTGTAAGTAGGTTACTGTTTCGTTTTTATGTTAATTAGGATATTACTTTTTAGTCCTAAGCTTTCTTATGTTTGTTATTCAATTTAATTGTATTGTTTTTTGATAAAGGCTCAATAAAATATACCTTATACAAAATAGTTTTTAATAAAAGTTTAATTTTCACAATTGAAATGATATTTTATAAGTTTTTCTACTCTACAATTTTTCTGTTTTTTAATCAATATTGAATCATACAATTTTTCTGATGTTCGCATATTTTAAGAATTTTTGGCATTTTAGAGATTTTTTTAAAGTCTTTTAGCTGCCGATTGCCAATTATATGATTTTTTTAAAATAAATTTTGGGAAAAGTTTCTTTGCTAATTACATTTTGGAGCTTGATATCAAATTAAATTCTTACATCAAACTTTGTTTTTATTTTATAGAAAGGCAATTAATTGAAGTGCTTTTGAAGATTAACTCACTGATGTTACAGAATGAAAGAAATATTTCTTATCAAATTCTAGCCGGGAAGAGATTTTTCTGCTTTGTTATGTGTTACTAAGTATCCAAACAACATTTTAATTGTCAAAAGATTTTTTATCGCATTGTACAAATACAATAATAATACCGGATTCTGATATACTGCAGGAACGCTCTGCACCTGAATACAGAAAATAATTAAAATTACACAGGTATAAAACATCAATTTACCCTTTCTTCTGAAATCACAAATAGTCATAAAAAATGAAATATTAATACATTTTTAAAACAAAACTAAAATTCAATTTCATTGATTTTGTATATCTACTCGTACATAGTGTCTTGACGAACCATTACATTTCTTTAATATAAATAATATAAAAAATAATTATGGTTATTTATATATGAAAAGAAATATAAGCGATAAAAAATACTGTAATATGCATGCATAATATTATACTAATAAACGTACAAAAATAAGTTTAAAGAAACAAACAAAAACAAAACAACAAATCTTTACTTTACGACTGTTTAAATATGCACTTGTATACACACAATGTGTACATGTGCCCATGAACGCATTTCAGTATTGATGTATGTGTAACAAAAAAGGGCTAATTTACAACAACCACACCAATTTCCATCAAGAATTTGAAGTTTTAGTATTTTATAATAAATAAGATATATTATGTACTTAAACGCGTAAACTACTATGAAAAATACAACTGCTCTGTGGCGCTTGTAACTACCAACCAGTAGGTTGTTAGCTTGAATCCCAGTGCAACTTTTTCAAAAAAATTTTGCAAGTAAAATTATTTCGAATACAATTTTTTGCCATTATTTTAGTCGTGAATGGACCGACTTCAATTATTTTCAGTCTAAACCTTCGTAGAACTCCATACAAGAGATCTGCTTCATAAAATTGACCGTAGGACAGTCAGGGCCGTAAAAATCAACAGAATAGGAAATATAACAAAAAAGTCTTTTGGCTATATCTCATTAATTATTGGACCGAGTTTTGTTATTTTCAAAGCAAACAATTTTATGAAAAATTCCAAGAGAATGATATAAAATTTATGTCTTTATGTTGTGTTGAGGCCTTAATTCTTAATACACCAAAATATAGCAGACGGTCAGACGGATATCGCTCATTCGACTTCTCTATCTATAAGGATCCAGAATATATCTACCTTATGGGGAAATTACATACGGAATGACAAACCTATATATCCCCTTTCCAAATTTTTTGGTGAAGGGTATAATAATTTATCTTTGTTATTTATAATAAAGTTACTATAAATACCATGCATATAAATATGTATAGACATACAAATTAGAATAAATAAAAGCAAAAGTTCAATTCAAGTTTCTTATAATAAAATTAGTAATATATTTATATTGTACATTTATGAGATCATATATATATACATATATGCTTCTGACTTCAAACTAACAGGTAAAAAATTACATCATGACTGATTTTATAAAAGTAGTCAAAATTTTATGTATAATTTAAAATAGTTCACAAATTTTTAATTATAATACTGTGAGGGTCCAGATTTTTTAATATATTGGTATCAATTTTAAAATTATAGCACGAGCATTTGTTATCTAATAAATAATCTTCTGTAAATAAAATACCCTCCAATGTATTCTGTATTTCGTTTTATTAAAGTATACTTTTGAAAATATCCGTTCAGCGTTTTTAGATGAACAAGGGAGACATATTCAATTTAAGGCAAATTTCGACAACGTTAGAAACACTAACTCATAATTTGCTCCAGTAATTTTTAAAAATTTGACAGATAATTACATTTTATAAATTTAAGCAAGACGCGTGACAATATAAAAGTTGTTATTTGCTATAATTTTGGTTTTGTCACAAAGCATAGAATAAGGGGCTAAATCTAAAAAAATCTTCATTTTGGGAAAAAATCTTCAAATCTTATTTTGACTATAAAATCTTCAAAATTAAGGTAAAATCTTCATTCTGGCATCGCTGGTTATGGTTATTCGAGCTCATAAGTATTACTCGTAAAAGCCCTTTTCCACGATCAAAGTTTACTTTGACAAAGTCTTTTCAATTTTCTTTTAAACTTTGTTTCGCTTTTCCACACGCAAAGTTTACTTTAACAAATTTTATTTTCTTTTGTAATCTTTTTGTGATTTGTGCGTTATATTTATATATATGTAAGTGAGAAAAAAATCGTTCACGTTTAAGAATGGATGATAAAAATAAGTTCATAAAAGGAATACTTGAGAGTATTGCAGAAACTGCTGAATTGGAATCTGATGACAGTGAAAAATAAGATATACTAATTGGTTTGTTACTGCTACAAATTTATGTATTTAGTTTTTTAAATTAAATAAATAATATTTTAAGATTTGACGAATTTATGCAAGAAGGCAACATATATCCCTACTAACAACCAGAAGAAACTCTGGATCAAACCTTGGAGGAAAGAAAGAAAGACACGGGGTTCATTTTCCTTCTTAACAAATGAATTACTTCTGACTGACGAGGTATCGTCTAGGAATTATTTAAGAATGGGTAAGGAGCAGTTTCACTATATGCTAAATTTAATAGAGCAGGACCTAACGCGTACTCACACATTGCCACTGGTAATTAAAAAAATTTTAAAATATATTTGCTTATACGTTTAGTAAATTTTAAATAATTATATTGTAGGAGAGTCCTTTGTTAGTATAGATTACCAAACACGAGTGTCTGCTTCGATGATCTCTCGTATAGTTCATGAAGTGTGTCGGTGTGTTACGAAAAGAATGCGTGGAACATATTTGAAGGTATGTATTGTGCCCAAACATACATTCATAATAGTATTTATGGTAATACCACAAAAATCTAATTTTTACTTTCCCTTAAACGCAGTTTCCCGCAACCCAATAGAGTGGGAAGCAATTGCAAAAGAGTTTGCAGTAAAGTGGCAATTTCCCAATTTTATTGGTGCTTTAGATGGGAAGCATATAAACTTTCGACCACCACGTAAACACGGAGCATAATATTAATGGCTCTGGTGGATGCCAATTGTAAATTTATTTATGTTGACATTGGCTGTAATGGACGCTGCAACTATGCGGGTGTATTTCTTGAAAGTAATTTAAAAAAATTTTAGAAAATGAAAAGAATACACCCCAAAAAATTGTTGTAGGGAATGGTAGGCACCTTCCATACGTTGCAGTTGGGGATGATGCGTTCCCAATGCAAACTTATTTAATGAAGCCATATCCATACCATACGAATTCAAAGGAAAAGCAAATTTACAAAGCAACAATGTTGTCGAGCATACTTTTGGCATTCTTGCAAACTTAAAAAATAATATTCACTAAAAGGTTCTCAGTCAAAAATGATTTTTAAAACAAAACTGTAAAGAAAAAATAATAGTCTAAATTTGTACATTTGCATAATTATAAACTCACCATAAAAGGTCTAAACGAAGTCATCATCATCGAACACTCCTTCCATCGACTGTTCCAGAATGTCCTTTGTAGAACTGGACGTTGATGAATGGTGGCGTTTTCGCTGGAACTGTGCTGTAAGTTTGTGCATGAAACATTGCACTTGTCATGCAGCATCAGATTGATCTTCTGGATTCATTCTTTCTATTTCATTTACTACGAGTGCTCCCAACCAGCCATATTGTTTTTCGTTTTTTCTTTTATTTATTACAGTTCTAATCTTATGCAGCTCATCGCGGAACTCATTAACATAATGTTTTTGCTACAATATGTTAATAATATATTAGGGCTTATCGATTACATCAATTATATCATAAGTTGATCTATGTCATCATCTATGAAGACCTACAGAAATTTACAATGTTCCTTTATAAAACTTAATTTAATTTTACATTGAAAAAGTTTTGCTTCAACTCAGAAACATTTTTATACATACTACATACATACCTCAATGTTGTCTTTCCCTGCTCTCATTTCACAATTGGGGTATTCATACGGTGTCCTATCATGTCATATTGTCATAATGTCTTATTATTTTATGAGGTCTTAAAAAATTGTTGTTGTGCTTCAAACAAAAAAGTCCTAAAATAATAAGACTATTTATGATATGTTTTTGTTTTTTCATAACTAAACAGTAGTGTAGTTTTTGCACAAACTAGCTATTATTTTCGTTTTTTCACTTGTTTTCGGCTTTCTAATATAAAGTTTTTATGATTGTAACGATTGTCCGTTTTATTATTGTTTTTTTTGTATCTGCTGATTCAAATTTAACATAGCACACTAAATTATGAGGGGTTGTTCACAGCAGTCATATTTTTTCGTGTTATTATTTTATGACGACCGTGTGAATACCCCAAATGTGTTTCAAGAAAGTTTAATTGGTCAAAACACCACAGCTTGGGAGTGTGTACTCAGCCCCATGCTTCTTCCCCTTGTCGCCTACAAACACAAGACTTTGCAAAGTAAACTTTGAACGTGGAAAAGGGCTCTAAGCATTCGTTCATCGTGTTAATACTTAAAACATCCTTGCCAGAAGGTTTAGGAAAAAATCAATGATTGTATATTTAACCTAAATTCATTATGTGATAAAATGTATTTAAAAGCTATTATAAAACAAGTAAGAGAGATATATTCGGCTGTGCCGAATCTTATATACCCTTCACCATAGTATGGAGTGACGAAAGAAGTCAGAATCACGAAAATTCACGCCCACGAAATACGAAAAAATAAAAAAAGAACTTATATGAAAAAAAGAACTTATATGGAAAAGATTACATTAAAGCAAAAAAAATTTACACTCACGCATTGTTGGTTCTAATCTCTATTTCATAGTATAGGCTGATTTCATAAACACATTTTGCAAAGCAACACTGGAAGCATAAGTTTACAAGGCATTCTATTGTTGCTTTGCAAGCTGCGTTTATGAAGTCAGCAATAAATTATGAATTTCGTAACAAATTTGTAACACTTTCTTGCCTGGGTTTGCATTATAAAAATATTAACATACCCTTATTAGCACTTATAAAATTTTTTCACACATCTAAGAAGTGTTTCAACGTCTTTATCAAAAAGCCAGTGGTCTTCGACTAAACAAAGAAATGATTTGAAACGTAAGAAAAGATTTAATAATGAAGAAATTATCCCAAAATTTATTTAAAAAATCGCCAACTACTACATAAATCTGTTAGTCTAATGATTAAAATTTTCCAATATTGTCTTCATATTGAAAATAATTTAAAGCTATCAAAAATTCTTTAAAAAAACGAACTTTTTCCAATAAGCGTAATAAAAATATATAAAATGTATAAAAAATTAAAAAAATAATAATAATAAATGGTTGGTCAGGATTTGAAACCGTAACCTACCCGGTGGTGGCACGGTTACGAATCCTGAACACAACAAAATTCTATTTTTTTTAGAATTTTCGATACATTTTAGTTGTTTTTATTACTTTTACTTTATATTTGAAAAAGTTTGTTCCACAATTTATTTAAAAAACCAGGCACAATTTCATTTATAATTAATTTTTGCGTTTTTTCCAATTTTATGAACGATAAAAGGTTTATTTTTCAAAAATATCCAATATGTTATCAGATAGGATTTTGTACAGTGATCAAATAAATATATAATGAATTCAATAAGTTGTCATCGTTTAATTTGATATAATAATAACACCAAAAATAAAAATAACTTTGCGGTGTAAGAAAAAATTTTAAATTATAAACTATAACAACATATTTTAATTCATTATTTTAATTTAATTTTTTCTTTGAAACTCGTATGATGTACGTATGTATGTAAACTAGTGGTATTCTGATAGTTGTCTTTTTAAAATTTTGTTAACTTTTCCATTTACTTATCTGTATTGCTGTTGGACGAGGCGATAAAGGTTTTGGTTCAATATAACCTGTACATTGGAATTTCAACCACAATTGATTTAAAAAACACGCATTCGGTAATTCATATTTACCCTGCTAAGAAAACAGCTGGATTTAATTAAAAACATTTTTTATTTAAATCTTCTTCTGCGTTTTCTGTGTAAGACAGAGAATTAAATATGAAAAATTACGATCAAATCGCAAACAGAAATCTTTTCACTCTCAAATCGGCTTATTTTCGTAACATTTTACCCTTAATCCGCATCCAATTCCGAAGTGCGTGCTATCGACAATGCGATATTCCGCTAAACGATGATTTTTTAGGTGTTTTTAATGAATGTAAGACCAGTTAATTTTATATGAATATAAAGAAATAAATTTTGTATCTCCTAAGATCTTAACTTATCATTTTGTATATGCTGAATTGGGGAAAATACGAAAATATGCAACAAAAAAAAAAAAATACAAATATATATCCATATAGTATTTTTGGAAATTTTCCCAAACAATCCGATCTAAAAATCCAAAGTTCATATGTATGTATACGATAGGAACTGACTGTTTGAAAAATATTTGATGAATTGCGAACTATTCTTAGAATACATTTTAATTAAGCCCACATTCAATTATTCAATTGGATAATGCAATCTAGAAGCTAAATATAAATTTGTGAAAAGTAGGTATTTGCAATACTATTATTCAAAATACAAATGCATTTTAAATATTTATTCCTACAAAATATTTTTTATTAAAAGTTAAATTTTCACAATGGAAATGATATTTTTTAAGTTTTTTACTCTATAATTTTGTTGTTTTTTAATCAATATTGAATCATACAATTATCCTGATGTTCTCATATTTTTAAGAATTTTTGGCATTTTAGCAGCGGTAAAGCTGGCGAACTATTATCGCTACGCTTTACAAATGTTTTTGAAATTTTCGCCAAACATTCCTGCCTAAAAATCCAAAGTTCATATGTATGTATACGATAGGAACTGATTGCTTGAAAAATATTTTATGAAATGTGAACTATTCTTAGAATACATTTTAATTAAGCCCACATTAAATTATTCAATTAGATAATGCAATCTAGAAGCTAAATATAAATTTGTGGAAAGTAGGTATTTGCAATACTTTTATTCAAAAAAGAAATGCATTTTAAATATTTATTTCTACAAAATATTTTTTAATAAAAGTTTAATTTTCACAATGGAAATTATATTTTTTATGTTTTTTACTCAATAATTTTGCAGTTTTTTAATCAATATTGAATCATACAATTTTCCTGATGTTCTCATATTTTTAAGAATTTTTGGCATTTTAGCAGCGGTACAGCTGGCGAACTATTATCGCTACGCTTTACAAATGTTTTTGACATTTTCGCCAAACATTCCTGCCTAAAAATCCAAAGTTCATATGTATGTATACGATAGGAACTGATTGCTTGCAAAATATTTTATGATTTGTGAACTATTCTAAGAATACATTTTAATTAAGCCCACATTAAATTATTCAATTGGATAATGCAATCTAGAAGCTAAATATAAATTTGTGGAAAGTAGGTATTTGCAATACTTTTATTCAAAATAGAAATGCATTTTAAATATTTATTTCTACAAAATATTTTTTAATAAAAGTTTAATTTTCACAATGGAAATTATACTTTTTATGTTTTTTACTCAATAATTTTGCTGTTTTTTAATCAATATTGAATCATACAATTTTCCTGATGTTCTCATATTTTTAAGAATTTTTGGCATTTTAGCAGCGGTACAGCTGGCGAACTATTATCGCTACGCTTTACAAATGTTTTTGAAATTTTCGCTAAACATTCCTGCCTAAAAATCCAAAGTTCATATGTATGTATACGATAGGAACTGATTGCTTGAAAAATATTTTATGAATTGTGAACTATTCTTAGAATACATTTTAATTAAGCCCACATTAAATTATTTAATTGGATACTGCAATCTAGAAGCTAAATATAAATTTGTGGAAAGTAGGTATTTGCAATACTTTTATTCAAAATAGAAATGCATTTTAAATATTTATTTCTACAAAATATTTTTTAATAAAAGTTTAATTTTCACAATGGAAATGATATTTTTTAAGTTTTTTACTCAATAATTTTGGTGTTTTTTAATCAATATTGAATCATACAATTTTCCTGATGTTCTCATATTTTTAAGAATTTTTGGCATTTTAGCAGCGGTACAGCTGGCGAACTATTATCGCTACGCTTTACAAATGTTTTTGAAATTTTCACCAAACATTCCTGCCTAAAAATCCAAAGTTCATATGTATGTATACGATAGGAACTGATTGCTTGAAAAATATTTTATGAATTGTGAACTATTCTTAGAATACATTTTAATTAAGCCCACATTAAATTATTCAATTGGATACTGCAATCTAGAAGCTAAATATAAATTTGTGGAAATTAGGTATTTGCAATACTTTTATTCAAAATATAAATGCATTTTAAATATTTATTTCTACAAAATATTTTTTAATAAAAGTTTAATTTTCACGATGGAAATGATATTTTTTAAGTTTTTTACTCAATAATTTTGGTGTTTTTTAATCAATATTGAATCATACAATTTTCCTGATGTTCTCATATTTTTAAGAATTTTTGGCATTTTAGCAGCGGTACAGCTGGCGAACTATTATCGCTACGCTTTACAAATGTTTTTGAAATTTTCACCAAACATTCCTGCCTAAAAATCCAAAGTTCATATGTATGTATACGATAGGAACTGATTGCTTGAAAAATATTTTATGAATTGTGAACTATTCTTAGAATACATTTTAATTAAGCCCACATTAAATTATTCAATTGGATACTGCAATCTAGAAGCTAAATATAAATTTGTGGAAATTAGGTATTTGCAATACTTTTATTCAAAATATAAATGCATTTTAAATATTTATTTCTACAAAATTATTTTTAATAAAAGTTTAATTTTCACGATGGAAATGATATTTTTTAAGTTTTTTACTCAATAATTTTGGTGTTTTTTAATCAATATTGAATCATACAATTTTCCTGATGTTCTCATATTTTTAAGAATTTTTGGCATTTTAGCAGCGGTACAGCTGGCGAACTATTATCGCTACGCTTTACAAATGTTTTTGAAATTTTCACCAAACATTCCTGCCTAAAAATCCAAAGTTCATATGTATGTATACGATAGGAACTGATTGCTTGAAAAATATTTTATGAATTGTGAACTATTCTTAGAATACATTTTAATTAAGCCCACATTAAATTATTCAATTGGATACTGCAATCTAGAAGCTAAATATAAATTTGTGGAAATTAGGTATTTGCAATACTTTTATTCAAAATATAAATGCATTTTAAATATTTATTTCTACAAAATATTTTTTAATAAAAGTTTAATTTTCACGATGGAAATGATATTTTTTAAGTTTTTTACTCAATAAATTTGGTGTTTTTTAATCAATATTGAATCATACAATTTTCCTGATGTTCTCATATTTTTAAGAATTTTTGGCATTTTAGCAGCGGTACAGCTGGCGAACTATTATCGCTACGCTTTACAAATGTTTTTGAAATTTTCACCAAACATTCCTGCCTAAAAATCCAAAGTTCATATGTATGTATACGATAGGAACTGATTGCTTGAAAAATATTTTATGAATTGTGAACTATTCTTAGAATACATTATAATTAAGCCCACATTAAATTATTCAATTGGATAATGCAATCTAGAAGCTAAATATAAATTTGTGGAAAGTAGGTATTTGCAATACTTTTATTCAAAATATAAATGCATTTTAAATATTTATTTCTACAAAATATTTTTTAATAAAAGTTTAATTTTCACAATGGAAATGATATTTTTTAAGTTTTTTACTCAATAATTTTGGTGTTTTTTAATCAATATTGAATCATACAATTTTCCTGATGTTCTCATATTTTTAAGAATTTTTGGCATTTTAGCAGCGGTACAGCTGGCGAACTATTATCGCTACGCTTTACAAATGTTTTTGAAATTTTCGCCAAACATTCCTGCCTAAAAATCCAAAGTTCATATGTATGTATACGATAGGAACTGATTGCTTGAAAAATATTTTATGAATTGTGAACTATTCTTAGAATACATTTTAATTAAGCCCACATTAAATTATTCAATTGGATACTTCAATCTAGAAGCTAAATATAAATTTGTGGAAAGTAGGTATTTGCAATACTTTTATTCAAAATATAAATGCATTTTAAATATTTATTTCTACAAAATATTTTTTAATAAAAGTTTAATTTTCACAATGGAAATGATATTTTTTAAGTTTTTTACTCAATAATTTTGGTGTTTTTTAATCAATATTGAATCATACAATTTTCCTGATGTTCTCACATTTTTAAGAATTTTTGGCATTTTAGCAGCGGTACAGCTGGCGAACTATTATCGCTACGCTTTACAAATGTTTTTGAAATTTTCGCCAAACATTCCTGCCTAAAAATCCAAAGTTCATATGTATGTATACGATAGGAACTGATTGCTTGAAAAATATTTTATGAATTGTGAACTATTCTTAGAATACATTTTAATTAAGCCCACATTAAATTATTCAATTGGATACTTCAATCTAGAAGCTAAATATAAATTTGTGGAAAGTAGGTATTTGTAATACTTTTATTCAAAATATAAATGCATTTTAAATATTTATTTCTACAAAATATTTTTTAATAAAAGTTTAATTTTCACAATGGAAATGATATTTTTTAAGTTTTTTACTCAATAATTTTGGTGTTTTTTAATCAATATTGAATCATACAATTTTCCTGATGTTCTCATATTTTTAAGAATTTTTGGCATTTTAGCAGCGGTACAGCTGGCGAACTATTATCGCTACGCTTTACAAATGTTTTTGAAATTTTCGCCTAACATTAGTGCCTAAAAATCCAAAGTTCATATGTATGTATACGATAGGAACTGATTGCTTGAAAAATATTTTATGAATTGTGAACTATTCTTAGAATACATTTTAATTAAGCCCACATTAAATTATTCAATTGGATACTTCAATCTAGAAGCTAAATATAAATTTGTGGAAAGTAGGTATTTGCAATACTTTTATTCAAAATATAAATGCATTTTAAATATTTATTTCTACAAAATATTTTTTAATAAAAGTTTAATTTTCACAATGGAAATGATATTTTTTAAGTTTTTTACTCAATAATTTTGGTGTTTTTTAATCAATATTGAATCATACAATTTTCCTGATGTTCTCATATTTTTAAGAATTTTTGGCATTTTAGCAGCGGTACAGCTGGCGAACTATTATCGCTACGCTTTACAAATGTTTTTGAAATTTTCGCCAAACATTCCTGCCTAAAAATCCAAAGTTCATATGTATGTATACGATAGGAACTGATTGCTTGAAAAATATTTTATGAATTGTGAACTATTCTTAGAATACATTTTAATTAAGCCCACATTAAATTATTCAATTGTATACTTCAATCTAGAAGCTAAATATAAATTTGTGGAAAGTAGGTATTTGCAATACTTTTATTCAAAATATAAATGCATTTTAAATATTTATTTCTACAAAATATTTTTTAATAAAAGTTTAATTTTCACAATGGAAATGATATTTTTTAAGTTTTTTACTCAATAATTTTGGTGTTTTTTAATCAATATTGAATCATACAATTTTCCTGATGTTCTCATATTTTTAAGAATTTTTGGCATTTTAGCAGCGGTACAGCTGGCGAACTATTATCGCTACGCTTTACAAATGTTTTTGAAATTTTCGCCAAACATTAGTGCCTAAAAATCCAAAGTTCATATGTATGTATACGATAGGAACTGATTGCTTGAAAAATATTTTATGAATTGTGAACTATTCTTAGAATACATTTTAATTAAGCCCACATTAAATTATTCAATTGGATACTTCAATCTAGAAGCTAAATATAAATTTGTGGAAAGTAGGTATTTGCAATACTTTTATTCAAAATATAAATGCATTTTAAATATTTATTTCTACAAAATATTTTTTAATAAAAGTTTAATTTTCACAATGGAAATGATATTTTTTAAGTTTTTTACTCAATAATTTTGGTGTTTTTTAATCAATATTGAATCATACAATTTTCCTGATGTTCTCATATTTTTAAGAATTTTTGGCATTTTAGCAGCGGTACAGCTGGCGAACTATTATCGCTACGCTTTACAAATGTTTTTGAAATTTTCGCCAAACATTAGTGCCTAAAAATCCAAAGTTCATATGTATGTATACGATAGGAACTGATTGCTTGAAAAATATTTTATGAATTGTGAACTATTCTTAGAATACATTTTAATTAAACCCACATTAAATTATTCAATTGGATACTTCAATCTAGAAGCTAAATATAAATTTGTGGAAAGTAGGTATTTGCAATACTTTTATTCAAAATATAAATGCATTTTAAATATTTATTTCTACAAAATATTTTTTAATAAAAGTTTAATTTTCACAATGGAAATGATATTTTTTAAGTTTTTTACTCAATAATTTTGGTGTTTTTTAATCAATATTGAATCATACAATTTTCCTGATGTAAGAGAGCTATTCCATCTAAAAAGGCTGTCTTTGTATCGCGTTTAGCTTTTAATACGACTGTTGCAGATGTTGAATTCTTCATCAAATCTAAAATAGGATCAAATGCAGAAATATCAACGTTTAAATTTAATTATTCTTAACCACGAGAGATAGCGTCTTTTAAAATTATTGTTCCGGATCAATATTTTAATATAATTCATGACCCTTTTGGCCTGTAAATACTAAACGTGAGCACAAGACATTTTGCTTGCCTAAGCTTCATAATGTACAGTATTGAAGTGTTCTCTTTTTTGTTGGGCTTGATTTTATGAGAACACTAAAGTTGCTGTTCCATTTTATCAAAAGTATACAACAGCACATATTTATCAGCTGAGCTACGGCATTATTTATTGTAGTGTCAAAGCAAACTTCACTACTTCATTTCAGTTTGCAATAGTGTCAACTGAAATGAAATAGTGTTTATGGTGTGTCAATATGTATGTGTATAGATAAATGTATGTGTGAAAGAAAACTGTTGGTGCTTTGTGTGTTCTTTTTCTTTTATTCTACGCGAATTAAAGTTTTTACTTTTTTGGTTAAAAAAAATAAATTTTTTTTTAGACGTCTATGCGTCTTTTTTATTTTAATTTATTTTCTTAACTCTAGTGAGTTAATCTTAATACATATGTTAATACTTAACTGAACTGATAATTCTGAAATATGTTGCTTAAATACTAGAAGATACATACTATCTTATCAACTAAATAATTGTAGGCAGTTACCTACATTTTAACATGATAAACCTTCTTTCTTTGTTTTCTTAAACAAGATTGATCATGTTTTATTCTGAGGGTGTTTACAAAAGAACATTTAGATAATGTGTTTATAATTTACAAGTACATTTAGGTAAAGTGTCTTTGTTTCTTATGATTGAACATGGTTTATTATCTTACAATTTAGAGAAAGTGTTTGTGTTATGAATCATTACTTATACCTACATAGTTATCGTTTGTCTGTGAGGGTATTCTACCTGTCGTTCTTAACTCTCCCCTTACTTAAAAATGAATCGTCACGATTTATATTTATTTAATGTTTATTTCTTGTCTGATTTTTTCTAGTTCTCTATTATATAAAGCCTGAAGATTTTTTTGTGTCTTAATTTGCCTGAGGGTTATATAATACTTTGTTACCTTCAGTATAATATGTATAGATATTAATATGGTGATAATTATTAATGTTATATACAAGAAATATTTGATAGGGTGTCTTTCTATTGGGATTAAAAATTTCTTTAATGAATCAATGTTACTGAATGCGAATTCTGAAGAGGATGTCATTATTTTGATAATCTCTAAGTCATCGTTATGTTTGTCGTGTACAGCTTCTATTATGCTTTTATGAATGTTTATGTAAGTTATATTATTAATTATCACTTTGTCTGTATATTTTACAAATATAGTTCCTTTTATGAGTTTGTTGTTTACGGTATTTGTACCGTCCAAAAGAATGAATCCCTCGTCTACTTCTAGTAACGGATAATTATATTCTTGTATTATTATGCATTTAGCTTTCCTATTTTCTATTAATGGTTTAATACAGTCATCATTTATTTTGTTGATTTTACAAATATTTTTGCTCAAGTAATTTTTACAGTTATTTACTCTCGTATAAATATTATTGCAGAGAGCAATTTCTTTGTCGGTGGATACTTTCCCATGTTTAATACTTATTGGTGTAAATTTAAACAATTGGCAGTAGTTATTTATAAGTGGATACTTATAGATATTGATGAAGGTGTCATTACTTCTTGCAATATAAATGTCAGAATATTCCAATATATTTATAATTGGTATGAACGATAATTTCTGTTCTGATACTTCCTTTACATCGTCCAAGCTTAGTGATTCTGCTAGATATTCGTTATTTTTAGCAGCATTTATAGTTCTTACTAATGTTAATAGTTGTTCATGAATTTGTTCGAGCAGGATGTGGCTTTCTGTTATTTGGCCTTGCATGGAATCCAGTAACTTTTCAAATCTGGAGTTAATGAATTTTTGTTTTTCATTATTTTCAATTAAGGCATTTATTTTCGTTTCTATTTGAATTACGTCATCATGGTCTGGTATACCAGTGATAAACTTCAGTGTGGATCCTAAAAAATTTAGTCCTCGTTTCTCAATTCTATGTTGATTAAGTTGATCAATTAATATATCTATTTTTTTTATCCAGATGTGTCCTTCTAAGGTAAAGTAAGAATATTTGTTACGTATTCCTTCATATGTCGTATAGATTTTTGTTAAGTTGGTTACATGGAATAAATACGCGAACTTGTCAAATAGGAATACGTCATCTGTTCTTGTTAGAATAAACTTTTTATTTGTTACGTCTTCGATTTCAGTTATTGCTTCTGGTGTCTGGAATGATATTGCCAGTGCGACTAATATCAGGTATACTTGGTTCATTTTTGTTAATTGTCGTATTTTTTATATTATTTTTATGTATAATTTTTCCTCCTTGGGTAAAAATCGTGTCCCCACGGTCTTCCTTAACAATTTCTTTCTTGTATCTGGGCAAATTCTTGTTTCTGATTCCTGTGATTTTTACCAGGATTTGTGTACCTTCTTCAAATATTCGGTGTTTTGCTTTCCTATTCAGTCTCTCTAATACTTTATTTGATGCTTGTCGTAATTTTCTTATGATTTCTTCCTTGTTAAATTTTATTGTTCCAAAATATACTTCCCTAGGCCTATATCCTGTTACGGAGTGTATTGAATTGTTAAGCTCCTTGATGGCTTTGAATATTTCGTCTTTTGTTGTAGATGAATTCTTTATTTTGAAAATACGCGTTAGCTCACTTATAGAGTTATGAGCTCTTTCTACTTGTCCGTTTGCTGATGAGCGATGAACTGGTGTCTCTATTTTTTTTACATTATGCTTTATACACATCTGTTTGAATGCTGGTGTGATAAAACTTGCTTCGTTATCGGTCATCAGTCGTTTGCATTCAGGAAAGTTATTAGTAATTATTTCTTCCATCTTATTCTCTATATTAGCTTTAGTACTAAGTTCGTGAGCGACTATATATTTGGAAAACTTATCTATGGTTACTAAATAAGTGATTTTATCATTGTAGTAAATATCTGCATGTATGTATTCTCTAGGTTGTGTTGGTATGTCTGAATCGCGAAGTGGTTCTTTAGTTGGATTTCTTTCATAACGTCCAAATAAACAAGCGGAACAATGGTTATTAAATTGCTTGGCATCTTTCTTTATGCTTGGCCAATAATATTTTTCAAGTATTTCTTTTGTTATATTATTAAAGCTCCTATGGGCTCTATTGTGGGTTTCTTTTGTTATATGAAGTTGTTCATTTCTGTCTATTATATCTTTCAGTTTCTTTGGCGTATGTATGAAATGATTACTGACAAATGTTTGTTTTATTATTTCTGCGCATTTGTATAAGTCTTCTGTATTCATATGTATAGCTATGACTCTGTTGGGCTGCAGTATTTTCTTTAATTCGATTATAAGATCGTCGTTATTCATAAAATTGATAGTATGACGTATTTTATTAGAAAAAATAGTTCGTGTTCTTGTTTCAGTAAGGTTTGGTGTTGGTACGAGTTCTAGTTGTATGCCGTATGTATTAAAGGGTTGTGAAACAGTTTTTATTATCTCACTAGCGGAACTTTCGGCGGAATGTGTAGTGTCGATGGATGAAGTATTGATTATTTGTCGAGACAAGGCGTCAGCTACAACATTTTGTGTTCCTGGCTTATATTTGATTTTCGCGCCATAGTCTTCTATGATAGACTTCCAGCGTTTTAGTTTGTGATTAGGATTTTTTTCGGAGATTGCGTAGGTGAGTGACTGGTGGTCAGTAAAAATAGTTAAATCGGCTATGCCATAAATGTAATTTCTTAATTTCTGTAATGACCATATAATTGCCAATAATTCTTTCTCATTAGTACTATAGTTTTGTTCTGTACTACTCAATGTGCGAGATAAAAAATATATTGGGTTCTTATTTTGGCTTAATACTGCTCCAATAGCTATGTTGGATGCATCTGTAGTAAGCTCAAAAGGTTTTTCGTAATCAGGTTGAAATAATTCGACCTGCTCTTTCAGTTTTGATTTTAACGTATCTACAGCATCAATGGCTGCTTGGTCTAAGTAAATTTTTGTGTTATTACTTTTATTCTTGCCTATATGGGCATTTTCTCCTTTTAAATGAACCGTTAATGGTTTCGTAATTTGTGCATAATTTTGTACAAATCTCCTATAATATCCAGTTAATCCTAGAAAGCCTCGTAAATCCTTAAGTGTAGTGGGAATGGGAAATTTCTCAATAGCTTTTATTTTCTCGGGGTCTGTTGTTATTTTATTATGTTTAATAATATGACCTAGATATTCTACTTCAGTCATAAAAAATTTAGATTTTTCGTCCGAAATTTTAAGGGTGGCTTGATTTAAGGCATTGAACACCATGTGTATGTGTTTCATATGTTCTTCTAAAGAAGATGAAAAAATTAAAACATCGTCGATGTAGACGTACACGAATTTCCCTATGAATTCTCTAAGTATGTCATCTACACAACGTTGGAAAATAGATGGAGCGTTTTTTAAACCGAAAGGCATACGTACAAATTCGTATTTACCTCCATTAACGCAAAAAGCTGTTTTTTCTCTATCCTGCTTTTTTATTTTTATCTGGTGAAAACCAGATTCTAAATCTAGCGTGGTGAAGTATTTGGCATTTCCTAAGTTTTGTAATGTAACATTGACATCAGGTATGATGTATCTATCTGTTACAGTGTGTTCATTAAGTTTTCTGAAATCTATGACCATTCGTCGTTTTGGTTTCCCGTTTTTGTCTAATCCTTTCTTGTGTACGGTCAACATTGGTGAATTATAAGGGCTATAGCTTTTTTGTATAATCCCTTGTTCTAGTAGGTTCTTTATTTCTTCATTCACGAATTCAGTATCATTTAAATTGCCTGGATATTGTTTAGTCCAGATTGGTTCTTTAGTTGTTGTTCTAATGCTAGCTTCTATGGCTGTTGTGAATGGTAAAGGTCCTATTTTATTATTTTGTTTCATAAGTTCATTAATCTCTAATTCGTATTTTTTATCTCCTATGGAGTAGTTTATTTTTTGTATTTTTTCGGGGACTATAAACAATTTTTTTCCAATGTCTATGACTGCTTCTAATTGTGTTATGCCCTCAACTCCTAACATTAAGTCGTAGTCGTCATTAGTTTGTAATTCAAAAAATTCTAATTCCTTCTTTAATACACTTATTTTTTGTTTGTAATTTAATATCGATTCACCGTGCATGGTAATCATTCTAAATGGTTTAGTCTTAATTCTATTACCTAAAACTAAATTTTTATTAATATAGTTATGGGTTGCACCGCAATCAATGAAAATTTTATATTCTTTGTTACCCTCATCTTTCAAAAAAATATAGTACAACCCGCCTATTAGTTTAAATTCTTATATATATTATTATTAGAAAATGAATTGCTACCTTTTTGTGCTGTAGTGCTGGTATTATCGTCTTCTTGATGATTTGTTTGTATTCGGTTGTTCCTCTGTATTTTATATTGTTGTTGAAAATTACCGCTTTGCTCTCTCATTCTTTTCCAGGGTTGACTATGGAAACCTTGTTGTGGTAGTTGTTTGGTGTTGCCCGAAGATGTATCCATTGGCTCTGGTCTAGATACATTCTGATGTTGCCAATTCGGTCGTTGTAAGTTGAATGGTTTGTACGACGGACGTCTAAAGTTGTTATTTTGCTTGTTGAACTGTAGTTGGTCTTTCTGGTGATGTTTTGGAGGTTGTAATCTGCTTACATTGGATGTCTTTCCTAGTTGAAAGTCCCTATGGATGTTGTCATGCTCAATTGTCTGTGCTATGGCATAGGCGTGCTCCAGATCTCTAATGGGATATCCATATAGTGTTGATCGTATGAATTCGTTATGAATTCCATTCTTAAATGTCCTTACTGCGTCTTCCATAGCGTGTGCAGTCATGCATTTTATAGATTCAGGTGGGTCTCCAGACATGGATATTTTTGCTGTGACAACAGTTAGGGCTTTACTTACGTCGTCGTGAAATTCGGATAAGGTTTTTCTCCCTTGAGTTAGTTTAGTTAACTCATCTTTGAGTACATACAGTGGACGTTGGTCACAATATGTGTAGTCCAATCTGTTTATTATGGCCTCAAAATTAAAAATGGTGTTGTGGTTCAATAAAATGTCGGCAGCAGGGCCGGTTATTTTCGATTTAATTATTGAAAGGGCCTCTACGTATCGATTTGAATGACAGTGTTGGCTGATGCTATCCATTAGTCTCGTTGCGTCTTCTCGCCATAGACGGTACTTGTTTTGCGTGCCGTCAAATGTGGATAGGGCTTTAAAGATTTCCAAATTTATTTCGTTTGGATTATTGTAGCTGGCAGTCCTTGGTTCTAATGCTTCGGCTTGGGGATAATTTACTGCCGGATTCGTTGGTATTTGGTCGAGTCTATTTCTTAGTGCCGCGTTTTCTTCCATTACTTTTTCTAGTGTTGCTTGCAAATTAGCCATTTGCTGGATGATTTGACTCAAATCTGTTTGTGCCATCTTTTCCAAATCTCTATTGCTGTCGAATATATTTTGTCTGAATCTTTTCATTAAAAGTATTAAAGATTTTCTTCACTTTGTAACTGCTTTTCACTTAATCCTTTTTATGAGGATTTTAAAATTTTCTTTTTTGTTTTCACTATGTGACTTAATCCTTTTTTTTTTGACAAGGAGGTTTGGTCCGCTCTCTTAGAGTAACAAAGTATATGCTACTCCTGGCAGGATCGCCAATTAAAGTTTTTACTTTTTTGGTTAAAAAAAATAAATTTTTTTTTAGACGTCTATGCGTCTTTTTTATTTTAATTTATTTTCTTAACTCTAGTGAGTTAATCTTAATACATATGTTAATACTTAACTGAACTGATAATTCTGAAATATGTTGCTTAAATACTAGAAGATACATACTATCTTATCAACTAAATAATTGTAGGCAGTTACCTACATTTTAACATGATAAACCTTCTTTCTTTGTTTTCTTAAACAAGATTGATCATGTTTTATTCTGAGGGTGTTTACAAAAGAACATTTAGATAATGTGTTTATAATTTACAAGTACATTTAGGTAAAGTGTCTTTGTTTCTTATGATTGAACATGGTTTATTATCTTACAATTTAGAGAAAGTGTTTGTGTTATGAATCATTACTTATACCTACATAGTTATCGTTTGTCTGTGAGGGTATTCTACCTGTCGTTCTTAACTCGCGTGATGCTATTCTAAAATTTACATACATGGGTATAATTTATTTAGAATTTTAAAAAGAAAAATCAAAATAATTGCTTTTATCATGGAGATAGACGTAAGGAATTTTTTAATTTTTCGTTTTAAGAAATTAATATACCGCAACAATAGTGTATTAACTCAAAAATTTAAATTTTTGAATTTACGTTGAAGGTACATATGTACATACATATGTATATAAGTACATACATACATATGTAAATACATTTACATACAAATGTATATGGAAGGCAAAATTCAAATTAAATTTTTTTATCGTCTTGGGTACACATTTAGTAAATACATTTGTGCGAGAGTTTACTTATAGAGAAAACCGTAGCACAGCTGCTCATCTTCCAACACGTAACACAAACATCTCAAAATCGAAGTGCTGCTACTGTTGATAGCTTCAAATTATAAACGTTGTTCGGGAAGCTATTTTTCTTGAGAATATCTTTAATAATTCATATTTTTTTTGCTTTGAACTTTTCGTCGCTAAGTTTCATAGCTGTATTAACTAAATTATTTGCCGTGTTTATTTTTTGTTTCATTGGTTGTGTTGAGTCGTAGTTTATGATACGTCCAGAAGCAATTAATTTAAAGTAGCAATCTGTAATTAATTTATCTTTTTCCCGGTATATTTTCATGTCAAGATATGGAATAGATTTATTTTCTTATTTTTCGATGGTAAATTTTAGCTTTGTATGGAAGTTGTTGAATGTTTTGATTATAATGTCTTGATCTTTTTCGGAGTATCGTTTATACCAAAACATACAGAAAACAACAAACTTAAGGAGATAATTAAAGAGGATAACGTAACAATTGCACACAAACCAAACAAAATAATTACACATTTATTTACACAAACGAAAATTGAAACAAGCGATCAGAGTGATGTGGTGTATGAAATAAAATGCACCGCTAAGGAAGACGAACAGTGCGGAAAAGTGTACATTGGCACAACTAAGAGAAGTTTAGGATTCAGAATTGACGAGCATAAGGCAGATATAAGAAAGGTAAACAATCAACTGCACTAGCGCAGCACTGTATTGAAAGTGGACAACAAGATAATTTTAACGAAGTGAAAATATTGGATAAGGAAAAAAAATTAAACAAACGATATACATTGGAGAGTTTAAGAATACAACAAAAAGCTGAAAGTGTAATTAATACCAAAGACGATATAGGCAACATCAATGCCAACTACAACATAGTTTTAGTACAGTGACGACAGTTGAGGGTGCTGTTGGCTGAAGTAGTTAGCGCGTTGACTGCAAAGCAAATAATGTCTAAGAACGTGGGTTCGTGCCCAGCTTGAGACAAGTCATAACATCCAGCATTTTTCAGATGTGCATTAGTATGTCATTGTATTTGTTGTTGTCGGAGTGTTTAAGTGATGAAGGCATAGCACACTGGTCACTGAACAGTTCTGGCAGCAATTGATACTGGTGTATGCTAGCGGATATCACAGCGTCCTCCTTCGTCGGTATTGTAGCAAAATCGCCGGCGAAGTAAAATAATTAATAAAATGGCTACAACAGCTTAAAACACATTTAATGCGCCTACTTGACATCAGAGACGCTGCAACACTGATCTAAAAACTAACACAGCGCGCAATATCAGAGTTGTAAAAATTAAGCTTTCTCTCTTCCACCATCTGTCCTCTCACTATCCCTTTCCCAAAGAAGGTAACACACCTACGGGTTGGTAGGCATACTAATTGCCTGAGTGTTACTTCTCTTTAAAAAAAAAAAAAGTAGAGCGATTAATTTACTGTGATATTTTTATTTATTTTTACAATTTTTAAATTATTAAGTTTGTGTTTGTCCAGTTTACACAAAAAAAAAACACTGTGATATTTAAAATTGTGTAAAAAGCAAAGACTAAATGTAAGTGCAATTAATAAGAAAGTGTATAACTATTATTATTAGTGTGTAAAGCTAAGTACTCTGTTCAAATTTGCGAAAAATGTTGAGCAACATTGATTATTTCGTTTGAAAATTTTGACAATTAACCAGTGGTGACAACACTACGATTTAGAAGAAATTTATCGTTTTTATTGCCTTGAAGTAAGCAACATTGTTTTTCTTATGTAAACAAAAACCATGTGTGAAAACAAATGGAGAACAAAATAATTTTAAGAGCTTGTGCTGCAACGTATCAATTAATGTTAATTGCAGCTGCTGCGGAGGAGCTCTTTGATAAGTTCCCTGATGATCTGCATTAGCAACAGTGAAATGCGCATAGGAACAAGCTATACCCCTCAATAATCAATTGCAATTAGTTTTTTAACAAAATTGTTAATGTTTTACTAAATAAGTAAAATATTAATATTGGGAAAAAGTGCGAATAAAAATTCAAAATACTAAAATTTTGCGATTTCCATAAAAAGCACCAATTATTAACTAGACAAGCAGCTGGTCACAAAAATTTTGTTTGGCATCACTCTATACAAATGTATAGCAGTTGTTGTTTTTACATTTTCTACAAACCTCTTACAACTACAATTAGAGTTGAAAAAAAGTCAACCTAGGTAGTAATGGTAAAGTAAGAAAACAAAAACAATTGGTTGATTGTTGAGTTCTTGTTACAACTTTGATATTGTTTAAACTTTTCATTTGTTTTAATGAAAGTTTAATATAATATCTCCAGTTGTTCTAAGAAATATTTGGGTAAAGTTCCCTGATGATCTGCATTAGCAACAGTGAAATGCGCATAGGAACAAGCTATACCCCTCAATAATCAATTGCAATTAGTTTTTTAACAAAATTGTTAATGTTTTACTGAATAAGTAAAATATTAATATTGGGAAAAAGTGCGAATAAAAATTCAAAATACTAAAATTTTGCGATTCCCATAAAAAGCACCAATTATTAACTAGACAAGCAGCTGGTCACAAAAATTTTGTTTGGCATCACTCTATACAAATGTATAGCAGTTGTTGTTTTTACATTTTCTACAAACCTCTTACAACTACAATTAGAGTTGAAAAAAAGTCAACCTAGGTAGTAATGGTAAAGTAAGAAAACAAAAACAATTGGTTGATTGTTGAGTTCTTGTTACAACTTTGATATTGTTTAGACTTTTCATTTGTTTTAATGAAAGTTTAATATAATATCTCCAGTTGTTCTAAGAAATATTTGGGTAAAGTTCCCTGATGATCTGCATTAGCAACAGTGAAATGCGCATAGGAACAAGCTATACCCCTCAATAATCAATTGCAATTAGTTTTTTAACAAAATTGTTAATGTTTTACTGAATAAGTAAAATATTAATATTGGGAAAAAGTGCGAATAAAAATTCAAAATACTAAAATTTTGCGATTCCCATAAAAAGCACCAATTATTAACTAGACAAGCAGCTGGTCACAAAAATTTTGTTTGGCATCACTCTTTACAAATGTATAGCAGTTGCTGTTTTTACATTTTCTACAAACCTCTTACAACTACAATTAGCGTTGAAAAAAAGTCAACATAGGTAGTAATGGTAAAGTAAGAAAACAAAAACAATTGGTTGATTGTTGAGTTCTTGCTACAACTTTGATATTGTTTAAACGTTTCATTTGTTTTAATGAAAGTTTAATATAATATATCCAGTTGTTCTAAGAAATATTTGGGTAAAGTTCCCTGATGATCTGCATTAGCAACAGTGAAATGCGCATAGGAACAAGCTATACTCCTCAATAATCAATTGCAATTAGTTTTTTAACAAAATTGTTAATGTTTTACTGAATAAGTAAAATATTAATATTGGGAAAAAGTGCGAATAAAAATTCAAAATACTAAAATTTTGCGATTCCCATAAAAAGCACCAATTATTAACTAGACAAGCAGCTGGTCACAAAAATTTTGTTTGGCATCACTCTATACAAATGTATAGCAGTTGTTGTTTTTACATTTTCTACAAACCTCTTACAACTACAATTAGAGTTGAAAAAAAGTCAACCTATGTAGTAATGGTAAAGTAAGAAAACAAAAACAATTGGTTGATTGTTGAGTTCTTGTTACAACTTTGATAGAGAGCTGCCACGAGTACCAGTTTTTATGATTTGAAATACTCGCCTAGAAACGAGTTGCGGTGTAGTTCATACAGGATATTCTTTTTGCATCTGCTCGCCATACTCGTAAGAATTTGTGTTTCAACATACGTATAAATTTTATACACGTTGTTTGTTTAGTATTGTTTCGAAAATATTTTTTTCAACATTCGACAATTGTATTCGTGCGTCTGATAAACAACATAAGAAATGCTTGTGTATGAATTTGAAGATGCACATTTAGCTTATTAACTAGAGTTATAGTCATGGTAGAATAATACAGGTACTGTCGAAGGGTTAACCAACTTTTTTTTGGGTTCGATTCTGTCAAAATTTGATTGTGTATTACTAACACACACCTACCCTGCTAAAAAAGCACACTTTAACATTTGTTTCAAATGCAAATAAGAAAAGGAAAAGAAACAAAATTCTTTATAGAACAGAAAATGCAACCATTTTGCAATTTTTCTTTTATACTTTTTGATAGCTTCGAGCCTAAAAGCAATGTTGTTGTAGCTTCGACACCACCTGTCATAATTCCACCATGGTTATAGTTAGTGGTGCCAGAAATTTTCAGAGTAAAAATCTTTCTTCATTCGTCGAAAAAAATCTTCATTTTAGAAAAAAAATCTTCCATTTTTTTAATTTTAATCTTAAAAAAAACAAGTAAGAGATATATATTGGGCTGTGCCGAATCTTATATACCCTTCACCATTGTATGGAGTGACGAAAGAAGTCACAATTCACGCCCACGTAAAATACGAAAAAAATTAAAAAAAAATATTTAAATGGAAAAAATTACATTAAAGCAAAAGAAATTGGCACTCTCCGTCTAACGGACGCATTCTCACGTGATGGAAACAAAAAATTAAACACGATCACGCATTATTGGTTCTAATCTCTATTTCATAGTGTAGGCTGACTTCATAAATACAGCTTGCAAAGCAACACTGGAAGCATGAGTTTACAAATCATACTTGTGTTGCTTTGCTAACTGCGTTTATGAATTCAGCCATATATTATGAATTTCGTAACAAATTTGTAACACTTTCTTGCCTGGGTTTGCATTATAAAAATATTAAAATACCCTTATTAGCACATATATAATTTTTCACACATCCAAGAAGTGTTTCAATGTCTTTATCAAAAAGCCTGTGGTCTTCGACTATGCAAAGAAATGATTTGAAACGTTAGAAAAGATTTAATAATGAAGAAATTCTCCCAAAATTGATTAAAAAATCGCCAACTACTACATAAATCTGTTAGCCTAATGATTAAAATGTTTTAATATTATCTTCATATTGAAAATAATTTAAAGCTATCAAAAATTCTTAAAAAAAAACAAACTTTTTCAAATCAAAAGTAAAAGTAATAAAAATAACTAAAATGTATCAAAAATTCTAAAAAAAATTGCATTGTGTTGTGATCAAAAATATGCAAAAAAATACAAATATGTATGCATATACGATTTTTAGACGCGATACAGCTCGCGAACTATTATCGCTACGCTTTACAAATGTTTTGAAAATTTTCCCCAAACATTCCGATTTAAAAATCCAAAGTTTATATGTATGTATACGATAGGAACTGATTGTTTGAAAAATATTTGATGATTTGCGAACTATTCTTAGAATACATTTTAATTAAGCCCACATTCAATTATTCACTTGGATAAAGAAATCTAGAAGCTTCATAAATATAAATTTGTGGAAAGTAGGTATTTGCAATACTTTTATTCAAAATATTCTCTATTAATATTTTATAACAATTACTATATATATCAAATTACTGTAAGTAGGTTACTGTTTCGTTTTTATGTTAATTAGGATATTACTTTTTAGTCCTAAGCTTTCTTATGTTTGTTATTCAATTTAATTGTATTGTTTTTTGATAAAGGCTCAATAAAATATACCTTATACAAAATAGTTTTTAATAAAAGTTTAATTTTCACAATGGAAATGATATTTTATAAGTTTTTCTACTCTACAATTTTTCTGTTTTTTAATCAATATTGAATCATACAATTTTTCTGATGTTCGCATATTTTAAGAATTTTTGGCATTTTAGAGATTTTTTTAAAGTCTTTTAACTGCCGATTGCCAATTATATGATTTTTTTAAAATAAATTTTGGGAAAAGTTTCTTTGCTAATTACATTTTGGAGCTTGATATCAAATTAAATTCTTACATCAAACTTTGTTTTTATTTTATAGAAAAGGCAATTAATTGAAGTGCTTTTGAAGATTAACTCACTGATGTTACAGAATGAAAGAAATATTTCTTATCAAATTCTAGCCGGGAAGAGATTTTTCTGCTTTGTTATGTGTTACTAAGTATCCAAACAACATTTTAATTGTCAAAAGATTTTTTATCGCATTGTACAAATACAATAATAATACCGGATTCTGATATACTGCAGGTACGCTCTGCACCTGAATACAGAAAATAATTAAAATTACACAAGTATAAAACATCAATTTACCCTTTCTTCTGAAATCACAAATAGTCATAAAAAATGAAATATTAATACATTTTTAAAACAAAACTAAAATTCAATTTCATTGATTTTGTATATCTACTCGTACATAGTGTCTTGACGAACCATTACATTTCTTTAATATAAATAATATAAAAAATAATTATGGTTATTTATATATGAAAAGAAATATAAGCGATAAAAAATACTGTAATATGCATGCATAATATTATACTAATAAACGTACAAAAATAAGTTTAAAGAAACAAACAAAAACAAAACAACAAATCTTTACTTTACGACTGTTTAAATATGCACTTGTATACACACAATGTGTACATGTGTCCATGAACGCATTTCAGTATTGATGTATGTGTAACAAAAAAGGGCTAATTTACAACAACCACACCAATTTCCATCAAGAATTTGAAGTTTTAGTATTTTATAATAAATAAGATATATTATGTACTTAAACGCGTAAACTACTATGAAAAATACAACTGCTCTGTGGCGCTTGTAACTACCAACCAGTAGGTTGTTAGCTTGAATCCCAGTGCAACTTTTTCAAAAAAATTTTGCAAGTAAAATTATTTCGAATACAATTTTTTGCCATTATTTTAGTCGTGAATGGACCGACTTCAATTATTTTCAGTCTAAACCTTCGTAGAACTCCATACAAGAGATCTGCTTCATAAAATTGACCGTAGGACAGTCAGGGCCGTAAAAATCAACAGAATAGGAAATATAACAAAAAAGTCTTTTGGCTATATCTCATTAATTATTGGACCGAGTTTTGTTATTTTCAAAGCAAACAATTTTATGAAAAATTCCAAGAGAATGATATAAAATTTATGTCTTTATGTTGTGTTGAGGCCTTAATTCTTAATACACCAAAATATAGCAGACGGTCAGACGGATATCGCTCATTCGACTTCTCTATCTATAAGGATCCAGAATATATCTACCTTATGGGGAAATTACATACGGAATGACAAACCTATATATCCCCTTTCCAAATTTTTTGGTGAAGGGTATAATAATTTATCTTTGTTATTTATAATAAAGTTACTATAAATACCATGCATATAAATATGTATAGACATAAAAATTAGAATAAATAAAAGCAAAAGTTCAATTCAAGTTTCTTATAATAAAATTAGTAATATATTTATATTGTACATTTATGAGATCATATATATATACATATATGCTTCTGACTTTAAACTAACAGGTAAAAAATTACATCATGACTGATTTTATAAAAGTAGTCAAAATTTTATGTATAATTTAAAATAGTTCACAAATTTTTAATTATAATACTGTGAGGGTCCAGATTTTTTAATATATTGGTATCAATTTTAAAATTATAGCACGAGCATTTGTTATCTAATAAATAATCTTGTGTAAATAAAATACCCTCCAATGTATTCTGTATTTCGTTTTATTAAAGTATACTTTTGAAAATATCCGTTCAGCGTTTTCAGATGAACAAGGGAGACATATTCAATTTAAGGTAAATTTCGACAACGTTAGAAACACTAACTCATAATTTGCTCCAGTAATTTTTGAAAATTTGACAGATAATTACATTTTATAAATTTAAGCAAGACGCGTGACAATATAAAAGTTGTTATTTGCTATAATTTTGGTTTTGTCACAAAGCATAGAATAAGGGGCTAAATCTAAAAAAATCTTCATTTTGGGAAAAAATCTTCAAATCTTATTTTGACTATAAAATCTTCAAAATTAAGGTAAAATCTTCATTCTGGCATCGCTGGTTATGGTTATTCGAGCTCATAAGTATTACTCGTAAAAGCCCTTTTCCAAGATCAAAGTTTACTTTGACAAAGTCTTTTCAATTTTCTTTTAAACTTTGTTTCGCTTTTCCACACGCAAAGTTTACTTTAACAAATTTTATTTTCTTTTGTAATCTTTTTGTGATTTGTGCGTTATATTTATATATATGTAAGTGAGAAAAAAATCGTTCACGTTTAAGAATGGATGATAAAAATAAGTTCATAAAAGGAATACTTGAGAGTATTGCAGAAACTGCTGAATTGGAATCTGATGACAGTGAAAAATAAGATATACTAATTGGTTTGTTACTGCTACAAAATTATGTATTTAGTTTTTTAAATTAAATAAATAATATTTTAAGGTTTGACGAATTTATGCAAGAAGGCAACATATATCCCTACTAACAACCAGAAGAAACTCTGGATCAAACCTTGGAGGAAAGAAAGAAAGACACGGGGTTCATTTTCCTTCTTAGCAAATGAATTACTTCTGACTGACGAGGTATCGTATAGGAATTATTTAAGAATGGGTAAGGAGCAGTTTCACTATATGCTAAATTTAATAGAGCAGGACCTAACGCGTACTCACACATTGCCACTGGTAATTAAAAAAATTTTAAAATATATTTGCTTATACGTTTAGTAAATTTTAAATAATTATATTGTAGGAGAGTCCTTTGTTAGTATAGATTACCAAACACGAGTGTCTGCTTCGATGATCTCTCGTATAGTTCATGAAGTGTGTCGGTGTGTTACGAAAAGAATGCGTGGAACATATTTGAAGGTATGTATTGTGCCCAAACATACATTCATAATAGTATTTATGGTAATACCACAAAAATCTAATTTTTACTTTCCCTTAAACGCAGTTTCCCGCAACCCAATAGAGTGGGAAGCAATTGCAAAAGAGTTTGCAGTAAAGTGGCAATTTCCCAATTTTATTGGTGCTTTAGATGGGAAGCATATAAACTTTCGACCACCACGTAAACACGGAGCATAATATTAATGGCTCTGGTGGATGCCAATTGTAAATTTATTTATGTTGACATTGGCTGTAATGGACGCTGCAACTATGCGGGTGTATTTCTTGAAAGTAATTTAAAAAAATTTTAGAAAATGAAAAGAATACACCCCAAAAAATTGTTGTAGGGAATGGTAGGCACCTTCCATACGTTGCAGTTGGGGATGATGCGTTCCCAATGCAAACTTATTTAATGAAGCCATATCCATACCATACGAATTCAAAGGAAAAGCAAATTTACAAAGCAACAATGTTGTCGAGCATACTTTTGGCATTCTTGCAAACTTAAAAAATAATATTCACTAAAAGGTTCTCAGTCAAAAATGATTTTTAAAACAAAACTGTAAAGAAAAAATAATAGTCTAAATTTGTACATTTGCATAATTATAAACTCACCATAAAAGGTCTAAACGAAGTCATCATCATCGAACACTCCTTCCATCGACTGTTCCAGAATGTCCTTTGTAGAACTGGACGTTGATGAATGGTGGCGTTTTCGCTGGAACTGTGCTGTAAGTTTGTGCATGAAACATTGCACTTGTCATGCAGCATCAGATTGATCTTCTGGATTCATTCTTTCTATTTCATTTACTACGAGTGCTCCCAACCAGCCATATTGTTTTTCGTTTTTTCTTTTATTTATTACAGTTCTAATCTTATGCAGCTCATCGCGGAACTCATTAACATAATGTTTTTGCTACAATATGTTAATAATATATTAGGGCTTATCGATTACATCAATTATATCATAAGTTGATCTATGTCATCATCTATGAAGACCTACAGAAATTTACAATGTTCCTTTATAAAACTTAATTTAATTTTACATTGAAAAAGTTTTGCTTCAACTCAGAAACATTTTTATACATACTACATACATACCTCAATGTTGTCTTTCCCTGCTCTCATTTCACAATTGGGGTATTCATACGGTGTCCTATCATGTCATATTGTCATAATGTCTTATTATTTTATGAGGTCTTAAAAAATTGTTGTTGTGCTTCAAACAAAAAAGTCCTAAAATAATAAGACTATTTATGATATGTTTTTGTTTTTTCATAACTAAACAGTAGTGTAGTTTTTGCACAAACTAGCTATTATTTTCGTTTTTTCACTTGTTTTCGGCTTTCTAATATAAAGTTTTTATGATTGTAACGATTGTCCGTTTTATTATTGTTTTTTTTGTATCTGCTGATTCAAATTTAACATAGCACACTAAATTATGAGGGGTTGTTCACAGCAGTCATATTTTTTCGTGTTATTATTTTATGACGACCGTGTGAATACCCCAAATGTGTTTCAAGAAAGTTTAATTGGTCAAAACACCACAGCTTGGGAGTGTGTACTCAGCCCCATGCTTCTTCCCCTTGTCGCCTACAAACACAAGACTTTGCAAAGTAAACTTTGAACGTGGAAAAGGGCTCTAAGCATTCGTTCATCGTGTTAATACTTAAAACATCCTTGCCAGAAGGTTTAGGAAAAAATCAATGATTGTATATTTAACCTAAATTCATTATGTGATAAAATGTATTTAAAAGCTATTATAAAACAAGTAAGAGAGATATATTCGGCTGTGCCGAATCTTATATACCCTTCACCATAGTATGGAGTGACGAAAGAAGTCAGAATCACGAAAATTCACGCCCACGAAATACGAAAAAATAAAAAAAGAACTTATATGAAAAAAAGAACTTATATGGAAAAGATTACATTAAAGCAAAAAAAATTTACACTCACGCATTGTTGGTTCTAATCTCTATTTCATAGTATAGGCTGATTTCATAAACACATTTTGCAAAGCAACACTGGAAGCATAAGTTTACAAGGCATTCTATTGTTGCTTTGCAAGCTGCGTTTATGAAGTCAGCAATAAATTATGAATTTCGTAACAAATTTGTAACACTTTCTTGCCTGGGTTTGCGTTATAAAAATATTAACATACCCTTATTAGCACTTATAAAATTTTTTCACACATCTAAGAAGTGTTTCAACGTCTTTATCAAAAAGCCAGTGGTCTTCGACTAAACAAAGAAATGATTTGAAACGTAAGAAAAGATTTAATAATGAAGAAATTATCCCAAAATTTATTTAAAAAATCGCCAACTACTACATAAATCTGTTAGTCTAATGATTAAAATTTTCCAATATTGTCTTCATATTGAAAATAATTTAAAGCTATCAAAAATTCTTTAAAAAAACGAACTTTTTCCAATAAGCGTAATAAAAATATATAAAATGTATAAAAAATTAAAAAAATAATAATAATAAATGGTTGGTCAGGATTTGAAACCGTAACCTACCCGGTGGTGGCACGGTTACGAATCCTGAACACAACAAAATTCTATTTTTTTTAGAATTTTCGATACATTTTAGTTGTTTTTATTACTTTTACTTTATATTTGAAAAAGTTTGTTCCACAATTTATTTAAAAAACCAGGCACAATTTCATTTATAATTAATTTTTGCGTTTTTTCCAATTTTATGAACGATAAAAGGTTTATTTTTCAAAAATATCCAATATGTTATCAGATAGGATTTTGTACAGTGATCAAATAAATATATAATGAATTCAATAAGTTGTCATCGTTTAATTTGATATAATAATAACACCAAAAATAAAAATAACTTTGCGGTGTAAGAAAAAATTTTAAATTATAAACTATAACAACATATTTTAATTCATTATTTTAATTTAATTTTTTCTTTGAAACTCGTATGATGTACGTATGTATGTAAACTAGTGGTATTCTGATAGTTGTCTTTTTAAAATTTTGTTAACTTTTCCATTTACTTATCTGTATTGCTGTTGGACGAGGCGATAAAGGTTTTGGTTCAATATAACCTGTACATTGGAATTTCAACCACAATTGATTTAAAAAACACGCATTCGGTAATTCATATTTACCCTGCTAAGAAAACAGCTGGATTTAATTAAAAACATTTTTTATTTAAATCTTCTTCTGCGTTTTCTGTGTAAGACAGAGAATTAAATATGAAAAATTACGATCAAATCGCAAACAGAAATCTTTTCACTCTCAAATCGGCTTATTTTCGTAACATTTTACCCTTAATCCGCATCCAATTCCGAAGTGCGTGCTATCGACAATGCGATATTCCGCTAAACGATGATTTTTTAGGTGTTTTTAATGAATGTAAGACCAGTTAATTTTATATGAATATAAAGAAATAAATTTTGTATCTCCTAAGATCTTAACTTATCATTTTGTATATGCTGAATTGGGGAAAATACGAAAATATGCAACAAAAAAAAAAAATACAAATATATATCCATATAGTATTTTTGGAAATTTTCCCAAACAATCCGATCTAAAAATCCAAAGTTCATATGTATGTATACGATAGGAACTGACTGTTTGAAAAATATTTGATGAATTGCGAACTATTCTTAGAATACATTTTAATTAAGCCCACATTCAATTATTCAATTGGATAATGCAATCTAGAAGCTAAATATAAATTTGTGAAAAGTAGGTATTTGCAATACTATTATTCAAAATACAAATGCATTTTAAATATTTATTCCTACAAAATATTTTTTATTAAAAGTTAAATTTTCACAATGGAAATGATATTTTTTAAGTTTTTTACTCTATAATTTTGTTGTTTTTTAATCAATATTGAATCATACAATTATCCTGATGTTCTCATATTTTTAAGAATTTTTGGCATTTTAGCAGCGGTAAAGCTGGCGAACTATTATCGCTACGCTTTACAAATGTTTTTGAAATTTTCGCCAAACATTCCTGCCTAAAAATCCAAAGTTCATATGTATGTATACGATAGGAACTGATTGCTTGAAAAATATTTTATGAAATGTGAACTATTCTTAGAATACATTTTAATTAAGCCCACATTAAATTATTCAATTAGATAATGCAATCTAGAAGCTAAATATAAATTTGTGGAAAGTAGGTATTTGCAATACTTTTATTCAAAAAAGAAATGCATTTTAAATATTTATTTCTACAAAATATTTTTTAATAAAAGTTTAATTTTCACAATGGAAATTATATTTTTTATGTTTTTTACTCAATAATTTTGCAGTTTTTTAATCAATATTGAATCATACAATTTTCCTGATGTTCTCATATTTTTAAGAATTTTTGGCATTTTAGCAGCGGTACAGCTGGCGAACTATTATCGCTACGCTTTACAAATGTTTTTGACATTTTCGCCAAACATTCCTGCCTAAAAATCCAAAGTTCATATGTATGTATACGATAGGAACTGATTGCTTGCAAAATATTTTATGATTTGTGAACTATTCTAAGAATACATTTTAATTAAGCCCACATTAAATTATTCAATTGGATAATGCAATCTAGAAGCTAAATATAAATTTGTGGAAAGTAGGTATTTGCAATACTTTTATTCAAAATAGAAATGCATTTTAAATATTTATTTCTACAAAATATTTTTTAATAAAAGTTTAATTTTCACAATGGAAATTATACTTTTTATGTTTTTTACTCAATAATTTTGCTGTTTTTTAATCAATATTGAATCATACAATTTTCCTGATGTTCTCATATTTTTAAGAATTTTTGGCATTTTAGCAGCGGTACAGCTGGCGAACTATTATCGCTACGCTTTACAAATGTTTTTGAAATTTTCGCTAAACATTCCTGCCTAAAAATCCAAAGTTCATATGTATGTATACGATAGGAACTGATTGCTTGAAAAATATTTTATGAATTGTGAACTATTCTTAGAATACATTTTAATTAAGCCCACATTAAATTATTTAATTGGATACTGCAATCTAGAAGCTAAATATAAATTTGTGGAAAGTAGGTATTTGCAATACTTTTATTCAAAATAGAAATGCATTTTAAATATTTATTTCTACAAAATATTTTTTAATAAAAGTTTAATTTTCACAATGGAAATGATATTTTTTAAGTTTTTTACTCAATAATTTTGGTGTTTTTTAATCAATATTGAATCATACAATTTTCCTGATGTTCTCATATTTTTAAGAATTTTTGGCATTTTAGCAGCGGTACAGCTGGCGAACTATTATCGCTACGCTTTACAAATGTTTTTGAAATTTTCGCCAAACATTCCTGCCTAAAAATCCAAAGTTCATATGTATGTATACGATAGGATCTGATTGCTTGAAAAATATTTTATGAATTGTGAACTATTCTTAGAATACATTTTAATTAAGCCCACATTAAATTATTCAATTGGATACTGCAATCTAGAAGCTAAATATAAATTTGTGGAAAGTAGGTATTTGCAATACTTTTATTCAAAATAGAAATGCATTTTAAATATTTATTTCTACAAAATATTTTTTAATAAAAGTTTAATTTTCACAATGGAAATGATATTTTTTAAGTTTTCTACTCAATAATTTTGGTGTTTTTTAATCAATATTGAATCATACAATTTTCCTGATGTTCTCATATTTTTAAGAATTTTTGGCATTTTAGCAGCGGTACAGCTGGCGAACTATTATCGCTACGCTTTACAAATGTTTTTGAAATTTTCGCCAAACATTCCTGCCTAAAAATCCAAAGTTCATATGTATGTATACGATAGGAACTGATTGCTTGAAAAATATTTTATGAATTGTGAACTATTCTTAGAATACATTTTAATTAAGCCCACATTAAATTATTCAATTGGATACTGCAATCTAGAAGCTAAATATAAATTTGTGGAAAGTAGGTATTTGCAATACTTTTATTCAAAATAGAAATGCATTTTAAATATTTATTTCTACAAAATATTTTTTAATAAAAGTTTAATTTTCACAATGGAAATGATATTTTTTAAGTTTTTTACTCAATAATTTTGGTGTTTTTTAATCAATATTGAATCATACAATTTTCCTGATGTTCTCATATTTTTAAGAATTTTTGGCATTTTAGCAGCGGTACAGCTGGCGAACTATTATCGCTACGCTTTACAAATGTTTTTGAAATTTTCGCCAAACATTCCTGCCTAAAAATCCAAAGTTCATATGTATGTATACGATAGGAACTGATTGCTTGAAAAATATTATGAATTGTGAACTATTCTTAGAATACATTTTAATTAAGCCCACATTAAATTATTCAATTGGATACTGCAATCTAGAAGCTAAATAAAAATTTGTGGAAAGTAGGTATTTGCAATACTTTTATTCAAAATAGAAATGCATTTTAAATATTTATTTCTACAAAATATTTTTTAATAAAAGTTTAATTTTCACAATGGAAATGATATTTTTTAAGTTTTTTACTCAATAATTTTGGTGTTTTTTAATCAATATTGAATCATACAATTTTCCTGATGTTCTCATATTTTTAAGAATTTTTGGCATTTTAGCAGCGGTACAGCTGGCGAACTATTATCGCTACGCTTTACAAATGTTTTTGAAATTTTCGCCAAACATTCCTGCCTAAAAATCCAAAGTTCATATGTATGTATACGATAGGAACTGATTGCTTGAAAAATATTTTATGAATTGTGAACTATTCTTAGAATACAATTTAATTAAGCCCACATTAAATTATTCAATTGGATACTGCAATCTAGAAGCTAAATATAAATTTGTGGAAAGTAGGTATTTGCAATACTTTTATTCAAAATAGAAATGCATTTTAAATATTTATTTCTACAAAATATTTTTTAATAAAAGTTTAATTTTCACAATGGAAATGATATTTTTTAAGTTTTTTACTCAATAATTTTGGTGTTTTTTAATCAATATTGAATCATACAATTTTCCTGATGTTCTCATATTTTTAAGAATTTTTGGCATTTTAGCAGCGGTACAGCTGGCGAACTATTATCGCTACGCTTTACAAATGTTTTTGAAATTTTCGCCAAACATTCCTGCCTAAAAATCCAAAGTTCATATGTATGTATACGATAGGAACTGATTGCTTGAAAAATATTTTATGAATTGTGAACTATTCTTAGAATACATTTTAATTAAGCCCACATTAAATTATTCAATTGGATACTGCAATCTAGAAGCTAAATATAAATTTGTGGAAAGTAGGTATTTGCAATACTTTTATTCAAAATAGAAATGCATTTTAAATATTTATTTCTACAAAATATTTTTTAATAAAAGTTTAATTTTCACAATGGAAATGATATTTTTTAAGTTTTTTACTCAATAATTTTGGTGTTTTTTAATCAATATTGAATCATACAATTTTCCTGATGTTCTCATATTTTTAAGAATTTTTGGCATTTGAGCAGCGGTACAGCTGGCGAACTATTATCGCTACGCTTTACAAATGTTTTTGAAATTTTCGCCAAACATTCCTGCCTAAAAATCCAAAGTTCATATGTATGTATACGATAGGAACTGATTGCTTGAAAAATATTTTATGAATTGTGAACTATTCTTAGAATACATTTTAATTAAGCCCACATTAAATTATTCAATTGGATACTGCAATCTAGAAGCTAAATATAAATTTGTGGAAAGTAGGTATTTGCAATAATACTTTTATTCAAAATAGAAATGCATTTTAAATATTTATTTCTACAAAATATTTTTTAATAAAAGTTTAATTTTCACAATGGAAATGATATTTTTTAAGTTTTTTACTCAATAATTTTGGTGTTTTTTAATCAATATTGAATCATACAATTTTCCTGATGTTTTCATATTTTTAAGAATTTTTGGCATTTTAGTAGCGGTACAGCTGGCGAACTATTATCGCTATGCTTTACAAATGTTTTTGAAATTTTCGCCAAACATTCCTGCCTAAAAATCCAAAGTTCATATGTATGTATACGATAGGAACTGATTGCTTGAAAAATATTTTATGAATTGTGAACTATTCTTAGAATACATTTTAATTAAGCCCACATTAAATTATTCAATTGGATACTGCAATCTAGAAGCTAAATATAAATTTGTGGAAAGTAGGTATTTGCAATACTTTTATTCAAAATAGAAATGCATTTTAAATATTTATTTCTACAAAATATTTTTTAATAAAAGTTTAATTTTCACAATGGAAATGATATTTTTTAAGTTTTTTACTCAATAATTTTGGTGTTTTTTAATCAATATTGAATCATACAATTTTCCTGATGTTCTCATATTTTTAAGAATTTTTGGCATTTTAGCAGCGGTACAGCTGGCGAACTATTATCGCTACGCTTTACAAATGTTTTTGAAATTTTCGCCAAACATTCCTGCCTAAAAATCCAAAGTTCATATGTATGTATACGATAGGAACTGATTGCTTGAAAAATATTTTATGAATTGTGAACTATTCTTAGAATACATTTTAATTCAGCCCACCTTAAATTATTCAATTGGATACTGCAATCTAGAAGCTAAATATAAATTTGTGGAAAGTAGGTATTTGCAATACTTTTATTCAAAATAGAAATGCATTTTAAATATTTATTTCTACAAAATATTTTTTAATAAAAGTTTAATTTTCACAATGGAAATGATATTTTTTAAGTTTTTTACTCAATAATTTTGGTGTTTTTTAATCAATATTGAATCATACAATTTTCCTGATGTTCTCATATTTTTAAGAATTTTTGGCATTTTAGCAGCGGTACAGCTGGCGAACTATTATCGCTACGCTTTACAAATGTTTTTGAAATTTTCGCCAAACATTCCTGCCTAAAAATCCAAAGTTCATATGTATGTATACGATAGGAACTGATTGCTTGAAAAATATTTTATGAATTGTGAACTATTCTTAGAATACATTTTAATTCAGCCCACATTAAATTATTCAATTGGATACTGCAATCTAGAAGCTAAATATAAATTTGTGGAAAGTAGGTATTTGCAATACTTTTATTCAAAATAGAAATGCATTTTAAATATTTATTTCTACAAAATATTTTTTAATAAAAGTTTAATTTTCACAATGGAAATGATATTTTTTAAGTTTTTTACTCAATAATTTTGGTGTTTTTTAATCAATATTGAATCATACAATTTTCCTGATGTTCTCATATTTTTAAGAATTTTTGGCATTTTAGCAGCGGTACAGCTGGCGAACTATTATCGCTACGCTTTACAAATGTTTTTGAAATTTTCGCCAAACATTCCTGCCTAAAAATCCAAAGTTCATATGTATGTATACGATAGGAACTGATTGCTTGAAAAATATTTTATGAATTGTGAACTATTCTTAGAATACATTTTAATTCAGCCCACATTAAATTATTCAATTGGATACTGCAATCTAGAAGCTAAATATAAATTTGTGGAAAGTAGGTATTTGCAATACTTTTATTCAAAATAGAAATGCATTTTAAATATTTATTTCTACAAAATATTTTTTAATAGAAGTTTAATTTTCACAATGGAAATGATATTTTTTAAGTTTTTTACTCAATAATTTTGGTGTTTTTTAATCAATATTGAATCATACAATTTTCCTGATGTTCTCATATTTTTAAGAATTTTTGGCATTTTAGCAGCGGTACAGCTGGCGAACTATTATCGCTACGCTTTACAAATGTTTTTGAAATTTTCGCCAAACATTCCTGCCTAAAAATCCAAAGTTCATATGTATGTATACGATAGGAACTGATTGCTTGAAAAATATTTTATGAATTGTGAACTATTCTTAGAATACATTTTAATTAAGCCCACATTAAATTATTCAATTGGATACTGCAATCTAGAAGCTAAATATAAATTTGTGGAAAGTAGGTATTTGCAATACTTTTATTCAAAATAGAAATGCATTTTAAATATTTATTTCTACAAAATATTTTTTAATAAAAGTTTAATTTTCACAATGGAAATGATATTTTTTAAGTTTTTTACTCAATAATTTTGGTGTTTTTTAATCAATATTGAATCATACAATTTTCCTGATGTTCTCATATTTTTAAGAATTTTTGGCATTTTAGCAGCGGTACAGCTGGCGAACTATTATCGCTACGCTTTACCAATGTTTTTGAAATTTTCGCCAAACATTCCTGCCTAAAAATCCAAAGTTCATATGTATGTATACGATAGGAACTGATTGCTTGAAAAATATTTTATGAATTGTGAACTATTCTTAGAATACATTTTAATTAAGCCCACATTAAATTATTCAATTGGATACTGCAATCTAGAAGCTAAATATAAATTTGTGGAAAGTAGGTATTTGCAATACTTTTATTCAAAATAGAAATGCATTTTAAATATTTATTTCTACAAAATATTTTTTAATAAAAGTTTAATTTTCACAATGGAAATGATATTTTTTAAGTTTTTTACTCAATAATTTTGGTGTTTTTTAATCAATATTGAATCATACAATTTTCCTGATGTTCTCATATTTTTAAGAATTTTTGGCATTTTAGCAGCGGTACAGCTGGCGAACTATTATCGCTACGCTTTACCAATGTTTTTGAAATTTTCGCCAAACATTCCTGCCTAAAAATCCAAAGTTCATATGTATGTATACGATAGGAACTGATTGCTTGAAAAATATTTTATGAATTGTGAACTATTCTTAGAATACATTTTAATTAAGCCCACATTAAATTATTCAATTGGATACTGCAATCTAGAAGCTAAATATAAATTTGTGGAAAGTAGGTATTTGCAATACTTTTATTCAAAATAGAAATGCATTTTAAATATTTATTTCTACAAAATATTTTTTAATAAAAGTTTAATTTTCACAATGGAAATGATATTTTTTAAGTTTTTTACTCAATAATTTTGGTGTTTTTTAATCAATATTGAATCATACAATTTTCCTGATGTTCTCATATTTTTAAGAATTTTTGGCATTTTAGCAGCGGTACAGCTGGCGAACTATTATCGCTACGCTTTACAAATGTTTTTGAAATTTTCGCCAAACATTCCTGCCTAAAAATCCAAAGTTCATATGTATGTATACGATAGGAACTGATTGCTTGAAAAATATTTTATGAATTGTGAACTATTCTTAGAATACATTTTAATTAAGCCCACATTAAATTATTCAATTGGATACTGCAATCTAGAAGCTAAATATAAATTTGTGGAAAGTAGGTATTTGCAATACTTTTATTCAAAATAGAAATGCATTTTAAATATTTATTTCTACAAAATATTTTTTAATAAAAGTTTAATTTTCACAATGGAAATGATATTTTTTAAGTTTTTTACTCAATAATTTTGGTGTTTTTTAATCAATATTGAATCATACAATTTTCCTGATGTTCTCATATTTTTAAGAATTTTTGGCATTTTAGCAGCGGTACAGCTGGCGAACTATTATCGCTACGCTTTACAAATGTTTTTGAAATTTTCGCCAAACATTCCTGCCTAAAAATCCAAAGTTCATATGTATGTATACGATAGGAACTGATTGCTTGAAAAATATTTTATGAATTGTGAACTATTCTTAGATTACATTTTAATTAAGCCCACATTAAATTATTCAATTGGATACTGCAATCTAGAAGCTAAATATAAATTTGTGGAAAGTAGGTATTTGCAATACTTTTATTCAAAATAGAAATGCATTTTAAATATTTATTTCTACAAAATATTTTTTAATAAAAGTTTAATTTTCACAATGGAAATGATATTTTTTAAGTTTTTTACTCAATAATTTTGGTGTTTTTTAATCAATATTGAATCATACAATTTTCCTGATGTTCTCATATTTTTAAGAATTTTTGGCATTTTAGCAGCGGTACAGCTGGCGAACTATTATCGCTACGCTTTACAAATGTTTTTGAAATTTTCGCCAAACATTCCTGCCTAAAAATCCAAAGTTCATATGTATGTATACGATAGGAACTGATTGCTTGAAAAATATTTTATGAATTGTGAACTATTCTTAGATTACATTTTAATTAAGCCCACATTAAATTATTCAATTGGATACTGCAATCTAGAAGCTAAATATAAATTTGTGGAAAGTAGGTATTTGCAATACTTTTATTCAAAATAGAAATGCATTTTAAATATTTATTTCTACAAAATATTTTTTAATAAAAGTTTAATTTTCACAATGGAAATGATATTTTTTAAGTTTTTTACTCAATAATTTTGGTGTTTTTTAATCAATATTGAATCATACAATTTTCCTGATGTTCTCATATTTTTAAGAATTTTTGGCATTTTAGCAGCGGTACAGCTGGCGAACTATTATCGCTACGCTTTACAAATGTTTTTGAAATTTTCGCCAAACATTCCTGCCTAAAAATCCAAAGTTCATATGTATGTATACGATAGGAACTGATTGCTTGAAAAATATTTTATGAATTGTGAACTATTCTTAGATTACATTTTAATTAAGCCCACATTAAATTATTCAATTGGATACTGCAATCTAGAAGCTAAATATAAATTTGTGGAAAGTAGGTATTTGCAATACTTTTATTCAAAATAGAAATGCATTTTAAATATTTATTTCTACAAAATATTTTTTAATAAAAGTTTAATTTTCACAATGGAAATGATATTTTTTAAGTTTTTTACTCAATAATTTTGGTGTTTTTTAATCAATATTGAATCATACAATTTTCCTGATGTTCTCATATTTTTAAGAATTTTTGGCATTTTAGCAGCGGTACAGCTGGCGAACTATTATCGCTACGCTTTACAAATGTTTTTGAAATTTTCGCCAAACATTCCTGCCTAAAAATCCAAAGTTCATATGTATGTATACGATAGGAACTGATTGCTTGAAAAATATTTTATGAATTGTGAACTATTCTTAGATTACATTTTAATTAAGCCCACATTAAATTATTCAATTGGATACTGCAATCTAGAAGCTAAATATAAATTTGTGGAAAGTAGGTATTTGCAATACTTTTATTCAAAATAGAAATGCATTTTAAATATTTATTTCTACAAAATATTTTTTAATAAAAGTTTAATTTTCACAATGGAAATGATATTTTTTAAGTTTTTTACTCAATAATTTTGGTGTTTTTTAATCAATATTGAATCATACAATTTTCCTGATGTTCTCATATTTTTAAGAATTTTTGGCATTTTAGCAGCGGTACAGCTGGCGAACTATTATCGCTACGCTTTACAAATGTTTTTGAAATTTTCGCCAAACATTCCTGCCTAAAAATCCAAAGTTCATATGTATGTATACGATAGGAACTGATTGCTTGAAAAATATTTTATGAATTGTGAACTATTCTTAGAATACATTTTAATTAAGCCCACATTAAATTATTCAATTGGATACTGCAATCTAGAAGCTAAATATAAATTTGTGGAAAGTAGGTATTTGCAATACTTTTATTCAAAATAGAAATGCATTTTAAATATTTATTTCTACAAAATATTTTTTAATAAAAGTTTAATTTTCACAATGGAAATGATATTTTTTAAGTTTTTTACTCAATAATTTTGGTGTTTTTTAATCAATATTGAATCATACAATTTTCCTGATGTTCTCATATTTTTAAGAATTTTTGGCATTTTAGCAGCGGTACAGCTGGCGAACTATTATCGCTACGCTTTACAAATGTTTTTGAAATTTTCGCCAAACATTCCTGCCTAAAAATCCAAAGTTCATATGTATGTATACGATAGGAACTGATTGCTTGAAAAATATTTTATGAATTGTGAACTATTCTTAGATTACATTTTAATTAAGCCCACATTAAATTATTCAATTGGATACTGCAATCTAGAAGCTAAATATAAATTTGTGGAAAGTAGGTATTTGCAATACTTTTATTCAAAATAGAAATGCATTTTAAATATTTATTTCTACAAAATATTTTTTAATAAAAGTTTAATTTTCACAATGGAAATGATATTTTTTAAGTTTTTTACTCAATAATTTTGGTGTTTTTTAATCAATATTGAATCATACAATTTTCCTGATGTTCTCATATTTTTAAGAATTTTTGGCATTTTAGCAGCGGTACAGCTGGCGAACTATTATCGCTACGCTTTACAAATGTTTTTGAAATTTTCGCCAAACATTCCTGCCTAAAAATCCAAAGTTCATATGTATGTATACGATAGGAACTGATTGCTTGAAAAATATTTTATGAATTGTGAACTATTCTTAGATTACATTTTAATTAAGCCCACATTAAATTATTCAATTGGATACTGCAATCTAGAAGCTAAATATAAATTTGTGGAAAGTAGGTATTTGCAATACTTTTATTCAAAATAGAAATGCATTTTAAATATTTATTTCTACAAAATATTTTTTAATAAAAGTTTAATTTTCACAATGGAAATGATATTTTTTAAGTTTTTTACTCAATAATTTTGGTGTTTTTTAATCAATATTGAATCATACAATTTTCCTGATGTTCTCATATTTTTAAGAATTTTTGGCATTTTAGCAGCGGTACAGCTGGCGAACTATTATCGCTACGCTTTACAAATGTTTTTGAAATTTTCGCCAAACATTCCTGCCTAAAAATCCAAAGTTCATATGTATGTATACGATAGGAACTGATTGCTTGAAAAATATTTTATGAATTGTGAACTATTCTTAGAATACATTTTAATTAAGCCCACATTAAATTATTCAATTGGATACTGCAATCTAGAAGCTAAATATAAATTTGTGGAAAGTAGGTATTTGCAATACTTTTATTCAAAATAGAAATGCATTTTAAATATTTATTTCTACAAAATATTTTTTAATAAAAGTTTAATTTTCACAATGGAAATGATATTTTTTAAGTTTTTTACTCAATAATTTTGGTGTTTTTTAATCAATATTGAATCATACAATTTTCCTGATGTTCTCATATTTTTAAGAATTTTTGGCATTTTAGCAGCGGTACAGCTGGCGAACTATTATCGCTACGCTTTACAAATGTTTTTGAAATTTTCGCCAAACATTCCTGCCTAAAAATCCAAAGTTCATATGTATGTATACGATAGGAACTGATTGCTTGAAAAATATTTTATGAATTGTGAACTATTCTTAGATTACATTTTAATTAAGCCCACATTAAATTATTCAATTGGATACTGCAATCTAGAAGCTAAATATAAATTTGTGGAAAGTAGGTATTTGCAATACTTTTATTCAAAATAGAAATGCATTTTAAATATTTATTTCTACAAAATATTTTTTAATAAAAGTTTAATTTTCACAATGGAAATGATATTTTTTAAGTTTTTTACTCAATAATTTTGGTGTTTTTTAATCAATATTGAATCATACAATTTTCCTGATGTTCTCATATTTTTAAGAATTTTTGGCATTTTAGCAGCGGTACAGCTGGCGAACTATTATCGCTACGCTTTACAAATGTTTTTGAAATTTTCGCCAAACATTCCTGCCTAAAAATCCAAAGTTCATATGTATGTATACGATAGGAACTGATTGCTTGAAAAATATTTTATGAATTGTGAACTATTCTTAGAATACATTTTAATTAAGCCCACATTAAATTATTCAATTGGATACTGCAATCTAGAAGCTAAATATAAATTTGTGGAAAGTAGGTATTTGCAATACTTTTATTCAAAATAGAAATGCATTTTAAATATTTATTTCTACAAAATATTTTTTAATAAAAGTTTAATTTTCACAATGGAAATGATATTTTTTAAGTTTTTTACTCAATAATTTTGGTGTTTTTTAATCAATATTGAATCATACAATTTTCCTGATGTTCTCATATTTTTAAGAATTTTTGGCATTTTAGCAGCGGTACAGCTGGCGAACTATTATCGCTACGCTTTACAAATGTTTTTGAAATTTTCGCCAAACATTCCTGCCTAAAAATCCAAAGTTCATATGTATGTATACGATAGGAACTGATTGCTTGAAAAATATTTTATGAATTGTGAACTATTCTTAGAATACATTTTAATTAAGCCCACATTAAATTATTCAATTGGTTACTGCAATCTAGAAGCTAAATATAAATTTGTGGAAAGTAGGTATTTGCAATACTTTTATTCAAAATAGAAATGCATTTTAAATATTTATTTCTACAAAATATTTTTTAATAAAAGTTTAATTTTCACAATGGAAATGATATTTTTTATGTTTTTTACTCAATAATTTTGGTGTTTTTTAATCAATATTGAATCATACAATTTTCCTGATGTTCTCATATTTTTAAGAATTTTTGGAATTTTAGCAGCGGTACAGCTGGCGAACTATTATCGCTACGCTTTACAAATGTTTTTGAAATTTTCGCCAAACATTCCTGCCTAAAAATCCAAAGTTCATATGTATGTATACGATAGGAACTGATTGCTTGAAAAATATTTTATGAATTGTGAACTATTCTTAGAATACATTTTAATTAAGCCCACATTAAATTATTCAATTGGATACTGCAATCTAGAAGCTAAATATAAATTTGTGGAAAGTAGGTATTTGCAATACTTTTATTCAAAATAGAAATGCATTTTAAATATTTATTTCTACAAAATATTTTTTAATAAAAGTTTAATTTTCACAATGGAAATGATATTTTTTATGTTTTTTACTCAATAATTTTGGTGTTTTTTAATCAATATTGAATCATACAATTTTCCTGATGTTCTCATATTTTTAAGAATTTTTGGCATTTTAGCAGCGGTACGGTACAGCTGGCGAACTATTATCGCTACGCTTTACAAATGTTTTTGAAATTTTCGCCAAACATTCCTGCCTAAAAATCCAAAGTTCATATGTATGTATACGATAGGAACTGATTGCTTGAAAAATATTTTATGAATTGTGAACTATTCTTAGAATACATTTTAATTAAGCCCACATTAAATTATTCAATTGGATACTGCAATCTAGAAGCTAAATAAAAATTTGTGGAAAGTAGGTATTTGCAATACTTTTATTCAAAATAGAAATGCATTTTAAATATTTATTTCTACAAAATATTTTTTAATAAAAGTTTAATTTTCACAATGGAAATTATATTTTTTAAGTTTTTTACTCAATAATTTTGGTGTTTTTTAATCAATATTGAATCATACAATTTTCCTGATGTTCTCATATTTTTAAGAATTTTTGGCATTTTAGCAGCGGTACAGCTGGCGAACTATTATCGCTACGCTTTACAAATGTTTTTGAAATTTTCGCCAAACATTCCTGCCTAAAAATCCAAAGTTCATATGTATGTATACGATAGGAACTGATTGCTTGAAAAATATTTTATGAATTGTGAACTATTCTTAGAATACATTTTAATTAAGCCCACATTAAATTATTCAATTGGATACTGCAATCTAGAAGCTAAATATAAATTTCTGAAAAGTAGGTATTTGCAATACTTTTATTCAAAATAGAAATGCATTTTAAATATTTATTTCTACAAAATATTTTTTAATAAAAGTTTAATTTTCACAATGGAAATGATATTTTTTAAGTTTTTTACTCAATAATTTTGGTGTTTTTTAATCAATATTAAATCATACAATTTTCCTGATGTTCTCATATTTTTAAGAATTTTTGGCATTTTACCAGCGGTACAGATGGCGAACTATTATCGCTACGCTTTACAAATGTTTTTGAAATTTTCGCCAAACATTCCTGCCTAAAAATCCAAAGTTCATATGAATGTATACGATAGGAACTGATTGCTTGAAAAATATTTTATGAATTGTGAACTATTCTTAGAATACATTTTAATTAAGCCCACATTAAATTATTCAATTGGATACTGCAATCTAGAAGCTAAATATAAATTTCTGAAAAGTAGGTATTTGCAATACTTTTATTCAAAATAGAAATGCATTTTAAATATTTATTTCTACAAAATATTTTTTAATAAAAGTTTAATTTTCACAATGGAAATGATATTTTTTAAGTTTTTTACTCAATAATTTTGGTGTTTTTTAATCAATATTGAATCATACAATTTTCCTGATGTTCTCATATTTTTAAGAATTTTTGGCATTTTACCAGCGGTACAGATGGCGAACTATTATCGCTACGCTTTACAAATGTTTTTGAAATTTTCGCCAAACATTCCTGCCTAAAAATCCAAAGTTCATATGAATGTATACGATAGGAACTGATTGCTTGAAAAATATTTTATGAATTGTGAACTATTCTTAGAATACATTTTAATTAAGCCCACATTAAATTATTCAATTGGATACTGCAATCTAGAAGCTAAATATAAATTTCTGAAAAGTAGGTATTTGCAATACTTTTATTCAAAATAGAAATGCATTTTAAATATTTATTTCTACAAAATATTTTTTAATAAAAGTTTAATTTTCACAATGGAAATGATATTTTTTAAGTTTTTTACTCAATAATTTTGGTGTTTTTTAATCAATATTGAATCATACAATTTTCCTGATGTTCTCATATTTTTAAGAATTTTTGGCATTTTACCAGCGGTACGGTACAGCTGGCGAACTATTATCGCTACGCTTTACAAATGTTTTTGAAATTTTCGCCAAACATTCCTGCCTAAAAATCCAAAGTTCATATGTATGTATACGATAGGAACTGATTGCTTGAAAAATATTTTATGAATTGTGAACTATTCTTAGAATACATTTTAATTAAGCCCACATTAAATTATTCAATTGGATACTGCAATCTAGAAGCTAAATAAAAATTTGTGGAAAGTAGGTATTTGCAATACTTTTATTCAAAATAGAAATGCATTTTAAATATTTATTTCTACAAAATATTTTTTAATAAAAGTTTAATTTTCACAATGGAAATTATATTTTTTAAGTTTTTTACTCAATAATTTTGGTGTTTTTTAATCAATATTGAATCATACAATTTTCCTGATGTTCTCATATTTTTAAGAATTTTTGGCATTTTAGCAGCGGTACAGCTGGCGAACTATTATCGCTACGCTTTACAAATGTTTTTGAAATTTTCGCCAAACATTCCTGCCTAAAAATCCAAAGTTCATATGAATGTATACGATAGGAACTGATTGCTTGAAAAATATTTTATGAATTGTGAACTATTCTTAGAATACATTTTAATTAAGCCCACATTAAATTATTCAATTGGATACTGCAATCTAGAAGCTAAATATAAATTTCTGAAAAGTAGGTATTTGCAATACTTTTATTCAAAATAGAAATGCATTTTAAATATTTATTTCTACAAAATATTTCTTAATAAAAGTTTAATTTTCACAATGGAAATGATATTTTTTAAGTTTTTTACTCAATAATTTTGGTGTTTTTTAATCAATATTGAATCATACAATTTTCCTGATGTTCTCATATTTTTAAGAATTTTTGGCATTTTACCAGCGGTACAGATGGCGAACTATTATCGCTACGCTTTACAAATGTTTTTGAAATTTTCGCCAAACATTCCTGCCTAAAAATCCAAAGTTCATATGAATGTATACGATAGGAACTGATTGCTTGAAAAATATTTTATGAATTGTGAACTATTCTTAGAATACATTTTAATTAAGCCCACATTAAATTATTCAATTGGATACTGCAATCTAGAAGCTAAATATAAATTTCTGAAAAGTAGGTATTTGCAATACTTTTATTCAAAATAGAAATGCATTTTAAATATTTATTTCTACAAAATATTTTTTAATAAAAGTTTAATTTTCACAATGGAAATGATATTTTTTAAGTTTTTTACTCAATAATTTTGGTGTTTTTTAATCAATATTGAATCATACAATTTTCCTGATGTTCTCATATTTTTAAGAATTTTTGGCATTTTACCAGCGGTACAGATGGCGAACTATTATCGCTACGCTTTACAAATGTTTTTGAAATTTTCGCCAAACATTCCTGCCTAAAAATCCAAAGTTCATATGTATGTATACGATAGGAACTGATTGCTTGAAAAATATTTTATGAATTGTGAACTATTCTTAGAATACATTTTAATTAAGCCCACATTAAATTATTCAATTGGATACTGCAATCTAGAAGCTAAATAAAAATTTGTGGAAAGTAGGTATTTGCAATACTTTTATTCAAAATAGAAATGCATTTTAAATATTTATTTCTACAAAATATTTTTTAATAAAAGTTTAATTTTCACAATGGAAATTATATTTTTTAAGTTTTTTACTCAATAATTTTGGTGTTTTTTAATCAATATTGAATCATACAATTTTCCTGATGTTCTCATATTTTTAAGAATTTTTGGCATTTTAGCAGCGGTACAGCTGGCGAACTATTATCGCTACGCTTTACAAATGTTTTTGAAATTTTCGCCAAACATTCCTGCCTAAAAATCCAAAGTTCATATGTATGTATACGATAGGAACTGATTGCTTGAAAAATATTTTATGAATTGTGAACTATTCTTAGAATACATTTTAATTAAGCCCACATTAAATTATTCAATTGGATACTGCAATCTAGAAGCTAAATATAAATTTCTGAAAAGTAGGTATTTGCAATACTTTTATTCAAAATAGAAATGCATTTTAAATATTTATTTCTACAAAATATTTTTTAATAAAAGTTTAATTTTCACAATGGAAATGATATTTTTTAAGTTTTTTACTCAATAATTTTGGTGTTTTTTAATCAATATTGAATCATACAATTTTCCTGATGTTCTCATATTTTTAAGAATTTTTGGCATTTTACCAGCGGTACAGATGGCGAACTATTATCGCTACGCTTTACAAATGTTTTTGAAATTTTCGCCAAACATTCCTGCCTAAAAATCCAAAGTTCATATGAATGTATACGATAGGAACTGATTGCTTGAAAAATATTTTATGAATTGTGAACTATTCTTAGAATACATTTTAATTAAGCCCACATTAAATTATTCAATTGGATACTGCAATCTAGAAGCTAAATATAAATTTGTGGAAAGTAGGTATTTGCAATACTTTTATTCAAAATAGAAATGCATTTTAAATATTTATTTCTACAAAATATTTTTTAATAAAAGTTTAATTTTCACAATGGAAATGATATTTTTTAAGTTTTTTACTCAATAATTTTGGTGTTTTTTAATCAATATTGAATCATACAATTTTCCTGATGTTCTCATATTTTTAAGAATTTTTGGCATTTTAGCAGCGGTACAGATGGCGAACTATTATCGCTACGCTTTACAAATGTTTTTGAAATTTTCGCCAAACATTCCTGCCTAAAAATCCAAAGTTCATATGAATGTATACGATAGGAACTGATTGCTTGAAAAATATTTTATGAATTGTGAACTATTCTTAGAATACATTTTAATTAAGCCCACATTAAATTATTCAATTGGATACTGCAATCTAGAAGCTAAATATAAATTTGTGGAAAGTAGGTATTTGCAATACTTTTATTCAAAATAGAAATGCATTTTAAATATTTATTTCTACAAAATATTTTTTAATAAAAGTTTAATTTTCACAATGGAAATGATATTTTTTAAGTTTTTTACTCAATAATTTTGGTGTTTTTTAATCAATATTGAATCATACAATTTTCCTGATGTTCTCATATTTTTAAGAATTTTTGGCATTTTAGCAGCGGTACAGCTGGCGAACTATTATCGCTACGCTTTACAAATGTTTTTGAAATTTTCGCCAAACATTCCTGCCTAAAAATCCAAAGTTCATATGTATGTATACGATAGGAACTGATTGCTTGAAAAATATTTTATGAATTGTGAACTATTCTTAGAATACATTTTAATTAAGCCCACATTAAATTATTCAATTGGATACTGCAATCTAGAAGCTAAATATAAATTTGTGGAAAGTAGGTATTTGCAATACTTTTATTCAAAATAGAAATGCATTTTAAATATTTATTTTTACAAAATATTTTTTAATAAAAGTTTAATTTTCACAATGGAAATGATATTTTTTAAGTTTTTTACTCAATAATTTTGGTGTTTTTTAATCAATATTGAATAATACAATTTTCCTGATGTTCTCATATTTTTAAGAATTTTTGGCATTTTAGCAGCGGTACAGCTGGCGAACTATTATCGCTACGCTTTACAAATGTTTTTGAAATTTTCGCCAAACATTCCGATCTAAAAATCCAAAGTTCATATGTATGTATACGATAGGAACTGATTGCTTGAAAAATATTTTATGAATTGTGAACTATTCTTAGAATACATTTTAATTAAGCCCACATTAAATTATTCAATTGGATACTGCAATCTAGAAGCTAAATATAAATTTGTGGAAAGTAGGTATTTGCAATACTTTTATTCAAAATAGAAATGCATTTTAAATATTTATTTCTACAAAATATTTTTTAATAAAAGTTTAATTTTCACAATGGAAATGATATTTTTTAAGTTTTTTACTCAATAATTTTGGTGTTTTTTAATCAATATTGAATCATACAATTTTCCTGATGTTCTCATATTTTTAAGAATTTTTGGCATTTTAGCAGCGGTACAGCTGGCGAACTATTATCGCTACGCTTTACAAATGTTTTTGAAATTTTCGCCAAACATTCCTGCCTAAAAATCCAAAGTTCATATGTATGTATACGATAGGAACTGATTGCTTGAAAAATATTTTATGAATTGTGAACTATTCTTAGAATACATTTTAATTAAGCCCACATTAAATTATTCAATTGGATACTGCAATCTAGAAGCTAAATATAAATTTGTGGAAAGTAGGTATTTGCAATACTTTTATTCAAAATAGAAATGCATTTTAAATATTTATTTTTACAAAATATTTTTTAATAAAAGTTTAATTTTCACAATGGAAATGATATTTTTCAAGTTTTTTACTCAATAATTTTGGTGTTTTTTAATCAATATTGAATCATACAATTTTCCTGATGTTCTCATATTTGTAAGAATTTTTGGCATTTTAGCAGCGGTACAGCAGGCGAACTATTATCGCTACGCTTTACAAATGTTTTTGAAATTTTCGTCAAACATTCCGATCTAAAAATCCAAAGTTCATATGTATGTATACGATAGGAACTGATTGCTTGAAAAATATTTTATGAATTGTGAACTATTCTTAGAATACATTTTAATTAAGCCCACATTAAATTATTCAATTGGATACTGCAATCTAGAAGCTAAATATAAATTTATGGAAAGTAGGTATTTGCAATACTTTTATTCAAAATAGAAATGCATTTTAAATATTTATTTCTACAAAATATTTTTTAATAAAAGTTTAATTTTCACAATGGAAATGATATTTTTTAAGTTTTTTACTCAATAATTTTGGTGTTTTTTAATCAATATTGAATCATACAATTTTCCTGATGTTCTCATATTTTTAAGAATTTTTGGCATTTTAGCAGCGGTACAGCTGGCGAACTATTATCGCTACGCTTTACAAATGTTTTTGAAATTTTCGCCAAACATTCCTGCCTAAAAATCCAAAGTTCATATGTATGTATACGATAGGAACTGATTGCTTGAAAAATATTTTATGAATTGTGAACTATTCTTAGAATACATTTTAATTAAGCCCACATTAAATTATTCAATTGGATACTGCAATCTAGAAGCTAAATATAAATTTGTGGAAAGTAGGTATTTGCAATACTTTTATTCAAAATAGAAATGCATTTTAAATATTTATTTCTACAAAATATTTTTTAATAAAAGTTTAATTTTCACAATGGAAATGATATTTTTTAAGTTTTTTACTCAATAATTTTGGTGTTTTTTAATCAATATTGAATCATACAATTTTCCTGATGTTCTCATATTTTTAAGAATTTTTGGCATTTTAGCAGCGGTACAGCTGGCGAACTATTATCGCTACGCTTTACAAATGTTTTTTGAAATTTTCGCCAAACATTCCTGCCTAAAAATCCAAAGTTCATATGTATGTATACGATAGGAACTGATTGCTTGAAAAATATTTTATGAATTGTGAACTATTCTTAGAATACATTTTAATTAAGCCCACATTAAATTATTCAATTGGATACTGCAATCTAGAAGCTAAATATAAATTTGTGGAAAGTAGGTATTTGCAATACTTTTAATCAAAATAGAAATGCATTTTAAATATTTATTTCTACAAAATATTTTTTAATAAAAGTTTAATTTTCACAATGGAAATGATATTTTTTAAGTTTTTTACTCAATAATTTTGGTGTTTTTTAATCAATATTGAATCATACAATTTTCCTGATGTTCTCATATTTTTAAGAATTTTTGGCATTTTAGCAGCGGTACAGCTGGCGAACTATTATCGCTACGCTTTACAAATGTTTTTGAAATTTTCGCCAAACATTCCTGCCTAAAAATCCAAAGTTCATATGTATGTATACGATAGGAACTGATTGCTTGAAAAATATTTTATGAATTGTGAACTATTCTTAGAATACATTTTAATTAAGCCCACATTAAATTATTCAATTGGATACTGCAATCTAGAAGCTAAATATAAATTTGTGGAAAGTAGGTATTTGCAATACTTTTATTCAAAATAGAAATGCATTTTAAATATTTATTTCTACAAAATATTTTTTAATAAAAGTTTAATTTTCACAATGGAAATGATATTTTTTAAGTTTTTTACTCAATAATTTTTGTGTTTTTTAATCAATATTGAATCATACAATTTTCGTGATGTTCTCATATTTTTAAGAATTTTTGGCATTTTAGCAGCGGTACAGCTGGCGAACTATTATCGCTACGCTTTACAAATGTTTTTGAAATTTTCGCCAAACATTCCTGCCTAAAAATCCAAAGTTCATATGTATGTATACGATAGGAACTGATTGCTTGAAAAATATTTTATGAATTGTGAACTATTCTTAGAATACATTTTAATTAAGCCCACATTAAATTATTCAATTGGATACTGCAATCTAGAAGCTAAATATAAATTTGTGGAAAGTAGGTATTTGCAATACTTTTATTCAAAATAGAAATGCATTTTAAATATTTATTTCTACAAAATATTTTTTAATAAAAGTTTAATTTTCACAATGGAAATGATATTTTTTAAGTTTTTTACTCAATAATTTTGGTGTTTTTTTAATCAATATTGAATCATACAATTTTCCTGATGTTCTCATATTTTTAAGAATTTTTGGCATTTTAGCAGCGGTACAGCTGGCGAACTATTATCGCTACGCTTTACAAATGTTTTTGAAATTTTCGCCAAACATTCCTGCCTAAAAATCCAAAGTTCATATGTATGTATACGATAGGAACTGATTGCTTGAAAAATATTTTATGAATTGTGAACTATTCTTAGAATACATTTTAATTAAGCCCACATTAAATTATTCAATTGGATACTGCAATCTAGAAGCTAAATATAAATTTGTGGAAAGTAGGTATTTGCAATACTTTTATTCAAAATAGAAATGCATTTTAAATATTTATTTCTACAAAATATTTTTTAATAAAAGTTTAATTTTCACAATGGAAATGATATTTTTTAAGTTTTTTACTCAATAATTTTGGTGTTTTTTAATCAATATTGAATCATACAATTTTTCCTGATGTTCTCATATTTTTAAGAATTTTTGGCATTTTAGCAGCGGTACAGCTGGCGAACTATTATCGCTACGCTTTACAAATGTTTTTGAAATTTTCGCCAAACATTCCTGCCTAAAAATCCAAAGTTCATATGTATGTATACGATAGGAACTGATTGCTTGAAAAATATTTTATGAATTGTGAACTATTCTTAGAATACATTTTAATTAAGCCCACATTAAATTATTCAATTGGATACTGCAATCTAGAAGCTAAATATAAAATTTGTGGAAAGTAGGTATTTGCAATACTTTTATTCAAAATAGAAATGCATTTTAAATATTTATTTCTACAAAATATTTTTTAATAAAAGTTTAATTTTCACAATGGAAAAGATATTTTTTAAGTTTTTTACTCAATAATTTTGGTGTTTTTTAATCAATATTGAATCATACAATTTTCCTGATGTTCTCATATTTTTAAGAATTTTTGGCATTTTAGCAGCGGTACAGATGGCGAACTATTATCGCTACGCTTTACAAATGTTTTTGAAATTTTCGCCAAACATTCCTGCCTAAAAATCCAAAGTTCATATGAATGTATACGATAGGAACTGATTGCTTGAAAAATATTTTATGAATTGTGAACTATTCTTAGAATACATTTTAATTAAGCCCACATTAAATTATTCAATTGGATACTGCAATCTAGAAGCTAAATATAAATTTGTGGAAAGTAGGTATTTGCAATACTTTTATTCAAAATAGAAATGCATTTTAAATATTTATTTCTACAAAATATTTTTTAATAAAAGTTTAATTTTCACAATGGAAATTATATTTTTTAAGTTTTTTACTCAATAATTTTGGTGTTTTTTTAATCAATATTGAATCATACAATTTTCCTGATGTTCTCATATTTTTAAGAATTTTTGGCATTTTAGCAGCGGTACAGATGGCGAACTATTATCGCTACGCTTTACAAATGTTTTTGAAATTTTCGCCAAACATTCCTGCCTAAAAATCCAAAGTTCATATGAATGTATACGATAGGAACTGATTGCTTGAAAAATATTTTATGAATTGTGAACTATTCTTAGAATACATTTTAATTAAGCCCACATTAAATTATTCAATTGGATACTGCAATCTAGAAGCTAAATATAAATTTGTGGAAAGTAGGTATTTGCAATACTTTTATTCAAAATAGAAATGCATTTTAAATATTTATTTCTACAAAATATTTTTTAATAAAAGTTTAATTTTCACAATGGAAATGATATTTTTAAGTTTTTTACTCAATAATTTTGGTGTTTTTTAATCAATATTGAATCATACAATTTTCCTGATGTTCTCATATTTGTAAGAATTTTTGGCATTTTAGCAGCGGTACAGCAGGCGAACTATTATCGCTACGCTTTACAAATGTTTTTGAAATTTTCGCCAAACATTCCGATCTAAAAATCCAAAGTTCATATGTATGTATACGATAGGAACTGATTGCTTGAAAAATATTTTATGAATTGTGAACTATTCTTAGAATACATTTTAATTAAGCCCACATTAAATTATTCAATTGGATACTGCAATCTAGAAGCTAAATATAAATTTATGGAAAGTAGGTATTTGCAATACTTTTATTCAAAATAGAAATGCATTTTAAATATTTATTTCTACAAAATATTTTTTAATAAAAGTTTAATTTTCACAATGGAAATGATATTTTTTAAGTTTTTTACTCAATAATTTTGGTGTTTTTTAATCAATATTGAATCATACAATTTTCCTGATGTTCTCATATTTTTAAGAATTTTTGGCATTTTAGCAGCGGTACAGCTGGCGAACTATTATCGCTACGCTTTACAAATGTTTTTGAAATTTTCGCCAAACATTCCTGCCTAAAAATCCAAAGTTCATATGTATGTATACGATAGGAACTGATTGCTTGAAAAATATTTTATGAATTGTGAACTATTCTTAGAATACATTTTAATTAAGCCCACATTAAATTATTCAATTGGATACTGCAATCTAGAAGCTAAATATAAATTTGTGGAAAGTAGGTATTTGCAATACTTTTATTCAAAATAGAAATGCATTTTAAATATTTATTTCTACAAAATATTCTTTAATAAAAGTTTAATTTTCACAATGGAAATGATATTTTTTAAGTTTTTTACTCAATAATTTTGGTGTTTTTTAATCAATATTGAATCATACAATTTTCCTGATGTTCTCATATTTTTAAGAATTTTTGGCATTTTAGCAGCGGTACAGCTGGCGAACTATTATCGCTACGCTTTACAAATGTTTTTGAAATTTTCGCCAAACATTCCTGCCTAAAAATCCAAAGTTCATATGTATGTATACGATAGGAACTGATTGCTTGAAAAATATTTTATGAATTGTGAACTATTCTTAGAATACATTTTAATTAAGCCCACATTAAATTATTCAATTGGATACTGCAATCTAGAAGCTAAATATAAATTTATGGAAAGTAGGTATTTGCAATACTTTTATTCAAAATAGAAATGCATTTTAAATATTTATTTCTACAAAATATTCTTTAATAAAAGTTTAATTTTCACAATGGAAATGATATTTTTTAAGTTTTTTACTCAATAATTTTGGTGTTTTTTAATCAATATTGAATCATACAATTTTCCTGATGTTCTCATATTTTTAAGAATTTTTGGCATTTTAGCAGCGGTACAGATGGCGAACTATTATCGCTACGCTTTACAAATGTTTTTGAAATTTTCGCCAAACATTCCTGCCTAAAAATCCAAAGTTCATATGTATGTATACGATAGGAACTGATTGCTTGAAAAATATTTTATGAATTGTGAACTATTCTTAGAATACATTTTAATTAAGCCCACATTAAATTATTCAATTGGATACTGCAATCTAGAAGCTAAATATAAATTTATGGAAAGTAGGTATTTGCAATACTTTTATTCAAAATAGAAATGCATTTTAAATATTTATTTCTACAAAATATTTTTTAATAAAAGTTTAATTTTCACAATGGAAATGATATTTTTTAAGTTTTTTACTCAATAATTTTGGTGTTTTTTAATCAATATTGAATCATACAATTTTCCTGATGTTCTCATATTTTTAAGAATTTTTGGCATTTTAGCAGCGGTACAGCTGGCGAACTATTATCGCTACGCTTTACAAATGTTTTTGAAATTTTCGCCAAACATTCCTGCCTAAAAATGCAAAGTTCATATGTATGTATACGATAGGAACTGATTGCTTGAAAAATATTTTATGAATTGTGAACTATTCTTAGAATACATTTTAATTAAGCCCACATTAAATTATTCAGTTGGATACTGCAATCTAGAAGCTAAATATAAATTTATGGAAAGTAGGTATTTGCAATACTTTTATTCAAAATAGAAATGCATTTTAAATATTTATTTCTACAAAATATTTTTTAATAAAAGTTTAATTTTCACAATGGAAATGATATTTTTTAAGTTTTTTACTCAATAATTTTGGTGTTTTTTAATCAATATTGAATCATACAATTTTCCTGATGTTCTCATATTTTTAAGAATTTTTGGCATTTTAGCAGCGGTACAGCTGGCGAACTATTATCGCTACGCTTTACAAATGTTTTTGAAATTTTCGCCAAACATTCCTGCCTAAAAATCCAAAGTTCATATGTATGTATACGATAGGAACTGATTGCTTGAAAAATATTTTATGAATTGTGAACTATTCTTAGAATACATTTTAATTAAGCCCACATTAAATTATTCAGTTGGATACTGCAATCTAGAAGCTAAATATAAATTTATGGAAAGTAGGTATTTGCAATACTTTTATTCAAAATAGAAATGCATTTTAAATATTTATTTCTACAAAATATTCTTTAATAAAAGTTTAATTTTCACAATGGAAATGATATTTTTTAAGTTTTTTACTCAATAATTTTGGTGTTTTTTAATCAATATTGAATCATACAATTTTCCTGATGTTCTCATATTTTTTAAGAAATTTTGGCATTTTAGCAGCGGTACAGATGGCGAACTATTATCGCTACGCTTTACAAATGTTTTTGAAATTTTCGCCAAACATTCCTGCCTAAAAATCCAAAGTTCATATGTATGTATACGATAGGAACTGATTGCTTGAAAAATATTTTATGAATTGTGAACTATTCTTAGAATACATTTTAATTAAGCCCACATTAAATTATTCAATTGGATACTGCAATCTAGAAGCTAAATATAAATTTATGGAAAGTAGGTATTTGCAATACTTTTATTCAAAATAGAAATGCATTTTAAATATTTATTTCTACAAAATATTTTTTAATAAAAGTTTAATTTTCACAATGGAAATGATATTTTTTAAGTTTTTTACTCAATAATTTTGGTGTTTTTTAATCAATATTGAATCATACAATTTTCCTGATGTTCTCATATTTTTAAGAATTTTTGGCATTTTAGCAGCGGTACAGCTGGCGAACTATTATCGCTACGCTTTACAAATGTTTTTGAAATTTTCGCCAAACATTCCTGCCTAAAAATCCAAAGTTCATATGTATGTATACGATAGGAACTGATTGCTTGAAAAATATTTTATGAATTGTGAACTATTCTTAGAATACATTTTAATTAAGCCCACATTAAATTATTCAATTGGATACTGCAATCTAGAAGCTAAATATAAATTTGTGGAAAGTAGGTATTTGCAATACTTTTATTCAAAATAGAAATGCATTTTAAATATTTATTTCTACAAAATATTTTTTAATAAAAGTTTAATTTTCACAATGGAAATTATATTTTTTAAGTTTTTTACTCAATAATTTTGGTGTTTTTTAATCAATATTGAATCATACAATTTTCCTGATGTTCTCATATTTTTAAGAATTTTTGGCATTTTAGCAGCGGTACAGCTGGCGAACTATTATCGCTACGCTTTACAAATGTTTTTGAAATTTTCGCCAAACATTCCTGCCTAAAAATGCAAAGTTCATATGTATGTATACGATAGGTACTGATTGCTTGAAAAATATTTTATGAATTGTGAACTATTCTTAGAATACATTTTAATTAAGCCCACATTAAATTATTCAGTTGGATACTGCAATCTAGAAGCTAAATATAAATTTATGGAAAGTAGGTATTTGCAATACTTTTATTCAAAATAGAAATGCATTTTAAATATTTATTTCTACAAAATATTTTTTAATAAAAGTTTAATTTTCACAATGGAAATGATATTTTTTAAGTTTTTTACTCAATAATTTTGGTGTTTTTTAATCAATATTGAATCATACAATTTTCCTGATGTTCTCATATTTTTAAGAATTTTTGGCATTTTAGCAGCGGTACAGCTGGCGAACTATTATCGCTACGCTTTACAAATGTTTTTGAAATTTTCGCCAAACATTCCTGCCTAAAAATCCAAAGTTCATATGTATGTATACGATAGGAACTGATTGCTTGAAAAATATTTTATGAATTGTGAACTATTCTTAGAATACATTTTAATTAAGCCCACATTAAATTATTCAGTTGGATACTGCAATCTAGAAGCTAAATATAAATTTATGGAAAGTAGGTATTTGCAATACTTTTATTCAAAATAGAAATGCATTTTAAATATTTATTTCTACAAAATATTCTTTAATAAAAGTTTAATTTTCACAATGGAAATGATATTTTTTAAGTTTTTTACTCAATAATTTTGGTGTTTTTTAATCAATATTGAATCATACAATTTTCCTGATGTTCTCATATTTTTTAAGAAATTTTGGCATTTTAGCAGCGGTACAGATGGCGAACTATTATCGCTACGCTTTACAAATGTTTTTGAAATTTTCGCCAAACATTCCTGCCTAAAAATCCAAAGTTCATATGTATGTATACGATAGGAACTGATTGCTTGAAAAATATTTTATGAATTGTGAACTATTCTTAGAATACATTTTAATTAAGCCCACATTAAATTATTCAATTGGATACTGCAATCTAGAAGCTAAATATAAATTTATGGAAAGTAGGTATTTGCAATACTTTTATTCAAAATAGAAATGCATTTTAAATATTTATTTCTACAAAATATTTTTTAATAAAAGTTTAATTTTCACAATGGAAATGATATTTTTTAAGTTTTTTACTCAATAATTTTGGTGTTTTTTAATCAATATTGAATCATACAATTTTCCTGATGTTCTCATATTTTTAAGAATTTTTGGCATTTTAGCAGCGGTACAGCTGGCGAACTATTATCGCTACGCTTTACAAATGTTTTTGAAATTTTCGCCAAACATTCCTGCCTAAAAATCCAAAGTTCATATGTATGTATACGATAGGAACTGATTGCTTGAAAAATATTTTATGAATTGTGAACTATTCTTAGAATACATTTTAATTAAGCCCACATTAAATTATTCAGTTGGATACTGCAATCTAGAAGCTAAATATAAATTTATGGAAAGTAGGTATTTGCAATACTTTTATTCAAAATAGAAATGCATTTTAAATATTTATTTCTACAAAATATTCTTTAATAAAAGTTTAATTTTCACAATGGAAATGATATTTTTTAAGTTTTTTACTCAATAATTTTGGTGTTTTTTAATCAATATTGAATCATACAATTTTCCTGATGTTCTCATATTTTTAAGAATTTTTGGCATTTTAGCAGCGGTACAGCTGGCGAACTATTATCGCTACGCTTTACAAATGTTTTTGAAATTTTCGCCAAACATTCCTGCCTAAAAATCCAAAGTTCATATGTATGTATACGATAGGAACTGATTGCTTGAAAAATATTTTATGAATTGTGAACTATTCTTAGAATACATTTTAATTAAGCCCACATTAAATTATTCAGTTGGATACTGCAATCTAGAAGCTAAATATAAATTTATGGAAAGTAGGTATTTGCAATACTTTTATTCAAAATAGAAATGCATTTTAAATATTTATTTCTACAAAATATTCTTTAATAAAAGTTTAATTTTCACAATGGAAATGATATTTTTTAAGTTTTTTACTCAATAATTTTGGTGTTTTTTAATCAATATTGAATCATACAATTTTCCTGATGTTCTCATATTTTTAAGAATTTTTGGCATTTTAGCAGCGGTACAGCTGGCGAACTATTATCGCTACGCTTTACAAATGTTTTTGAAATTTTCGCCAAACATTCCTGCCTAAAAATCCAAAGTTCATATGTATGTATACGATAGGAACTGATTGCTTGAAAAATATTTTATGAATTGTGAACTATTCTTAGAATACATTTTAATTAAGCCCACATTAAATTATTCAGTTGGATACTGCAATCTAGAAGCTAAATATAAATTTATGGAAAGTAGGTATTTGCAATACTTTTATTCAAAATAGAAATGCATTTTAAATATTTATTTCTACAAAATATTCTTTAATAAAAGTTTAATTTTCACAATGGAAATGATATTTTTTAAGTTTTTTACTCAATAATTTTGGTGTTTTTTAATCAATATTGAATCATACAATTTTCCTGATGTTCTCATATTTTTAAGAATTTTTGGCATTTTAGCAGCGGTACAGCTGGCGAACTATTATCGCTACGCTTTACAAATGTTTTTGAAATTTTCGCCAAACATTCCTGCCTAAAAATCCAAAGTTCATATGTATGTATACGATAGGAACTGATTGCTTGAAAAATATTTTATGAATTGTGAACTATTCTTAGAATACATTTTAATTAAGCCCACATTAAATTATTCAGTTGGATACTGCAATCTAGAAGCTAAATATAAATTTATGGAAAGTAGGTATTTGCAATACTTTTATTCAAAATAGAAATGCATTTTAAATATTTATTTCTACAAAATATTCTTTAATAAAAGTTTAATTTTCACAATGGAAATGATATTTTTTAAGTTTTTTACTCAATAATTTTGGTGTTTTTTAATCAATATTGAATCATACAATTTTCCTGATGTTCTCATATTTTTAAGAATTTTTGGCATTTTAGCAGCGGTACAGCTGGCGAACTATTATCGCTACGCTTTACAAATGTTTTTGAAATTTTCGCCAAACATTCCTGCCTAAAAATCCAAAGTTCATATGTATGTATACGATAGGAACTGATTGCTTGAAAAATATTTTATGAATTGTGAACTATTCTTAGAATACATTTTAATTAAGCCCACATTAAATTATTCAGTTGGATACTGCAATCTAGAAGCTATATATAAATTTATGGAAAGTAGGTATTTGCAATACTTTTATTCAAAATAGAAATGCATTTTAAATATTTATTTCTACAAAATATTCTTTAATAAAAGTTTAATTTTCACAATGGAAATGATATTTTTTAAGTTTTTTACTCAATAATTTTGGTGTTTTTTAATCAATATTGAATCATACAATTTTCCTGATGTTCTCATATTTTTAAGAATTTTTGGCATTTTAGCAGCGGTACAGATGGCGAACTATTATCGCTACGCTTTACAAATGTTTTTGAAATTTTCGCCAAACATTCCTGCCTAAAAATCCAAAGTTCATATGTATGTATACGATAGGAACTGATTGCTTGAAAAATATTTTATGAATTGTGAACTATTCTTAGAATACATTTTAATTAAGCCCACATTAAATTATTCAATTGGATACTGCAATCTAGAAGCTAAATATAAATTTATGGAAAGTAGGTATTTGCAATACTTTTATTCAAAATAGAAATGCATTTTAAATATTTATTTCTACAAAATATTTTTTAATAAAAGTTTAATTTTCACAATGGAAATGATATATTTTAAGTTTTTTACTCAATAATTTTGGTGTTTTTTAATCAATATTGAATCATACAATTTTCCTGATGTTCTCATATTTTTAAGAATTTTTGGCATTTTAGCAGCGGTACAGCTGGCGAACTATTATCGCTACGCTTTACAAATGTTTTTGAAATTTTCGCCAAACATTCCTGCCTAAAAATCCAAAGTTCATATGTATGTATACGATAGGAACTGATTGCTTGAAAAATATTTTATGAATTGTGAACTATTCTTAGAATACATTTTAATTAAGCCCACATTAAATTATTCAGTTGGATACTGCAATCTAGAAGCTAAATATAAATTTATGGAAAGTAGGTATTTGCAATACTTTTATTCAAAATAGAAATGCATTTTAAATATTTATTTCTACAAAATTTTCTTTAATAAAAGTTTAATTTTCACAATGGAAATGATATTTTTTAAGTTTTTTACTCAATAATTTTGGTGTTTTTTAATCAATATTGAATCATACAATTTTCCTGATGTTCTCATATTTTTTAAGAATTTTTGGCATTTTAGCAGCGGTACAGATGGTGAACTATTATCGCTACGCTTTACAAATGTTTTTGAAATTTTCGCCAAACATTCCTGCCTAAAAATCCAAAGTTCATATGTATGTATACGATAGGAACTGATTGCTTGAAAAATATTTTATGAATTGTGAACTATTCTTAGAATACATTTTAATTAAGCCCACATTAAATTATTCAGTTGGATACTGCAATCTAGAAGCTAAATATAAATTTATGGAAAGTAGGTATTTGCAATACTTTTATTCAAAATAGAAATGCATTTTAAATATTTATTTCTACAAAATATTCTTTAATAAAAGTTTAATTTTCACAATGGAAATGATATTTTTTAAGTTTTTTACTCAATAATTTTGGTGTTTTTTAATCAATATTGAATCATACAATTTTCCTGGTGTTCTCATATTTTTAAGAATTTTTGGCATTTTAGCAGCGGTACAGATGGCGAACTATTATCGCTACGCTTTACAAATGTTTTTGAAATTTTCGCCAAACATTCCTGCCTAAAAATCCAAAGTTCATATGTATGTATACGATAGGAACTGATTGCTTGAAAAATATTTTATGAATTGTGAACTATTCTTAGAATACATTTTAATTAAGCCCACATTAAATTATTCAGTTGGATACTGCAATCTAGAAGCTAAATATAAATTTATGGAAAGTAGGTATTTGCAATACTTTTATTCAAAATAGAAATGCATTTTAAATATTTATTTCTACAAAATATTCTTTAATAAAAGTTTAATTTTCACAATGGAAATGATATTTTTTAAGTTTTTTACTCAATAATTTTGGTGTTTTTTAATCAATATTGAATCATACAATTTTCCTGATGTTCTCATATTTTTAAGAATTTTTGGCATTTTAGCAGCGGTACAGCTGGCGAACTATTATCGCTACGCTTTACAAATGTTTTTGAAATTTTCGCCAAACATTCCTGCCTAAAAATCCAAAGTTCATATGTATGTATACGATAGGAACTGATTGCTTGAAAAATATTTTATGAATTGTGAACTATTCTTAGAATACATTTTAATTAAGCCCACATTAAATTATTCAATTGGATACTGCAATCTAGAAGCTAAATATAAATTTATGGAAAGTAGGTATTTGCAATACTTTTATTCAAAATAGAAATGCATTTTAAATATTTATTTCTACAAAATATTTTTTAATAAAAGTTTAATTTTCACAATGGAAATGATATTTTTTAAGTTTTTTACTCAATAATTTTGGTGTTTTTTAATCAATATTGAATCATACAATTTTCCTGATGTTCTCATATTTTTAAGAATTTTTGGCATTTTAGCAGCGGTACAGATGGCGAACTATTATCGCTACGCTTTACAAATGTTTTTGAAATTTTCGCCAAACATTCCTGCCTAAAAATCCAAAGTTCATATGTATGTATACGATAGGAACTGATTGCTTGAAAAATATTTTATGAATTGTGAACTATTCTTAGAATACATTTTAATTAAGCCCACATTAAATTATTCAGTTGGATACTGCAATCTAGAAGCTAAATATAAATTTATGGAAAGTAGGTATTTGCAATACTTTTATTCAAAATAGAAATGCATTTTAAATATTTATTTCTACAAAATATTCTTTAATAAAAGTTTAATTTTCACAATGGAAATGATATTTTTTAAGTTTTTTACTCAATAATTTTGGTGTTTTTTAATCAATATTGAATCATACAATTTTCCTGATGTTCTCATATTTTTAAGAATTTTTGGCATTTTAGCAGCGGTACAGATGGCGAACTATTATCGCTACGCTTTACAAATGTTTTTGAAATTTTCGCCAAACATTCCTGCCTAAAAATCCAAAGTTCATATGTATGTATACGATAGGAACTGATTGCTTGAAAAATATTTTATGAATTGTGAACTATTCTTAGAATACATTTTAATTAAGCCCACATTAAATTATTCAGTTGGATACTGCAATCTAGAAGCTAAATATAAATTTATGGAAAGTAGGTATTTGCAATACTTTTATTCAAAATAGAAATGCATTTTAAATATTTATTTCTACAAAATATTCTTTAATAAAAGTTTAATTTTCACAATGGAAATGATATTTTTTAAGTTTTTTACTCAATAATTTTGGTGTTTTTTAATCAATATTAAATCATACAATTTTCCTGATGTTCTCATATTTTTAAGAATTTTTGGCATTTTAGCAGCGGTACAGATGGCGAACTATTATCGCTACGCTTTACAAATGTTTTTGAAATTTTCGCCAAACATTCCTGCCTAAAAATCCAAAGTTCATATGTATGTATACGATAGGAACTGATTGCTTGAAAAATATTTTATGAATTGTGAACTATTCTTAGAATACATTTTAATTAAGCCCACATTAAATTATTCAATTGGATACTGCAATCTAGAAGCTAAATATAAATTTATGGAAAGTAGGTATTTGCAATACTTTTATTCAAAATAGAAATGCATTTTAAATATTTATTTCTACAAAATATTTTTTAATAAAAGTTTAATTTTCACAATGGAAATGATATTTTTTAAGTTTTTTACTCAATAATTTTGGTGTTTTTTAATCAATATTGAATCATACAATTTTCCTGATGTTCTCATATTTTTAAGAATTTTTGGCATTTTAGCAGCGGTACAGATGGCGAACTATTATCGCTACGCTTTACAAATGTTTTTAAATTTTTCGCCAAACATTCCTGCCTAAAAATCCAAAGTTCATATGTATGTATACGATAGGAACTGATTGCTTGAAAAATATTTTATGAATTGTGAACTATTCTTAGAATACATTTTAATTAAGCCCACATTAAATTATTCAATTGGATACTGCAATCTAGAAGCTAAATATAAATTTATGGAAAGTAGGTATTTGCAATACTTTTATTCAAAATAGAAATGCATTTTAAATATTTATTTCTACAAAATATTTTTTAATAAAAGTTTAATTTTCACAATGGAAATGATATTTTTTAAGTTTTTTACTCAATAATTTTGGTGTTTTTTAATCAATATTGAATCATACAATTTTCCTGATGTTCTCATATTTTTAAGAATTTTTGGCATTTTAGCAGCGGTACAGATGGCGAACTATTATCGCTACGCTTTACAAATGTTTTTGAAATTTTCGCCAAACATTCCTGCCTAAAAATCCAAAGTTCATATGTATGTATACGATAGGAACTGATTGCTTGAAAAATATTTTATGAATTGTGAACTATTCTTAGAATACATTTTAATTAAGCCCACATTAAATTATTCAGTTGGATACTGCAATCTAGAAGCTAAATATAAATTTATGGAAAGTAGGTATTTGCAATACTTTTATTCAAAATAGAAATGCATTTTAAATATTTATTTCTACAAAATATTCTTTAATAAAAGTTTAATTTTCACAATGGAAATGATATTTTTTAAGTTTTTTACTCAATAATTTTGGTGTTTTTTAATCAATATTGAATCATACAATTTTCCTGATGTTCTCATATTTTTAAGAATTTTTGGCATTTTAGCAGCGGTACAGATGGCGAACTATTATCGCTACGCTTTACAAATGTTTTTGAAATTTTCGCCAAACATTCCTGCCTAAAAATCCAAAGTTCATATGTATGTATACGATAGGAACTGATTGCTTGAAAAATATTTTATGAATTGTGAACTATTCTTAGAATACATTTTAATTAAGCCCACATTAAATTATTCAATTGGATACTGCAATCTAGAAGCTAAATATAAATTTATGGAAAGTAGGTATTTGCAATACTTTTATTCAAAATAGAAATGCATTTTAAATATTTATTTCTACAAAATATTTTTTAATAAAAGTTTAATTTTCACAATGGAAATGATATTTTTTAAGTTTTTTACTCAATAATTTTGGTGTTTTTTAATCAATATTGAATCATACAATTTTCCTGATGTTCTCATATTTTTAAGAATTTTTGGCATTTTAGCAGCGGTACAGATGGCGAACTGTTATCGCTACGCTTTACAAATGTTTTTGAAATTTTCGCCAAACATTCCTGCCTAAAAATCCAAAGTTCATATGTATGTATACGATAGGAACTGATTGCTTGAAAAATATTTTATGAATTGTGAACTATTCTTAGAATACATTTTAATTAAGCCCACATTAAATTATTCAATTGGATACTGCAATCTAGAAGCTAAATATAAATTTATGGAAAGTAGGTATTTGCAATACTTTTATTCAAAATAGAAATGCATTTTAAATATTTATTTCTACAAAATATTTTTTAATAAAAGTTTAATTTTCACAATGGAAATGATATTTTTTAAGTTTTTTACTCAATAATTTTGGTGTTTTTTAATCAATATTGAATCATACAATTTTCCTGATGTTCTCATATTTTTAAGAATTTTTGGCATTTTAGCAGCGGTACAGATGGCGAACTATTATCGCTACGCTTTACAAATGTTTTTGAAATTTTCGCCAAACATTCCTGCCTAAAAATCCAAAGTTCATATGTATGTATACGATAGGAACTGATTGCTTGAAAAATATTTTATGAATTGTGAACTATTCTTAGAATACATTTTAATTAAGCCCACATTAAATTATTCAATTGGATACTGCAATCTAGAAGCTAAATATAAATTTATGGAAAGTAGGTATTTGCAATACTTTTATTCAAAATAGAAATGCATTTTAAATATTTATTTCTACAAAATATTTTTTAATAAAAGTTTAATTTTCACAATGGAAATGATATTTTTTAAGTTTTTTACTCAATAATTTTGGTGTTTTTTAATCAATATTGAATCATACAATTTTCCTGATGTTCTCATATTTTTAAGAATTTTTGGCATTTTAGCAGCGGTACAGATGGCGAACTATTATCGCTACGCTTTACAAATGTTTTTGAAATTTTCGCCAAACATTCCTGCCTAAAAATCCAAAGTTCATATGTATGTATACGATAGGAACTGATTGCTTGAAAAATATTTTATGAATTGTGAACTATTCTTAGAATACATTTTAATTAAGCCCACATTAAATTATTCAGTTGGATACTGCAATCTAGAAGCTAAATATAAATTTATGGAAAGTAGGTATTTGCAATACTTTTATTCAAAATAGAAATGCATTTTAAATATTTATTTCTACAAAATATTCTTTAATAAAAGTTTAATTTTCACAATGGAAATGATATTTTTTAAGTTTTTTACTCAATAATTTTGGTGTTTTTTAATCAATATTGAATCATACAATTTTCCTGATGTTCTCATATTTTTAAGAATTTTTGGCATTTTAGCAGCGGTACAGCTGGCGAACTATTATCGCTACGCTTGTAATGAACAAACGGACAAGCGTTTTAAATATTAATGTTAAGAAAAAAAACTCAAACTCTGTTTCAATCCATCGGATATGGTCTTAATTCAGTTTTGCTCTCAGAGACTTAAAAGACGATTGGGGAGCCATTGAATCCTCTAGCATTCAGTCGGGTGGGGGGGTTCTTGTCTTAAAAAATCTCTTACCGATAGGAATGTCATGACATAAATATTAGTATAGACTCCCTGTTAATAAATGGACTAGTTGATTTGGCACAATGGATGTTAATTTATACCCTGATTTTATCAACTGATATTGTGGAATCAATCCCTGTTATGCAAAACTCTTACCGAAGTAAGTTCCCTGATGTTGTCGGGAATAACGCCTCTTAACCCACCCTGCCAATGATCTTAGGGCGTGTAACATTCGTCTAAGATCCCTAACTCGACGTATTCTAACCGATCACATTATGTAAGAATTAAAAAAAATTAAAGTTTCATTGTAAATTCATGATTTATTTAAAACAAACAAAAATTTTAGGTTGAACCTTCTTCATGTTGTTAACTGACTAAAAATTACAAAAAAACTTCAATGAATAAGCTTATGTACTAGTACATACCGTAGGGTACAAATTAACTTTACGGTTTTTCTGCTCAGGCATAAGATAATGAAATGTAGACACATCGATATATATATATAGAGAGGTATGTGCATTTGTATCTAAACAAAATTTATATTTCTTAATGTTTGAATACCAAGGTGTGTAGGCGGAGGGCCAATCCAACCATACATGAAAGAGACTCAATAAAACAAGAGATAGATAGTTAATGGCAAAAAAAACTTTCCTCTGAACTTTTTATTCAGAGGAAGCAACGAGTGCTCTCAATTGTAGATCAGCAACAAAAGACAACAAAATTAATCAATTTATGAATGACCACAATTATGCAGTCAACTCGCTCATAGTAGATAAATAAATGCTTATTGTTTCTTTTTCAGTATTATTATGCGTGAGCGGAAAAAAGAATACCACCAGGGTATGTAATTAAAAAACTTAATATTATCAACTAATGGGTAGAAAAAACAAAATTAATAAGTACTCATTCCTGATGTAATAAATATTAATAATTAAACTTTTGTTTTGTTTTAAACTACTTTCAGATTAATTATAATGGATATAAAAGTATGTTCTAGATAATTATAAATTTTTTGTTTGTTTTGAGACTCACCAGATTTGAAGTTTTCTGCAACTGCCGGATGATGAGGCCTCGTCAAACTGCTTATCGTTGCTGAGTGTTGAGTATATTTAATTTAATCTTTCTTTTAAAATTTATAATTTCCTTAGGCAAACCTTAATAATTAAAGTTAAGTTATATTAGTTTAGATTTTAGTTATAATTATGACATAATTAAAACAATTGTAAATACGAGTTATAGTGCAATATTGCGATTGGTGGAGGGTGAAGTTATTAGCCTAACCCCAATAATTAGGATAATCGTTAGCATATTGAGCTTTCAGCGTTAGTACCTTATAACAATGATTTATGATTTTTTTTTCGGATTAGATAGGTTTTTTGATCGAAAGAGGAACCTAGCGTATGTTAAAAGTTCAAGCAGTCTAAATTACACAATTTTGCACAAAATACGTAATTTACCAAAACATAATCAAATGTTGTATTACAGATTACCCAACAGGAATTTGATGATCGGCTAATAAATGGGATACTTCTAGAAACCAACCGTTTCGTCTTGGACCGGTCTAACTTGTTTCTTCTATTATTTTTTTTATAATTGTAGCTTCGAGATAATTTATTAAACTTCGTTATCTTTGGATACTCAATTGTGTTCTGACGGACCTTAATTCAGTAGCTGATGTTGCTGTTCCCTCCTCTCCTGTAATAAACAGTGCTTCTCGCTTGTTTTATCTATTCGTTGCTGTTTCCAATGCAGATTTTTTTTTATGAGTATTACTGACCACGTTATAGAGTAACAAATAAAATGAAACAGTGGTAGCCGGTGTTATAAGACCACCACCTGTTAACTAAAGCAATTGGGAACACCAAATCTATGGTTAAAGAATTTAATAGCACTATGAGGAATATTTTTGATATGGGACGCAGGATGATCTTACCATAAAATTAAGAGGCAATTACAAGGAACGATATTAATGGGGAATCTATCAAGGTCTATTCAGTTTATAGATTACACAGAATTAATTATTCCTTTCCTTAAACTGGATGGCCCACAGTTGACTGTTTTAATGTTGAAATTTACCAACTGAATTACCACGTTTTACCAAGTTTATTTATTTCATTTATTTAGAGGCACGTCTGATCTGTAAAACTTCTCGAAGCAAAAAGAACTTAATCACGCTATTATAAAACTATAGAAGGCAACCATATGCGGTTGATTCGATAATTTATCGAAAATTAGTTATACTCATTCTGCCTGGGTTTACACAACTATACGTTGTCCGACGTTACATCGAAAAACCCCTTTGATATAACCATAGATATTTATGTTATAGAAGAAATTAGTTAACCAGTAAAAATGTCCGTAGCAGAAATTTTATAGTATTATAAATCACTAAAATCAATCACTAACTAATTATCTTTGTCTCTACAACTTAAAAAAAATTTAAATATAATACGCATTTCAGTAACTTAAAAAAATGTCGAATAATTCCCATTTTATCGAAAACCAAGCATGAATAAATCATACATTACAAACCATATAATACTGGCTAGCTAAGCAACAGTATTAGAGGGAAGTTTTTGTTGTTAGGGTCGAATATCTTTAGCATGATAAGTGCCTACTATCTTGCCGCTAGGATCCTGTAAAATATAGTAGCTATTTCCCACTTTTTCCTTAACAACAGATTTTAAAAATAAAGGTGCCAACTTCGCATTGAATTTTCTTTCGCTACTACTCTGGGCAAAATTCCGCCGGTAAACCTCTTCACCAACTTTATATGAAATGGGCCGGGCACGTAAGTTGTATTGGTTTTTGTTTATTTCATAGGCCATAGCGATATGTTTTTTGATATTGTTTCGGAGTATATAAAGGTCATCGTCTCGGGTTAGCCTTATACATGGTTCATCACCCAATTGAAGGTTCTTCAATAATGGGTATGAACTGCCATGTGTTATCATATCGAGCCCAAATACGGCATGGTAGGGTGAACATTGAATCGATTGGTGAAATGAGTTTCTTAACGCACAGCTAATGGCACTTAAGTGCTCATCCCATAAATTTTGGTCATTTTTTAAATACGAACGAATTCCAGCTAAAATAGATCGGTTAACTCGTTCCGACGCATTAGATTGCGGAGAGTAGAGGGCTGTATATGAATGAGTGATTCCTAATGAGGTAAGAAAGGCGTTAAACTCATTTGCCTTAAATTGGGATCCATTGTCACTTAACAAAATTTCAGGCACTCCAAAAATATGAAATATGTGTGTTAAAAGACACTCTTGTATTACACGGGCGGTAAATTTCTTCAATGGAAAGAGCCAATTAAATTTGGTCATGTGGTCTAAAACGATAAGCAACCCAATATGGCCTTGTTTGCTACGAGGATATGGGCCTAAGATATCCACATATAATCTTTGAAAAGGTCTTGATGTTTCTACAGCCCTTCCCATTTCTGGTTTAGTTAAAAAATTTGGGGCCTTGGTTGTTTTACATATATGGCACGATCGGATGTACTGGCGTACATCACGTATTAATCCGGGCCAAAAAAAATGTCGTCGAATGAGTTGAGTGGTTTTCACCATGCCCCCATGCGCGGCTATGGGCGGGTCATGAGCATTTTGTATAACGGACTTTCTTAACTGGTAGGGCACCCAAAGCTTCCAACAATTATCTTCCTGTTCACTATCCCCATTGTAATGTTGAGTACGAATGTACACAAAACTGTCCACAATTTTAATGTCTGGATATTTTGCACTATTCTCGGATATTTTAGACTTTAATTCAACATAATCTTGATCGTTAAAATGAGGGGAGTTGAGATCTATTTCTGGAGCGGAGAATTCTAGACTGCTTACTTCCTCGCAAGGTATTCTAGAAAGAGCGTCGGGAACTATGTTGTCTTTGCCCTTTCGATGGGATATTGAGAACTTAAAACCCTGCAATTTAAATACCCAACGAGCAAGTCGACCGGTCAGATCAGGCTGCCTCATTAGCCATATTAACGACGAGTGGTCAGTGATAATTTCAAAATCTTGGAGTTCCAAATAGCACCGAAACTTTTTAATTGCTTCAACGGCTGCTAAACACTCACGCTCGGTCACGCTATAGTTGCGTTGCGCACTATTCAATTTCCGAGACATAAATGCAATCGGGCGCTCGTTGCCAGCTTCATCCTGTTGGACTAACACCGCGCCGATACCCACATCACTGGCATCGCAGTGCACATAAAACTTTTTGTCGAAATTGGGGTTTGCTAATATAGGAGCAGAGGTTAAAAGTTCCTTAATTTTTTCGAAGGATGCTTGAGCTTCCGGTGTCCAGCAAAACTTTTTCTTGGTAGACAGAACTTCGGTTATTGGATGTACGATGGTAGAAAAACTCTCAATAAAGCGGCGGTACCATCCGGCTAACCCCAAAAACCCGCGGACTTGCTTTATATTTTTAGGCACTGGCCAACTACGTATCGCAAGGATTTTTTCTGGGTCGGTTTTAATACCACCATTACCGATGATATACCCTAGGTAGTTTACTTCGGTTACACAGAACTTGGATTTCGCAACATTTAATGTTAAATTTGCCTTTTTAAATTCTCCTGCAATTCTTACCAGTATACACAAATGAGTTTCGAAATCCTCCGACACAATCACTAAGTCATCTAAATAGCCAAATACGCAGTAACGCAAATCGGCCGGAATTAACTGGTCCATCAACCTACACATTGTAGATGGAGCGTTGCATAGGCCGAAGGGCATAACAACAAATTGGTATAAGGGACGGCCGGGTACAACGAATGCAGTTAAAGGCTTAGACTCTGCGGCTAAAGCAATTTGCCAATAAGCATCTTTCAGATCGAGCTTAGAAATTATGTTCGCTTTTGGCAATCTTGAAAAAATGCCCTCGATATTTGGTAAGGGGTAAGCGTCTTTTTTAGTAGATTGGTTGATCTTGCGTGCATCAAGACAACGCCGTACTTTATTCGGTTTTAACACTAACCGCATGGGCGAGCTCCATGGGGATGTAGAAGGCTCTATTACACCTAACGCGAGCATTCTGTCGATCTCTTTATACAGCAGTTTTTCCACCGCAGGGGAAACGGGATAGAAACGTTGTTTCACCTGTTTACTATCGCCAACGTCAATGGTATGTGTAATAAGGGAAGTTTTACCTAAACCCTGTTTTTCAAAATTTGGAAATAAGTTGATGACGGTGGAGAGCTGCTGACTCTGGTTTAAGCTTAAGGGATATTCCTTACATGGGGTGTAATCTACAGTTTTCTCGTACAATTTAGTTACAGGTGGATTATGCTCCGAGTGGGTGGCAAAAGTGGACATTTCCAAAAAATTAACTGAGCCATTTTCATTGCCACATGAATAAACGATATCTCCCAACACTTCGGGGGCTAGCTTAAACTCTTGCCAAAAATCTAACCCTAGAATAAGTCTTTGGCTAATTGAAGGCACTATTAAAATTTTTAATTTTCTACTCTGATTTTTAAAGAAAACATGTACATCTAAGTAACCCACAACCTTTTGAGGTTTTCCGTCTGCAGTTTTTACATACGAGTTAAGCATAACAAATTCACGAAAATTGCTGAAGTCAATAACAGCTAAGTCGGATCCTATGCAAGATACATTGGCTCCTGTGTCCAATAGACCTAATTCTTTAAACTCCAAAAATGTTACCGAGGCATAGTATCGCTTATCTACGGGATTAGTGGTAATGGAGGATAAAATGAATTTTGATACGAACTTACGTTTTCTATAGTATTCTCTTAACCGAACGGTTGAGCGTTTTGACTTTTTACAAGCAGTTTGAGAACATGATGATACATTGAAAATGGTATTGCGAAGTTGCATGTAATTTTCCCATTTGGTATGAAACGGCACTATTGGGTGTAATCTTGGTTTATGTCTTATGGGGCTACTGTTGACGGATCGACTGAAGCGATTTAAGATCTTAACTGTATTTTTTGACATTGTATTGCGGTTTTCCGATACATTTTCTATGGTTGGTTCGGCGGGTGGTTCAGACCATGGAAGTTTTTTGAAGCTATTCTTTTTGAAGAACATTTTAAACACTGCGGTTTATAGGTGTTCTTTTCTCCACACCCGTAACAGAAGATACTTTTGGTTTCTAAGCAGTCGTCCCAACAATGTCCAAACTGATCACAGTTCCAACATTTCGTAGTCTTTTGTATAGCCTCAACAGAAATTTCTGGTTCTATAGTTGTATCATTAAGTGATTTTTCTTCCGAATAGGTAATTTCTGAAACTCGACGACGCCCGGCAGGATATGAAGAAGTTTTTACTGGCATATTTTGTTGATAATAGGAATGGCCAAGAAGATTTTCTCGCATCTGTACCAGTTTCCGTAACTGAGCTAACGAATAAATAGGTACATATAGAAGTTCATGCCTGATTTCAGGACGAAGGTTTCGAATAAGAATTTCTACTAAATCGGCTTCTGGAATTGGCTGGTCCAGTCGATCTAAAATGGAAGAAATCGATTCATAAAATGTCTCAAATGTTTCACTGGACTTCATTTTCCTATTTCTTAGTTCTTCATGAATATCAAAACTGGATTTGAAATTTGTAAACTCATATTTGAGAGCTTCGCAGAAAGTACTCCAATTTATTGTTTCGACCTGCTTATGGTATCTCCAGTACCATTCTCTGGCGCGACCACTTAACAAAATATGTAAATTTTTACAGATAGCTGAAAAGTCATCCTGAAAATGTTCTCGAGTTAGTACTCTTACTCTATACAAAAATTCATCGACACTGATTCCTTGAGCAGAGCCATCATACCTGATATGCCAATTTTGTATAATTGAAGTTATTTTATCTGACCTGATAGCCAACGTCTCGTTCAATGAACTGGTACCGTTCCCACGGAAGTTAGACATATTGTATAAATTATTTGGGTTAGGTACAGGACGCGGTTGAAGTGGAGGTGCAAGGGTTGGTTGCGATTGGCAAAATGGTTGATGACTACCAAACCCTTGAGAAGGATTTGGCAGCAAGTGAAGGTTATTTAATAAACGAGACACCGTATTCTCAATCATATGGTTTATTTGCCCATAATTTACTGTTGGTTGGATGATAGGCTGAACATTCCTAACCGGAGTGTTCTCTTGCGGTGCATAACTTGCATTGGCGTGGCTGGAGGGATAATGGGGAGTTGAAGGATGTTCCACCTCGGTCTCTGCGTTGGTGCTAATATCTAGTAAACTATTTCGGTTTGAATCGGGAAACAAATTACGCGCATTACTTCTGGTATTGTATTGTTGAGCGATAGCTCCACGAGGTCTACCACGACTAAACTTTTGTTTATCGAAAGGTTGTTTCTTTTGCTGAATGTTAAGTTTCTTTAATTCGGATAAATCAAATGACCTTTTGCAAGTTGGACAACTCATCGACTCAGAGAGATAGCTCTCAATACATTGGCTGTGAAAAACATGATTGCATTCCGAAATAATCGTGCAGTCTTGTGTTTCGACCATTCCTTTATTGCAGATATTACAATTTTTTTCATTATTAGATATCTTCAGTACAGGCTGAGAAGAAGCCAAATCTTGCGAAGCAGGTGTCTGAGAACTACGAGGTGAACGTTCCATAATGAGCTTTTGGGGCCACAATATTTTGCGTAAATATCACCAAAATACTAAACAATTTTTATGAAAGTTTTATATGTATACTTGTAAATTCCTCACAAGTGTAAATTGTTAGCAGCTTTCAATAACAATAAAATTTTTTTTTTTTTTAAACAATTGCAGTACTTAACTTAAATACCTTTATTTATTTATGTGTTGAATCTTTCTTACATCTTACTGTGGTACGGTTAGAAACGATAGTAAGTATTTTGCAGTGAAGGGATTAACAAAAACTAAACCGGGCTATAGCGTTCTCAAAATGGTGCTACACTTCCAGAAACGGGTACAAATCGATATGCAATTTTTAACAATAACTAATTCTGAGTGGACAAAAGATTGCAAGCAGCAAAATTTTTGTAGATCCAAAGCTGAACAGGATATCGATACCTCTGTAACGAATTTCTAAAAGAATAACACGTTTCAACAACTGACATTATTCCAAATACACATCCATTCTTTCTCCTACTCACCAAAATTAATCTCAGATTATTCTTCGGTCGACATAATCAAATATCTCAATTACTCGAAAATCCAGAAGAAGTCAAAAATTTATTTGGAAAATAAGCTTCAAAACAAATGAGTATCTGCAATTTATGTTTCTTTTGAAATCTAAAAATGTTATAATGAGCAGTGAAAATCGAAATAATTGGGGAATTAAATCGGATTTCCTTGCCCCACGTTGGGCGCCAATTTATGTAATGAACAAACGGACAAGCGTTTTAAATATTAATGTTAAGAAAAAAAACTCAAACTCTGTTTCAATCCATCGGATATGGTCTTAATTCAGTTTTGCTCTCAGAGACTTAAAAGACGATTGGGGAGCCATTGAATCCTCTAGCATTCAGTCGGGTGGGGGGGTTCTTGTCTTAAAAAATCTCTTACCGATAGGAATGTCATGACATAAATATTAGTATAGACTCCCTGTTAATAAATGGACTAGTTGATTTGGCACAATGGATGTTAATTTATACCCTGATTTTATCAACTGATATTGTGGAATCAATCCCTGTTATGCAAAACTCTTACCGAAGTAAGTTCCCTGATGTTGTCGGGAATAACGCCTCTTAACCCACCCTGCCAATGATCTTAGGGCGTGTAACATTCGTCTAAGATCCCTAACTCGACGTATTCTAACCGATCACATTATGTAAGAATTAAAAAAAATTAAAGTTTCATTGTAAATTCATGATTTATTTAAAACAAACAAAAATTTTAGGTTGAACCTTCTTCATGTTGTTAACTGACTAAAAATTACAAAAAAACTTCAATGAATAAGCTTATGTACTAGTACATACCGTAGGGTACAAATTAACTTTACGGTTTTTCTGCTCAGGCATAAGATAATGAAATGTAGACACATCGATATATATATATAGAGAGGTATGTGCATTTGTATCTAAACAAAATTTATATTTCTTAATGTTTGAATACCAAGGTGTGTAGGCGGAGGGCCAATCCAACCATACATGAAAGAGACTCAATAAAACAAGAGATAGATAGTTAATGGCAAAAAAAACTTTCCTCTGAACTTTTTATTCAGAGGAAGCAACGAGTGCTCTCAATTGTAGATCAGCAACAAAAGACAACAAAATTAATCAATTTATGAATGACCACAATTATGCAGTCAACTCGCTCATAGTAGATAAATAAATGCTTATTGTTTCTTTTTCAGTATTATTATGCGTGAGCGGAAAAAAGAATACCACCAGGGTATGTAATTAAAAAACTTAATATTATCAACTAATGGGTAGAAAAAACAAAATTAATAAGTACTCATTCCTGATGTAATAAATATTAATAATTAAACTTTTGTTTTGTTTTAAACTACTTTCAGATTAATTATAATGGATATAAAAGTATGTTCTAGATAATTATAAATTTTTTGTTTGTTTTGAGACTCACCAGATTTGAAGTTTTCTGCAACTGCCGGATGATGAGGCCTCGTCAAACTGCTTATCGTTGCTGAGTGTTGAGTATATTTAATTTAATCTTTCTTTTAAAATTTATAATTTCCTTAGGCAAACCTTAATAATTAAAGTTAAGTTATATTAGTTTAGATTTTAGTTATAATTATGACATAATTAAAACAATTGTAAATACGAGTTATAGTGCAATATTGCGATTGGTGGAGGGTGAAGTTATTAGCCTAACCCCAATAATTAGGATAATCGTTAGCATATTGAGCTTTCAGCGTTAGTACCTTATAACAATGATTTATGATTTTTTTTTCGGATTAGATAGGTTTTTTGATCGAAAGAGGAACCTAGCGTATGTTAAAAGTTCAAGCAGTCTAAATTACACAATTTTGCACAAAATACGTAATTTACCAAAACATAATCAAATGTTGTATTACAGATTACCCAACAGGAATTTGATGATCGGCTAATAAATGGGATACTTCTAGAAACCAACCGTTTCGTCTTGGACCGGTCTAACTTGTTTCTTCTATTATTTTTTTTATAATTGTAGCTTCGAGATAATTTATTAAACTTCGTTATCTTTGGATACTCAATTGTGTTCTGACGGACCTTAATTCAGTAGCTGATGTTGCTGTTCCCTCCTCTCCTGTAATAAACAGTGCTTCTCGCTTGTTTTATCTATTCGTTGCTGTTTCCAATGCAGATTTTTTTTTATGAGTATTACTGACCACGTTATAGAGTAACAAATAAAATGAAACAGTGGTAGCCGGTGTTATAAGACCACCACCTGTTAACTAAAGCAATTGGGAACACCAAATCTATGGTTAAAGAATTTAATAGCACTATGAGGAATATTTTTGATATGGGACGCAGGATGATCTTACCATAAAATTAAGAGGCAATTACAAGGAACGATATTAATGGGGAATCTATCAAGGTCTATTCAGTTTATAGATTACACAGAATTAATTATTCCTTTCCTTAAACTGGATGGCCCACAGTTGACTGTTTTAATGTTGAAATTTACCAACTGAATTACCACGTTTTACCAAGTTTATTTATTTCATTTATTTAGAGGCACGTCTGATCTGTAAAACTTCTCGAAGCAAAAAGAACTTAATCACGCTATTATAAAACTATAGAAGGCAACCATATGCGGTTGATTCGATAATTTATCGAAAATTAGTTATACTCATTCTGCCTGGGTTTACACAACTATACGTTGTCCGACGTTACATCGAAAAACCCCTTTGATATAACCATAGATATTTATGTTATAGAAGAAATTAGTTAACCAGTAAAAATGTCCGTAGCAGAAATTTTATAGTATTATAAATCACTAAAATCAATCACTAACTAATTATCTTTGTCTCTACAACTTAAAAAAAATTTAAATATAATACGCATTTCAGTAACTTAAAAAAATGTCGAATAATTCCCATTTTATCGAAAACCAAGCATGAATAAATCATACATTACACGCTTTACAAATGTTTTTGAAATTTTCGCCAAACATTCCTGCCTAAAAATCCAAAGTTCATATGTATGTATACGATAGGAACTGATTGCTTGAAAAATATTTTATGAATTGTGAACTATTCTTAGAATACATTTTAATTAAGCCCACATTAAATTATTCAGTTGGATACTGCAATCTAGAAGCTAAATATAAATTTATGGAAAGTAGGTATTTGCAATACTTTTATTCAAAATAGAAATGCATTTTAAATATTTATTTCTACAAAATATTCTTTAATAAAAGTTTAATTTTCACAATGGAAATGATATTTTTTAAGTTTTTTACTCAATAATTTTGGTGTTTTTTAATCAATATTGAATCATACAATTTTCCTGATGTTCTCATATTTTTAAGAATTTTTGGCATTTTAGCAGCGGTACAGCTGGCGAACTATTATCGCTACGCTTTACAAATGTTTTTGAAATTTTCGCCAAACATTCCTGCCTAAAAATCCAAAGTTCATATGTATGTATACGATAGGAACTGATTGCTTGAAAAATATTTTATGAATTGTGAACTATTCTTAGAATACATTTTAATTAAGCCCACATTAAATTATTCAATTGGATACTGCAATCTAGAAGCTAAATATAAATTTATGGAAAGTAGGTATTTGCAATACTTTTATTCAAAATAGAAATGCATTTTAAATATTTATTTCTACAAAATATTTTTTAATAAAAGTTTAATTTTCACAATGGAAATGATATTTTTTAAGTTTTTTACTCAATAATTTTGGTGTTTTTTAATCAATATTGAATCATACAATTTTCCTGATGTTCTCATATTTTTAAGAATTTTTGGCATTTTAGCAGCGGTACAGCTGGCGAACTATTATCGCTACGCTTTACAAATGTTTTTGAAATTTTCGCCAACATTTCTGCCTAAAAATCCAAAGTTCATATGTATGTATACGATAGGAACTGATTGCTTGAAAAATATTTTATGAATTGTGAACTATTCTTAGAATACATTTTAATTAAGCCCACATTAAATTATTCAATTGGATACTGCAATCTAGAAGCTAAATATAAATTTATGGAAAGTAGGTATTTGCAATACTTTTATTCAAAATAGAAATGCATTTTAAATATTTATTTCTACAAAATATTTTTTAATAAAAGTTTAATTTTCACAATGGAAATGATATTTTTTAAGTTTTTTACTCAATAATTTTGGTGTTTTTTAATCAATATTGAATCATACAATTTTCCTGATGTTCTCATATTTTTAAGAATTTTTGGCATTTTAGCAGCGGTACAGCTGGCGAACTATTATCGCTACGCTTTACAAATGTTTTTGAAATTTTCGCCAAACATTCCTGCCTAAAAATCCAAAGTTCATATGTATGTATACGATAGGAACTGATTGCTTGAAAAATATTTTATGAATTGTGAACTATTCTTAGAATACATTTTAATTAAGCCCACATTAAATTATTCAATTGGATACTGCAATCTAGAAGCTAAATATAAATTTATGGAAAGTAGGTATTTGCAATACTTTTATTCAAAATAGAAATGCATTTTAAATATTTATTTCTACAAAATATTTTTTAATAAAAGTTTAATTTTCACAATGGAAATGATATTTTTTAAGTTTTTTACTCAATAATTTTGGTGTTTTTTAATCAATATTGAATCATACAATTTTCCTGATGTTCTCATATTTTTAAGAATTTTTGGCATTTTAGCAGCGGTACAGCTGGCGAACTATTATCGCTACGCTTTACAAATGTTTTTGAAATTTTCGCCAAACATTTCTGCCTAAAAATCCAAAGTTCATATGTATGTATACGATAGGAACTGATTGCTTGAAAAATATTTTATGAATTGTGAACTATTCTTAGAATACATTTTAATTAAGCCCACATTAAATTATTCAATTGGATACTGCAATCTAGAAGCTAAATATAAATTTATGGAAAGTAGGTATTTGCAATACTTTTATTCAAAATAGAAATGCATTTTAAATATTTATTTCTACAAAATATTTTTTAATAAAAGTTTAATTTTCACAATGGAAATGATATTTTTTAAGTTTTTTACTCAATAATTTTGGTGTTTTTTAATCAATATTGAATCATACAATTTTCCTGATGTTCTCATATTTTTAAGAATTTTTGGCATTTTAGCAGCGGTACAGCTGGCGAACTATTATCGCTACGCTTTACAAATGTTTTTGAAATTTTCGCCAAACATTCCTGCCTAAAAATCCAAAGTTCATATGTATGTATACGATAGGAACTGATTGCTTGAAAAATATTTTATGAATTGTGAACTATTCTTAGAATACATTTTAATTAAGCCCACATTAAATTATTCAATTGGATACTGCAATCTAGAAGCTAAATATAAATTTATGGAAAGTAGGTATTTGCAATACTTTTATTCAAAATAGAAATGCATTTTAAATATTTATTTCTACAAAATATTTTTTAATAAAAGTTTAATTTTCACAATGGAAATGATATTTTTTAAGTTTTTTACTCAATAATTTTGGTGTTTTTTAATCAATATTGAATTATACAATTTTCCTGATGTTCTCATATTTTTAAGAATTTTTGGCATTTTAGCAGCGGTACAGCAGGCGAACTATTATCGCTACGCTTTACAAATGTTTTTGAAATTTTCGCCAAACATTCCTGCCTAAAAATCCAAAGTTCATATGTATGTATACGATAGGAACTGATTGCTTGAAAAATATTTTATGAATTGTGAACTATTCTTAGAATACATTTTAATTAAGCCCACATTAAATTATTCAGTTGGATACTGCAATCTAGAAGCTAAATATAAATTTATGGAAAGTAGGTATTTGCAATACTTTTATTCAAAATAGAAATGCATTTTAAATATTTATTTCTACAAAATATTCTTTAATAAAAGTTTAATTTTCACAATGGAAATGATATTTTTTAAGTTTTTTACTCAATAATTTTGGTGTTTTTTAATCAATATTGAATCATACAATTTTCCTGATGTTCTCATATTTTTAAGAATTTTTGGCATTTTAGCAGCGGTACAGCTGGCGAACTATTATCGCTACGCTTTACAAATGTTTTTGAAATTTTCGCCAAACATTCCTGCCTAAAAATCCAAAGTTCATATGTATGTATACGATAGGAACTGATTGCTTGAAAAATATTTTATGAATTATGAACTATTCTTAGAATACATTTTAATTAAGCCCACATTAAATTATTCAATTGGATACTGCAATCTAGAAGCTAAATATAAATTTATGGAAAGTAGGTATTTGCAATACTTTTATTCAAAATAGAAATGCATTTTAAATATTTATTTCTACAAAATATTTTTTAATAAAAGTTTAATTTTCACAATGGAAATGATATTTTTTAAGTTTTTTACTCAATAATTTTGGTGTTTTTTAATCAATATTGAATCATACAATTTTCCTGATGTTCTCATATTTTTAAGAATTTTTGGCATTTTAGCAGCGGTACAGCTGGCGAACTATTATCGCTACGCTTTACAAATGTTTTTGAAATTTTCGCCAAACATTCCTGCCTAAAAATCCAAAGTTCATATGTATGTATACGATAGGAACTGATTGCTTGAAAAATATTTTATGAATTGTGAACTATTCTTAGAATACATTTTAATTAAGCCCACATTAAATTATTCAATTGGATACTGCAATCTAGAAGCTAAATATAAATTTATGGAAAGTAGGTATTTGCAATACTTTTATTCAAAATAGAAATGCATTTTAAATATTTATTTCTACAAAATATTTTTTAATAAAAGTTTAATTTTCACAATGGAAATGATATTTTTTAAGTTTTTTACTCAATAATTTTGGTGTTTTTTAATCAATATTGAATCATACAATTTTCCTGATGTTCTCATATTTTTAAGAATTTTTGGCATTTTAGCAGCGGTACAGCTGGCGAACTATTATCGCTACGCTTTACAAATATTTTTGAAATTTTCGCCAAACATTCCTGCCTAAAAATCCAAAGTTCATATGTATGTATACGATAGGAACTGATTGCTTGAAAAATATTTTATGAATTGTGAACTATTCTTAGAATACATTTTAATTAAGCCCACATTAAATTATTCAATTGGATACTGCAATCTAGAAGCTAAATATAAATTTATGGAAAGTAGGTATTTGCAATACTTTTATTCAAAATAGAAATGCATTTTAAATATTTATTTCTACAAAATATTTTTTAATAAAAGTTTAATTTTCACAATGGAAATGATATTTTTTAAGTTTTTTACTCAATAATTTTGGTGTTTTTTAATCAATATTGAATCATACAATTTTCCTGATGTTCTCATATTTTTAAGAATTTTTGGCATTTTAGCAGCGGTACAGCTGGCGAACTATTATCGCTACGCTTTACAAATGTTTTTGAAATTTTCGCCAAACATTCCTGCCTAAAAATCCAAAGTTCATAAGTATGTATACGATAGGAACTGATTGCTTGAAAAATATTTTATGAATTGTGAACCATTCTTAGAATACATTTTAATTAAGCCCACATTAAATTATTCAATTGGATACTGCAATCTAGAAGCTAAATATAAATTTATGGAAAGTAGGTATTTGCAATACTTTTATTCAAAATAGAAATGCATTTTAAATATTTATTTCTACAAAATATTTTTTAATAAAAGTTTAATTTTCACAATGGAAATGATATTTTTTAAGTTTTTTACTCAATAATTTTGGTGTTTTTTAATCAATATTGAATCATACAATTTTCCTGATGTTCTCATATTTTTAAGAATTTTTGGCATTTTAGCAGCGGTACAGCTGGCGAACTATTATCGCTACGCTTTACAAATGTTTTTGAAATTTTCGCCAAACATTCCTGCCTAAAAATCCAAAGTTCATATTTATGTATACGATAGGAACTGATTGCTTGAAAAATATTTTATGAATTGTGAACTATTCTTAGAATACATTTTAATTAAGCTCACATTAAATTATTCAATTGGATACTGCAATCTAGAAGCTAAATATAAATTTATATAAAGTAGGTATTTGCAATACTTTTATTCAAAATAGAAATGCATTTTAAATATTTATTTCTACAAAATATTTTTTAATAAAAGTTTAATTTTCACAATGGAAATGATATTTTTTAAGTTTTTTACTCAATAATTTTGGTGTTTTTTAATCAATATTGAATCATACAATTTTCCTGATGTTCTCATATTTTTAAGAATTTTTGGCATTTTAGCAGCGGTACAGCTGGCGAACTATTATCGCTACGCTTTACAAATGTTTTTGAAATTTTCGCCAAACATTCCTGCCTAAAAATCCAAAGTTCATATGTATGTATACGATAGGAACTGATTGCTTGAAAAATATTTTATGAATTGTGAACTATTCTTAGAATACATTTTAATTAAGCCCACATTAAATTATTCAATTGGATACTGCAATCTAGAAGCTAAATATAAATTTATGGAAAGTAGGTATTTGCAATACTTTTATTCAAAATAGAAATGCATTTTAAATATTTATTTCTACAAAATATTTTTTAATAAAAGTTTAATTTTCACAATGGAAATGATATTTTTTAAGTTTTTTACTCAATAATTTTGGTGTTTTTTAATCAATATTGAATCATACAATTTTCCTGATGTTCTCATATTTTTAAGAATTTTTGGCATTTTAGCAGCGGTACAGCTGGCGAACTATTATCGCTACGCTTTACAAATGTTTTTGAAATTTTCGCCAAACATTCCTGCCTAAAAATCCAAAGTTCATATTTATGTATACGATAGGAACTGATTGCTTGAAAAATATTTTATGAATTGTGAACTATTCTTAGAATACATTTTAATTAAGCTCACATTAAATTATTCAATTGGATACTGCAATCTAGAAGCTAAATATAAATTTATATAAAGTAGGTATTTGCAATACTTTTATTCAAAATAGAAATGCATTTTAAATATTTATTTCTACAAAATATTTTTTAATAAAAGTTTAATTTTCACAATGGAAATGATATTTTTTAAGTTTTTTACTCAATAATTTTGGTGTTTTTTAATCAATATTGAATCATACAATTTTCCTGATGTTCTCATATTTTTAAGAATTTTTGCATTTTAGCAGCGGTACAGCTGGCGAACTATTATCGCTACGCTTTACAAATGTTTTTGAAATTTTCGCCAAACATTCCTGCCTAAAAATCCAAAGTTCATATGTATGTATACGATAGGAACTGATTGCTTGAAAAATATTTTATGAATTGTGAACTATTCTTAGAATACATTTTAATTAAGCCCACATTAAATTATTCAATTGGATACTGCAATCTAGAAGCTAAATATAAATTTATGGAAAGTAGGTATTTGCAATACTTTTATTCAAAATAGAAATGCATTTTAAATATTTATTTCTACAAAATATTTTTTAATAAAAGTTTAATTTTCACAATGGAAATGATATTTTTTAAGTTTTTTACTCAATAATTTTGGTGTTTTTTAATCAATATTGAATCATACAATTTTCCTGATGTTCTCATATTTTTAAGAATTTTTGGCATTTTAGCAGCGGTACAGCTGGCGAACTATTATCGCTACGCTTTACAAATGTTTTTGAAATTTTCGCCAAACATTCCTGCCTAAAAATCCAAAGTTCATATGTATGTATACGATAGGAACTGATTGCTTGAAAAATATTTTATGAATTGTGAACTATTCTTAGAATACATTTTAATTAAGCCCACATTAAATTATTCAATTGGATACTGCAATCTAGAAGCTAAATATAAATTTATGGAAAGTAGGTATTTGCAATACTTTTATTCAAAATAGAAATGCATTTTAAATATTTATTTCTACAAAATATTTTTTAATAAAAGTTTAATTTTCACAATGGAAATGATATTTTTTAAGTTTTTTACTCAATAATTTTGGTGTTTTTTAATCAATATTGAATCATACAATTTTCCTGATGTTCTCATATTTTTAAGAATTTTTGGCATTTTAGCAGCGGTACAGATGGCGAACTATTATCGCTACGCTTTACAAATGTTTTTGAAATTTTCGCCAAACATTCCTGCCTAAAAATCCAAAGTTCATATGTATGTATACGATAGGAACTGATTGCTTGAAAAATATTTTATGAATTGTGAACTATTCTTAGAATACATTTTAATTAAGCCCACATTAAATTATTCAATTGGATACTGCAATCTAGAAGCTAAATATAAATTTATGGAAAGTAGGTATTTGCAATACTTTTATTCAAAATAGAAATGCATTTTAAATATTTATTTCTACAAAATATTTTTTAATAAAAGTTTAATTTTCACAATGGAAATGATATTTTTTAAGTTTTTTACTCAATAATTTTGGTGTTTTTTAATCAATATTGAATCATACAATTTTCCTGATGTTCTCATATTTTTAAGAATTTTTGGCATTTTAGCAGCGGTACAGCTGGCGAACTATTATCGCTACGCTTTACAAATGTTTTTGAAATTTTCGCCAAACATTCCTGCCTAAAAATCCAAAGTTCATATGTATGTATACGATAGGAACTGATTGCTTGAAAAATATTTTATGAATTGTGAACTATTCTTAGAATACATTTTAATTAAGCCCACATTAAATTATTCAATTGGATAACTGCAATCTAGAAGCTAAATATAAATTTATGGAAAGTAGGTATTTGCAATACTTTTATTCAAAATAGAAATGCATTTTAAATATTTATTTCTACAAATATTTTTTAATAAAAGTTTAATTTTCACAATGGAAATGATATTTTTTAAGTTTTTTACTCAATAATTTTGGTGTTTTTTAATCAATATTGAATCATACAATTTTCCTGATGTTCTCATATTTTTAAGAATTTTGGCATTTTAGCAGCGGTACAGCTGGCGAACTATTATCGCTACGCTTTACAAATGTTTTTGAAATTTTCGCCAAACATTCCTGCCTAAAAATCCAAAGTTCATATGTATGTATACGATAGGAACTGATTGCTTGAAAAATATTTTATGAATTGTGAACTATTCTTAGAATACATTTTAATTAAGCCCACATTAAATTATTCAATTGGATACTGCAATCTAGAAGCTAAATATAAATTTATGGAAAGTAGGTATTTGCAATACTTTTATTCAAAATAGAAATGCATTTTAAATATTTATTTCTACAAAATATTTTTTAATAAAAGTTTAATTTTCACAATGGAAATGATATTTTTTAAGTTTTTTACTCAATAATTTTGGTGTTTTTTAATCAATATTGAATCATACAATTTTCCTGATGTTCTCATATTTTTAAGAATTTTTGGCATTTTAGCAGCGGTACAGATGGCGAACTATTATCGCTACGCTTTACAAATGTTTTTGAAATTTTCGCCAAACATTCCTGCCTAAAAATCCAAAGTTCATATGTATGTATACGATAGGAACTGATTGCTTGAAAAATATTTTATGAATTGTGAACTATTCTTAGAATACATTTTAATTAAGCCCACATTAAATTATTCAATTGGATACTGCAATCTAGAAGCTAAATATAAATTTATGGAAAGTAGGTATTTGCAATACTTTTATTCAAAATAGAAATGCATTTTAAATATTTATTTCTACAAAATATTTTTTAATAAAAGTTTAATTTTCACAATGGAAATGATATTTTTTAAGTTTTTTACTCAATAATTTTGGTGTTTTTTAATCAATATTGAATCATACAATTTTCCTGATGTTCTCATATTTTTAAGAATTTTTGGCATTTTAGCAGCGGTACAGATGGCGAACTATTATCGCTACGCTTTACAAATGTTTTTGAAATTTTCGCCAAACATTCCTGCCTAAAAATCCAAAGTTCATATGTATGTATACGATAGGAACTGATTGCTTGAAAAATATTTTATGAATTGTGAACTATTCTTAGAATACATTTTAATTAAGCCCACATTAAATTATTCAATTGGATACTGCAATCTAGAAGCTAAATATAAATTTATGGAAAGTAGGTATTTGCAATACTTTTATTCAAAATAGAAATGCATTTTAAATATTTATTTCTACAAAATATTTTTTAATAAAAGTTTAATTTTCACAATGGAAATGATATTTTTTAAGTTTTTTACTCAATAATTTTGGTGTTTTTTAATCAATATTGAATCATACAATTTTCCTGATGTTCTCATATTTTTAAGAATTTTTGGCATTTTAGCAGCGGTACAGATGGCGAACTATTATCGCTACGCTTTACAAATGTTTTTGAAATTTTCGCCAAACATTCCTGCCTAAAAATCCAAAGTTCATATGTATGTATACGATAGGAACTGATTGCTTGAAAAATATTTTATGAATTGTGAACTATTCTTAGAATACATTTTAATTAAGCCCACATTAAATTATTCAATTGGATACTGCAATCTAGAAGCTAAATATAAATTTATGGAAAGTAGGTATTTGCAATACTTTTATTCAAAATAGAAATGCATTTTAAATATTTATTTCTACAAAATATTTTTTAATAAAAGTTTAATTTTCACAATGGAAATGATATTTTTTAAGTTTTTTACTCAATAATTTTGGTGTTTTTTAATCAATATTGAATCATACAATTTTCCTGATGTTCTCATATTTTTAAGAATTTTTGGCATTTTAGCAGCGGTACAGATGGCGAACTATTATCGCTACGCTTTACAAATGTTTTTGAAATTTTCGCCAAACATTCCTGCCTAAAAATCCAAAGTTCATATGTATGTATACGATAGGAACTGATTGCTTGAAAAATATTTTATGAATTGTGAACTATTCTTAGAATACATTTTAATTAAGCCCACATTAAATTATTCAATTGGATACTGCAATCTAGAAGCTAAATATAAATTTATGGAAAGTAGGTATTTGCAATACTTTTATTCAAAATAGAAATGCATTTTAAATATTTATTTCTACAAAATATTTTTTAATAAAAGTTTAATTTTCACAATGGAAATGATATTTTTTAAGTTTTTTACTCAATAATTTTGGTGTTTTTTAATCAATATTGAATCATACAATTTTCCTGATGTTCTCATATTTTTAAGAATTTTTGGCATTTTAGCAGCGGTACAGATGGCGAACTATTATCGCTACGCTTTACAAATGTTTTTGAAATTTTCGCCAAACATTCCTGCCTAAAAATCCAAAGTTCATATGTATGTATACGATAGGAACTGATTGCTTGAAAAATATTTTATGAATTGTGAACTATTCTTAGAATACATTTTAATTAAGCCCACATTAAATTATTCAATTGGATACTGCAATCTAGAAGCTAAATATAAATTTATGGAAAGTAGGTATTTGCAATACTTTTATTCAAAATAGAAATGCATTTTAAATATTTATTTCTACAAAATATTTTTTAATAAAAGTTTAATTTTCACAATGGAAATGATATTTTTTAAGTTTTTTACTCAATAATTTTGGTGTTTTTTAATCAATATTGAATCATACAATTTTCCTGATGTTCTCATATTTTTAAGAATTTTTGGCATTTTAGCAGCGGTACAGATGGCGAACTATTATCGCTACGCTTTACAAATGTTTTTGAAATTTTCGCCAAACATTCCTGCCTAAAAATCCAAAGTTCATATGTATGTATACGATAGGAACTGATTGCTTGAAAAATATTTTATGAATTGTGAACTATTCTTAGAATACATTTTAATTAAGCCCACATTAAATTATTCAATTGGATACTGCAATCTAGAAGCTAAATATAAATTTATGGAAAGTAGGTATTTGCAATACTTTTATTCAAAATAGAAATGCATTTTAAATATTTATTTCTACAAAATATTTTTTAATAAAAGTTTAATTTTCACAATGGAAATGATATTTTTTAAGTTTTTTACTCAATAATTTTGGTGTTTTTTAATCAATATTGAATCATACAATTTTCCTGATGTTCTCATATTTTTAAGAATTTTTGGCATTTTAGCAGCGGTACAGATGGCGAACTATTATCGCTACGCTTTACAAATGTTTTTGAAATTTTCGCCAAACATTCCTGCCTAAAAATCCAAAGTTCATATGTATGTATACGATAGGAACTGATTGCTTGAAAAATATTTTATGAATTGTGAACTATTCTTAGAATACATTTTAATTAAGCCCACATTAAATTATTCAATTGGATACTGCAATCTAGAAGCTAAATATAAATTTATGGAAAGTAGGTATTTGCAATACTTTTATTCAAAATAGAAATGCATTTTAAATATTTATTTCTACAAAATATTTTTTAATAAAAGTTTAATTTTCACAATGGAAATGATATTTTTTAAGTTTTTTACTCAATAATTTTGGTGTTTTTTAATCAATATTGAATCATACAATTTTCCTGATGTTCTCATATTTTTAAGAATTTTTGGCATTTTAGCAGCGGTACAGATGGCGAACTATTATCGCTACGCTTTACAAATGTTTTTGAAATTTTCGCCAAACATTCCTGCCTAAAAATCCAAAGTTCATATGTATGTATACGATAGGAACTGATTGCTTGAAAAATATTTTATGAATTGTGAACTATTCTTAGAATACATTTTAATTAAGCCCACATTAAATTATTCAATTGGATACTGCAATCTAGAAGCTAAATATAAATTTATGGAAAGTAGGTATTTGCAATACTTTTATTCAAAATAGAAATGCATTTTAAATATTTATTTCTACAAAATATTTTTTAATAAAAGTTTAATTTTCACAATGGAAATGATATTTTTTAAGTTTTTTACTCAATAATTTTGGTGTTTTTTAATCAATATTGAATCATACAATTTTCCTGATGTTCTCATATTTTTAAGAATTTTTGGCATTTTAGCAGCGGTACAGATGGCGAACTATTATCGCTACGCTTTACAAATGTTTTTGAAATTTTCGCCAAACATTCCTGCCTAAAAATCCAAAGTTCATATGTATGTATACGATAGGAACTGATTGCTTGAAAAATATTTTATGAATTGTGAACTATTCTTAGAATACATTTTAATTAAGCCCACATTAAATTATTCAATTGGATACGGCAATCTAGAAGCTAAATATAAATTTATGGAAAGTAGGTATTTGCAATACTTTTATTCAAAATAGAAATGCATTTTAAATATTTATTTCTACAAAATATTTTTTAATAAAAGTTTAATTTTCACAATGGAAATGATATTTTTTAAGTTTTTTACTCAATAATTTTGGTGTTTTTTAATCAATATTGAATCATACAATTTTCCTGATGTTCTCATATTTTTAAGAATTTTTGGCATTTTAGCAGCGGTACAGATGGCGAACTATTATCGCTACGCTTTACAAATGTTTTTGAAATTTTCGCCAAACATTCCTGCCTAAAAATCCAAAGTTCATATGTATGTATACGATAGGAACTGATTGCTTGAAAAATATTTTATGAATTGTGAACTATTCTTAGAATACATTTTAATTAAGCCCACATTAAATTATTCAATTGGATACGGCAATCTAGAAGCTAAATATAAATTTATGGAAAGTAGGTATTTGCAATACTTTTATTCAAAATAGAAATGCATTTTAAATATTTATTTCTACAAAATATTTTTTAATAAAAGTTTAATTTTCACAATGGAAATGATATTTTTTAAGTTTTTTACTCAATAATTTTGGTGTTTTTTAATCAATATTGAATCATACAATTTTCCTGATGTTCTCATATTTTTAAGAATTTTTGGCATTTTAGCAGCGGTACAGCTGGCGAACTATTATCGCTACGCTTTACAAATGTTTTTGAAATTTTCGCCAAACATTCCTGCCTAAAAATCCAAAGTTCATATGTATGTATACGATAGGAACTGATTGCTTGAAAAATATTTTATGAATTGTGAACTATTCTTAGAATACATTTTAATTAAGCCCACATTAAATTATTCAATTGGATACTGCAATCTAGAAGCTAAATATAAATTTATGGAAAGTAGGTATTTGCAATACTTTTATTCAAAATAGAAATGCATTTTAAATATTTATTTCTACAAAATATTTTTTAATAAAAGTTTAATTTTCACAATGGAAATGATATTTTTTAAGTTTTTTACTCAATAATTTTGGTGTTTTTTAATCAATATTGAATCATACAATTTTCCTGATGTTCTCATATTTTTAAGAATTTTTGGCATTTTAGCAGCGGTACAGCTGGCGAACTATTATCGCTACGCTTTACAAATGTTTTTGAAATTTTCGCCAAACATTCCTGCCTAAAAATCCAAAGTTCATATGTATGTATACGATAGGAACTGATTGCTTGAAAAATATTTTATGAATTGTGAACTATTCTTAGAATACATTTTAATTAAGCCCACATTAAATTATTCAATTGGATACTGCAATCTAGAAGCTAAATATAAATTTATGGAAAGTAGGTATTTGCAATACTTTTATTCAAAATAGAAATGCATTTTAAATATTTATTTCTACAAAATATTTTTTAATAAAAGTTTAATTTTCACAATGGAAATGATATTTTTTAAGTTTTTTACTCAATAATTTTGGTGTTTTTTAATCAATATTGAATCATACAATTTTCCTGATGTTCTCATATTTTTAAGAATTTTTGGCATTTTAGCAGCGGTACAGCTGGCGAACTATTATCGCTACGCTTTACAAATGTTTTTGAAATTTTCGCCAAACATTCCTGCCTAAAAATCCAAAGTTCATATGTATGTATACGATAGGAACTGATTGCTTGAAAAATATTTTATGAATTGTGAACTATTCTTAGAATACATTTTAATTAAGCCCACATTAAATTATTCAATTGGATACTGCAATCTAGAAGCTAAATATAAATTTATGGAAAGTAGGTATTTGCAATACTTTTATTCAAAATAGAAATGCATTTTAAATATTTATTTCTACAAAATATTTTTTAATAAAAGTTTAATTTTCACAATGGAAATGATATTTTTTAAGTTTTTTACTCAATAATTTTGGTGTTTTTTAATCAATATTGAATCATACAATTTTCCTGATGTTCTCATATTTTTAAGAATTTTTGGCATTTTAGCAGCGGTACAGATGGCGAACTATTATCGCTACGCTTTACAAATGTTTTTGAAATTTTCGCCAAACATTCCTGCCTAAAAATCCAAAGTTCATATGTATGTATACGATAGGAACTGATTGCTTGAAAAATATTTTATGAATTGTGAACTATTCTTAGAATACATTTTAATTAAGCCCACATTAAATTATTCAATTGGATACTGCAATCTAGAAGCTAAATATAAATTTATGGAAAGTAGGTATTTGCAATACTTTTATTCAAAATAGAAATGCATTTTAAATATTTATTTCTACAAAATATTTTTTAATAAAAGTTTAATTTTCACAATGGAAATGATATTTTTTAAGTTTTTTACTCAATAATTTTGGTGTTTTTTAATCAATATTGAATCATACAATTTTCCTGATGTTCTCATATTTTTAAGAATTTTTGGCATTTTAGCAGCGGTACAGCTGGCGAACTATTATCGCTACGCTTTACAAATGTTTTTGAAATTTTCGCCAAACATTCCTGCCTAAAAATCCAAAGTTCATATGTATGTATACGATAGGAACTGATTGCTTGAAAAATATTTTATGAATTGTGAACTATTCTTAGAATACATTTTAATTAAGCCCACATTAAATTATTCAATTGGATACTGCAATCTAGAAGCTAAATATAAATTTATGGAAAGTAGGTATTTGCAATACTTTTATTCAAAATAGAAATGCATTTTAAATATTTATTTCTACAAAATATTTTTTAATAAAAGTTTAATTTTCACAATGGAAATGATATTTTTTAAGTTTTTTACTCAATAATTTTGGTGTTTTTTAATCAATATTGAATCATACAATTTTCCTGATGTTCTCATATTTTTAAGAATTTTTGGCATTTTAGCAGCGGTACAGCTGGCGAACTATTATCGCTACGCTTTACAAATGTTTTTGAAATTTTCGCCAAACATTCCTGCCTAAAAATCCAAAGTTCATATGTATGTATACGATAGGAACTGATTGCTTGAAAAATATTTTATGAATTGTGAACTATTCTTAGAATACATTTTAATTAAGCCCACATTAAATTATTCAATTGGATACTGCAATCTAGAAGCTAAATATAAATTTATGGAAAGTAGGTATTTGCAATACTTTTATTCAAAATAGAAATGCATTTTAAATATTTATTTCTACAAAATATTTTTTAATAAAAGTTTAATTTTCACAATGGAAATGATATTTTTTAAGTTTTTTACTCAATAATTTTGGTGTTTTTTAATCAATATTGAATCATACAATTTTCCTGATGTTCTCATATTTTTAAGAATTTTTGGCATTTTAGCAGCGGTACAGCTGGCGAACTATTATCGCTACGCTTTACAAATGTTTTTGAAATTTTCGCCAAACATTCCTGCCTAAAAATCCAAAGTTCATATGTATGTATACGATAGGAACTGATTGCTTGAAAAATATTTTATGAATTGTGAACTATTCTTAGAATACATTTTAATTAAGCCCACATTAAATTATTCAATTGGATACTGCAATCTAGAAGCTAAATATAAATTTATGGAAAGTAGGTATTTGCAATACTTTTATTCAAAATAGAAATGCATTTTAAATATTTATTTCTACAAAATATTTTTTAATAAAAGTTTAATTTTCACAATGGAAATGATATTTTTTAAGTTTTTTACTCAATAATTTTGGTGTTTTTTAATCAATATTGAATCATACAATTTTCCTGATGTTCTCATATTTTTAAGAATTTTTGGCATTTTAGCAGCGGTACAGCTGGCGAACTATTATCGCTACGCTTTACAAATGTTTTTGAAATTTTCGCCAAACATTCCTGCCTAAAAATCCAAAGTTCATATGTATGTATACGATAGGAACTGATTGCTTGAAAAATATTTTATGAATTGTGAACTATTCTTAGAATACATTTTAATTAAGCCCACATTAAATTATTCAATTGGATACTGCAATCTAGAAGCTAAATATAAATTTATGGAAAGTAGGTATTTGCAATACTTTTATTCAAAATAGAAATGCATTTTAAATATTTATTTCTACAAAATATTTTTTAATAAAAGTTTAATTTTCACAATGGAAATGATATTTTTTAAGTTTTTTACTCAATAATTTTGGTGTTTTTTAATCAATATTGAATCATACAATTTTCCTGATGTTCTCATATTTTTAAGAATTTTTGGCATTTTAGCAGCGGTACAGCTGGCGAACTATTATCGCTACGCTTTACAAATGTTTTTGAAATTTTCGCCAAACATTCCTGCCTAAAAATCCAAAGTTCATATGTATGTATACGATAGGAACTGATTGCTTGAAAAATATTTTATGAATTGTGAACTATTCTTAGAATACATTTTAATTAAGCCCACATTAAATTATTCAATTGGATACTGCAATCTAGAAGCTAAATATAAATTTATGGAAAGTAGGTATTTGCAATACTTTTATTCAAAATAGAAATGCATTTTAAATATTTATTTCTACAAAATATTTTTTAATAAAAGTTTAATTTTCACAATGGAAATGATATTTTTTAAGTTTTTTACTCAATAATTTTGGTGTTTTTTAATCAATATTGAATCATACAATTTTCCTGATGTTCTCATATTTTTAAGAATTTTTGGCATTTTAGCAGCGGTACAGATGGCGAACTATTATCGCTACGCTTTACAAATGTTTTTGAAATTTTCGCCAAACATTCCTGCCTAAAAATCCAAAGTTCATATGTATGTATACGATAGGAACTGATTGCTTGAAAAATATTTTATGAATTGTGAACTATTCTTAGAATACATTTTAATTAAGCCCACATTAAATTATTCAATTGGATACTGCAATCTAGAAGCTAAATATAAATTTATGGAAAGTAGGTATTTGCAATACTTTTATTCAAAATAGAAATGCATTTTAAATATTTATTTCTACAAAATATTTTTTAATAAAAGTTTAATTTTCACAATGGAAATGATATTTTTTAAGTTTTTTACTCAATAATTTTGGTGTTTTTTAATCAATATTGAATCATACAATTTTCCTGATGTTCTCATATTTTTAAGAATTTTTGGCATTTTAGCAGCGGTACAGCTGGCGAACTATTATCGCTACGCTTTACAAATGTTTTTGAAATTTTCGCCAAACATTCCTGCCTAAAAATCCAAAGTTCATATGTATGTATACGATAGGAACTGATTGCTTGAAAAATATTTTATGAATTGTGAACTATTCTTAGAATACATTTTAATTAAGCCCACATTAAATTATTCAATTGGATACTGCAATCTAGAAGCTAAATATAAATTTATGGAAAGTAGGTATTTGCAATACTTTTATTCAAAATAGAAATGCATTTTAAATATTTATTTCTACAAAATATTTTTTAATAAAAGTTTAATTTTCACAATGGAAATGATATTTTTTAAGTTTTTTACTCAATAATTTTGGTGTTTTTTAATCAATATTGAATCATACAATTTTCCTGATGTTCTCATATTTTTAAGAATTTTTGGCATTTTAGCAGCGGTACAGCTGGCGAACTATTATCGCTACGCTTTACAAATGTTTTTGAAATTTTCGCCAAACATTCCTGCCTAAAAATCCAAAGTTCATATGTATGTATACGATAGGAACTGATTGCTTGAAAAATATTTTATGAATTGTGAACTATTCTTAGAATACATTTTAATTAAGCCCACATTAAATTATTCAATTGGATACTGCAATCTAGAAGCTAAATATAAATTTATGGAAAGTAGGTATTTGCAATACTTTTATTCAAAATAGAAATGCATTTTAAATATTTATTTCTACAAAATATTTTTTAATAAAAGTTTAATTTTCACAATGGAAATGATATTTTTTAAGTTTTTTACTCAATAATTTTGGTGTTTTTTAATCAATATTGAATCATACAATTTTCCTGATGTTCTCATATTTTTAAGAATTTTTGGCATTTTAGCAGCGGTACAGATGGCGAACTATTATCGCTACGCTTTACAAATGTTTTTGAAATTTTCGCCAAACATTCCTGCCTAAAAATCCAAAGTTCATATGTATGTATACGATAGGAACTGATTGCTTGAAAAATATTTTATGAATTGTGAACTATTCTTAGAATACATTTTAATTAAGCCCACATTAAATTATTCAGTTGGATACTGCAATCTAGAAGCTAAATATAAATTTATGGAAAGTAGGTATTTGCAATACTTTTATTCAAAATAGAAATGCATTTTAAATATTTATTTCTACAAAATATTCTTTAATAAAATTTTAATTTTCACAATGGAAATGATATTTTTTAAGTTTTTTACTCAATAATTTTGGTGTTTTTTAATCAATATTGAATCATACAATTTTCCTGATGTTCTCATATTTTTAAGAATTTTTGGCATTTTAGCAGCGGTACAGATGGCGAACTATTATCGCTACGCTTTACAAATGTTTTTGAAATTTTCGCCAAACATTCCTGCCTAAAAATCCAAAGTTCATATGTATGTATACGATAGGAACTGATTGCTTGAAAAATATTTTATGAATTGTGAACTATTCTTAGAATACATTTTAATTAAGCCCACATTAAATTATTCAGTTGGATACTGCAATGTAGAAGCTAAATATAAATTTATGGAAAGTAGGTATTTGCAATACTTTTATTCAAAATAGAAATGCATTTTAAATATTTATTTCTACAAAATATTTTTTAATAAAAGTTTAATTTTCACAATGGAAATGATATTTTTTAAGTTTTTTACTCAATAATTTTGGTGTTTTTTAATCAATATTGAATCATACAATTTTCCTGATGTTCTCATATTTTTAAGAATTTTTGGCATTTTAGCAGCGGTACAGCTGGCGAACTATTATCGCTACGCTTTACAAATGTTTTTGAAATTTTCGCCAAACATTCCTGCCTAAAAATCCAAAGTTCATATGTATGTATACGATAGGAACTGATTGCTTGAAAAATATTTTATGAATTGTGAACTATTCTTAGAATACATTTTAATTAAGCCCACATTAAATTATTCAGTTGGATACTGCAATCTAGAAGCTAAATATAAATTTATGGAAAGTAGGTATTTGCAATACTTTTATTCAAAATAGAAATGCATTTTAAATATTTATTTCTACAAAATATTCTTTAATAAAATTTTAATTTTCACAATGGAAATGATATTTTTTAAGTTTTTTACTCAATAATTTTGGTGTTTTTTAATCAATATTGAATCATACAATTTTCCTGATGTTCTCATATTTTTAAGAATTTTTGGCATTTTAGCAGCGGTACAGCTGGCGAACTATTATCGCTACGCTTTACAAATGTTTTTGAAATTTTCGCCAAACATTCCTGCCTAAAAATCCAAAGTTCATATGTATGTATACGATAGGAACTGATTGCTTGAAAAATATTTTATGAATTGTGAACTATTCTTAGAATACATTTTAATTAAGCCCACATTAAATTATTCAGTTGGATACTGCAATGTAGAAGCTAAATATAAATTTATGGAAAGTAGGTATTTGCAATACTTTTATTCAAAATAGAAATGCATTTTAAATATTTATTTCTACAAAATATTTTTTAATAAAAGTTTAATTTTCACAATGGAAATGATATTTTTTAAGTTTTTTACTCAATAATTTTGGTGTTTTTTAATCAATATTGAATCATACAATTTTCCTGATGTTCTCATATTTTTAAGAATTTTTGGCATTTTAGCAGCGGTACAGCTGGCGAACTATTATCGCTACGCTTTACAAATGTTTTTGAAATTTTCGCCAAACATTCCTGCCTAAAAATCCAAAGTTCATATGTATGTATACGATAGGAACTGATTGCTTGAAAAATATTTTATGAATTGTGAACTATTCTTAGAATACATTTTAATTAAGCCCACATTAAATTATTCAGTTGGATACTGCAATGTAAAAGCTAAATATAAATTTATGGAAAGTAGGTATTTGCAATACTTTTATTCAAAATAGAAATGCATTTTAAATATTTATTTCTACAAAATATTTTTTAATAAAAGTTTAATTTTCACAATGGAAATGATATTTTTTAAGTTTTTTACTCAATAATTTTGGTGTTTTTTAATCAATATTGAATCATACAATTTTCCTGATGTTCTCATATTTTTAAGAATTTTTGGCATTTTAGCAGCGGTACAGCTGGCGAACTATTATCGCTACGCTTTACAAATGTTTTTGAAATTTTCGCCAAACATTCCTGCCTAAAAATCCAAAGTTCATATGTATGTATACGATAGGAACTGATTGCTTGAAAAATATTTTATGAATTGTGAACTATTCTTAGAATACATTTTAATTAAGCCCACATTAAATTATTCAGTTGGATACTGCAATGTAGAAGCTAAATATAAATTTATGGAAAGTAGGTATTTGCAATACTTTTATTCAAAATAGAAATGCATTTTAAATATTTATTTCTACAAAATATTTTTTAATAAAAGTTTAATTTTCACAATGGAAATGATATTTTTTAAGTTTTTTACTCAATAATTTTGGTGTTTTTTAATCAATATTGAATCATACAATTTTCCTGATGTTCTCATATTTTTAAGAATTTTTGGCATTTTAGCAGCGGTACAGCTGGCGAACTATTATCGCTACGCTTTACAAATGTTTTTGAAATTTTCGCCAAACATTCCTGCCTAAAAATCCAAAGTTCATATGTATGTATACGATAGGAACTGATTGCTTGAAAAATATTTTATGAATTGTGAACTATTCTTAGAATACATTTTAATTAAGCCCACATTAAATTATTCAGTTGGATACTGCAATGTAGAAGCTAAATATAAATTTATGGAAAGTAGGTATTTGCAATACTTTTATTCAAAATAGAAATGCATTTTAAATATTTATTTCTACAAAATATTTTTTAATAAAAGTTTAATTTTCACAATGGAAATGATATTTTTTAAGTTTTTTACTCAATAATTTTGGTGTTTTTTAATCAATATTGAATCATACAATTTTCCTGATGTTCTCATATTTTTAAGAATTTTTGGCATTTTAGCAGCGGTACAGCTGGCGAACTATTATCGCTACGCTTTACAAATGTTTTTGAAATTTTCGCCAAACATTCCTGCCTAAAAATCCAAAGTTCATATGTATGTATACGATAGGAACTGATTGCTTGAAAAATATTTTATGAATTGTGAACTATTCTTAGAATACATTTTAATTAAGCCCACATTAAATTATTCAATTGGATACTGCAATCTAGAAGCTAAATATAAATTTATGGAAAGTAGGTATTTGCAATACTTTTATTCAAAATAGAAATGCATTTTAAATATTTATTTCTACAAAATATTCTTTAATAAAAGTTTAATTTTCACAATGGAAATGATATTTTTTAAGTTTTTTACTCAATAATTTTGGTGTTTTTTAATCAATATTGAATCATACAATTTTCCTGATGTTCTCATATTTTTAAGAATTTTTGGCATTTTAGCAGCGGTACAGCTGGCGAACTATTATCGCTACGCTTTACAAATGTTTTTGAAATTTTCGCCAAACATTCCTGCCTAAAAATCCAAAGTTCATATGTATGTATACGATAGGAACTGATTGCTTGAAAAATATTTTATGAATTGTGAACTATTCTTAGAATACATTTTAATTAAGCCCACATTAAATTATTCAATTGGATACTGCAATCTAGAAGCTAAATATAAATTTATGGAAAGTAGGTATTTGCAATACTTTTATTCAAAATAGAAATGCATTTTAAATATTTATTTCTACAAAATATTCTTTAATAAAAGTTTAATTTTCACAATGGAAATGATATTTTTTAAGTTTTTTACTCAATAATTTTGGTGTTTTTTAATCAATATTGAATCATACAATTTTCCTGATGTTCTCATATTTTTAAGAATTTTTGGCATTTTAGCAGCGGTACAGCTGGCGAACTATTATCGCTACGCTTTACAAATGTTTTTGAAATTTTCGCCAAACATTCCTGCCTAAAAATCCAAAGTTCATATGTATGTATACGATAGGAACTGATTGCTTGAAAAATATTTTATGAATTGTGAACTATTCTTAGAATACATTTTAATTAAGCCCACATTAAATTATTCAATTGGATACTGCAATCTAGAAGCTAAATATAAATTTATGGAAAGTAGGTATTTGCAATACTTTTATTCAAAATAGAAATGCATTTTAAATATTTATTTCTACAAAATATTCTTTAATAAAAGTTTAATTTTCACAATGGAAATGATATTTTTTAAGTTTTTTACTCAATAATTTTGGTGTTTTTTAATCAATATTGAATCATACAATTTTCCTGATGTTCTCATATTTTTAAGAATTTTTGGCATTTTAGCAGCGGTACAGATGGCGAACTATTATCGCTACGCTTTACAAATGTTTTTGAAATTTTCGCCAAACATTCCTGCCTAAAAATCCAAAGTTCATATGTATGTATACGATAGGAACTGATTGCTTGAAAAATATTTTATGAATTGTGAACTATTCTTAGAATACATTTTAATTAAGCCCACATTAAATTATTCAGTTGGATACTGCAATGTAGAAGCTAAATATAAATTTATGGAAAGTAGGTATTTGCAATACTTTTATTCAAAATAGAAATGCATTTTAAATATTTATTTCTACAAAATATTCTTTAATAAAAGTTTAATTTTCACAATGGAAATGATATTTTTTAAGTTTTTTACTCAATAATTTTGGTGTTTTTTAATCAATATTGAATCATACAATTTTCCTGATGTTCTCATATTTTTAAGAATTTTTGGCATTTTAGCAGCGGTACAGCTGGCGAACTATTATCGCTACGCTTTACAAATGTTTTTGAAATTTTCGCCAAACATTCCTGCCTAAAAATCCAAAGTTCATATGTATGTATACGATAGGAACTGATTGCTTGAAAAATATTTTATGAATTGTGAACTATTCTTAGAATACATTTTAATTAAGCCCACATTAAATTATTCAGTTGGATACTGCAATCTAGAAGCTAAATATAAATTTATGGAAAGTAGGTATTTGCAATACTTTTATTCAAAATAGAAATGCATTTTAAATATTTATTTCTACAAAATATTCTTTAATAAAAGTTTAATTTTCACAATGGAAATGATATTTTTTAAGTTTTTTACTCAATAATTTTGGTGTTTTTTAATCAATATTGAATCATACAATTTTCCTGATGTTCTCATATTTTTAAGAATTTTTGGCATTTTAGCAGCGGTACAGATGGCGAACTATTATCGCTACGCTTTACAAATGTTTTTGAAATTTTCGCCAAACATTCCTGCCTAAAAATCCAAAGTTCATATGTATGTATACGATAGGAACTGATTGCTTGAAAAATATTTTATGAATTGTGAACTATTCTTAGAATACATTTTAATTAAGCCCACATTAAATTATTCAATTGGATACTGCAATCTAGAAGCTAAATATAAATTTATGGAAAGTAGGTATTTGCAATACTTTTATTCAAAATAGAAATGCATTTTAAATATTTATTTCTACAAAATATTTTTTAATAAAAGTTTAATTTTCACAATGGAAATGATATTTTTTAAGTTTTTTACTCAATAATTTTGGTGTTTTTTAATCAATATTGAATCATACAATTTTCCTGATGTTCTCATATTTTTAAGAATTTTTGGCATTTTAGCAGCGGTACAGATGGCGAACTATTATCGCTACGCTTTACAAATGTTTTTGAAATTTTCGCCAAACATTCCTGCCTAAAAATCCAAAGTTCATATGTATGTATACGATAGGAACTGATTGCTTGAAAAATATTTTATGAATTGTGAACTATTCTTAGAATACATTTTAATTAAGCCCACATTAAATTATTCAGTTGGATACTGCAATGTAGAAGCTAAATATAAATTTATGGAAAGTAGGTATTTGCAATACTTTTATTCAAAATAGAAATGCATTTTAAATATTTATTTCTACAAAATATTCTTTAATAAAAGTTTAATTTTCACAATGGAAATGATATTTTTTAAGTTTTTTACTCAATAATTTTGGTGTTTTTTAATCAATATTGAATCATACAATTTTCCTGATGTTCTCATATTTTTAAGAATTTTTGGCATTTTAGCAGCGGTACAGCTGGCGAACTATTATCGCTACGCTTTACAAATGTTTTTGAAATTTTCGCCAAACATTCCTGCCTAAAAATCCAAAGTTCATATGTATGTATACGATAGGAACTGATTGCTTGAAAAATATTTTATGAATTGTGAACTATTCTTAGAATACATTTTAATTAAGCCCACATTAAATTATTCAGTTGGATACTGCAATCTAGAAGCTAAATATAAATTTATGGAAAGTAGGTATTTGCAATACTTTTATTCAAAATAGAAATGCATTTTAAATATTTATTTCTACAAAATATTTTTTAATAAAAGTTTAATTTTCACAATGGAAATGATATTTTTTAAGTTTTTTACTCAATAATTTTGGTGTTTTTTAATCAATATTGAATCATACAATTTTCCTGATGTTCTCATATTTTTAAGAATTTTTGGCATTTTAGCAGCGGTACAGCTGGCGAACTATTATCGCTACGCTTTACAAATGTTTTTGAAATTTTCGCCAAACATTCCTGCCTAAAAATCCAAAGTTCATATGTATGTATACGATAGGAACTGATTGCTTGAAAAATATTTTATGAATTGTGAACTATTCTTAGAATACATTTTAATTAAGCCCACATTAAATTATTCAGTTGGATACTGCAATCTAGAAGCTAAATATAAATTTATGGAAAGTAGGTATTTGCAATACTTTTATTCAAAATAGAAATGCATCTTAAATATTTATTTCTACAAAATATTCTTTAATAAAAGTTTAATTTTCACAATGGAAATGATATTTTTTAAGTTTTTTACTCAATAATTTTGGTGTTTTTTAATCAATATTGAATCATACAATTTTCCTGATGTTCTCATATTTTTAAGAATTTTTGGCATTTTAGCAGCGGTACAGATGGCGAACTATTATCGCTACGCTTTACAAATGTTTTTGAAATTTTCGCCAAACATTCCTGCCTAAAAATCCAAAGTTCATATGTATGTATACGATAGGAACTGATTGCTTGAAAAATATTTTATGAATTGTGAACTATTCTTAGAATACATTTTAATTAAGCCCACATTAAATTATTCAGTTGGATACTGCAATCTAGAAGCTAAATATAAATTTATGGAAAGTAGGTATTTGCAATACTTTTATTCAAAATAGAAATGCATTTTAAATATTTATTTCTACAAAATATTCTTTAATAAAAGTTTAATTTTCACAATGGAAATGATATTTTTTAAGTTTTTTACTCAATAATTTTGGTGTTTTTTAATCAATATTGAATCATACAATTTTCCTGATGTTCTCATATTTTTAAGAATTTTTGGCATTTTAGCAGCGGTACAGATGGCGAACTATTATCGCTACGCTTTACAAATGTTTTTAAAATTTTCGCCAAACATTCCTGCCTAAAAATCCAAAGTTCATATGTATGTATACGATAGGAACTGATTGCTTGAAAAATATTTTATGAATTGTGAACTATTCTTAGAATACATTTTAATTAAGCCCACATTAAATTATTCAGTTGGATACTGCAATCTAGAAGCTAAATATAAATTTATGGAAAGTAGGTATTTGCAATACTTTTATTCAAAATAGAAATGCATTTTAAATATTTATTTCTACAAAATATTCTTTAATAAAAGTTTAATTTTCACAATGGAAATGATATTTTTTAAGTTTTTTACTCAATAATTTTGGTGTTTTTTAATCAATATTGAATCATACAATTTTCCTGATGTTCTCATATTTTTAAGAATTTTTGGCATTTTAGCAGCGGTACAGATGGCGAACTATTATCGCTACGCTTTACAAATGTTTTTGAAATTTTCGCCAAACATTCCTGCCTAAAAATCCAAAGTTCATATGTATGTATACGATAGGAACTGATTGCTTGAAAAATATTTTATGAATTGTGAACTATTCTTAGAATACATTTTAATTAAGCCCACATTAAATTATTCAGTTGGATACTGCAATCTAGAAGCTAAATATAAATTTATGGAAAGTAGGTATTTGCAATACTTTTATTCAAAATAGAAATGCATTTTAAATATTTATTTCTACAAAATATTCTTTAATAAAAGTTTAATTTTCACAATGGAAATGATATTTTTTAAGTTTTTTACTCAATAATTTTGGTGTTTTTTAATCAATATTGAATCATACAATTTTCCTGATGTTCTCATATTTTTAAGAATTTTTGGCATTTTAGCAGCGGTACAGATGGCGAACTATTATCGCTACGCTTTACAAATGTTTTTGAAATTTTCGCCAAACATTCCTGCCTAAAAATCCAAAGTTCATATGTATGTATACGATAGGAACTGATTGCTTGAAAAATATTTTATGAATTGTGAACTATTCTTAGAATACATTTTAATTAAGCCCACATTAAATTATTCAGTTGGATACTGCAATCTAGAAGCTAAATATAAATTTATGGAAAGTAGGTATTTGCAATACTTTTATTCAAAATAGAAATGCATTTTAAATATTTATTTCTACAAAATATTCTTTAATAAAAGTTTAATTTTCACAATGGAAATGATATTTTTTAAGTTTTTTACTCAATAATTTTGGTGTTTTTTAATCAATATTGAATCATACAATTTTCCTGATGTTCTCATATTTTTAAGAATTTTTGGCATTTTAGCAGCGGTACAGATGGCGAACTATTATCGCTACGCTATACAAATGTTTTTGAAATTTTCGCCAAACATTCCTGCCTAAAAATCCAAAGTTCATATGTATGTATACGATAGGAACTGATTGCTTGAAAAATATTTTATGAATTGTGAACTATTCTTAGAATACATTTTAATTAAGCCCACATTAAATTATTCAGTTGGATACTGCAATCTAGAAGCTAAATATAAATTTATGGAAAGTAGGTATTTGCAATACTTTTATTCAAAATAGAAATGCATTTTAAATATTTATTTCTACAAAATATTCTTTAATAAAAGTTTAATTTTCACAATGGAAATGATATTTTTTAAGTTTTTTACTCAATAATTTTGGTGTTTTTTAATCAATATTGAATCATACAATTTTCCTGATGTTCTCATATTTTTAAGAATTTTTGGCATTTTAGCAGCGGTACAGATGGCGAAATATTATCGCTACGCTTTACAAATGTTTTTGAAATTTTCGCCAAACATTCCTGCCTAAAAATCCAAAGTTCATATGTATGTATACGATAGGAACTGATTGCTTGAAAAATATTTTATGAATTGTGAACTATTCTTAGAATACATTTTAATTAAGCCCACATTAAATTATTCAGTTGGATACTGCAATCTAGAAGCTAAATATAAATTTATGGAAAGTAGGTATTTGCAATACTTTTATTCAAAATAGAAATGCATTTTAAATATTTATTTCTACAAAATATTCTTTAATAAAAGTTTAATTTTCACAATGGAAATGATATTTTTTAAGTTTTTTACTCAATAATTTTGGTGTTTTTTAATCAATATTGAATCATACAATTTTCCTGATGTTCTCATATTTTTAAGAATTTTTGGCATTTTAGCAGCGGTACAGATGGCGAAATATTATCGCTACGCTTTACAAATGTTTTTGAAATTTTCGCCAAACATTCCTGCCTAAAAATCCAAAGTTCATATGTATGTATACGATAGGAACTGATTGCTTGAAAAATATTTTATGAATTGTGAACTATTCTTAGAATACATTTTAATTAAGCCCACATTAAATTATTCAGTTGGATACTGCAATCTAGAAGCTAAATATAAATTTATGGAAAGTAGGTATTTGCAATACTTTTATTCAAAATAGAAATGCATTTTAAATATTTATTTCTACAAAATATTCTTTAATAAAAGTTTAATTTTCACAATGGAAATGATATTTTTTAAGTTTTTTACTCAATAATTTTGGTGTTTTTTAATCAATATTGAATCATACAATTTTCCTGATGTTCTCATATTTTTAAGAATTTTTGGCATTTTAGCAGCGGTACAGATGGCGAAATATTATCGCTACGCTTTACAAATGTTTTTGAAATTTTCGCCAAACATTCCTGCCTAAAAATCCAAAGTTCATATGTATGTATACGATAGGAACTGATTGCTTGAAAAATATTTTATGAATTGTGAACTATTCTTAGAATACATTTTAATTAAGCCCACATTAAATTATTCAGTTGGATACTGCAATCTAGAAGCTAAATATAAATTTATGGAAAGTAGGTATTTGCAATACTTTTATTCAAAATAGAAATGCATTTTAAATATTTATTTCTACAAAATATTCTTTAATAAAAGTTTAATTTTCACAATGGAAATGATATTTTTTAAGTTTTTTACTCAATAATTTTGGTGTTTTTTAATCAATATTGAATCATACAATTTTCCTGATGTTCTCATATTTTTAAGAATTTTTGGCATTTTAGCAGCGGTACAGATGGCGAAATATTATCGCTACGCTTTACAAATGTTTTTGAAATTTTCGCCAAACATTCCTGCCTAAAAATCCAAAGTTCATATGTATGTATACGATAGGAACTGATTGCTTGAAAAATATTTTATGAATTGTGAACTATTCTTAGAATACATTTTAATTAAGCCCACATTAAATTATTCAGTTGGATACTGCAATCTAGAAGCTAAATATAAATTTATGGAAAGTAGGTATTTGCAATACTTTTATTCAAAATAGAAATGCATTTTAAATATTTATTTCTACAAAATATTCTTTAATAAAAGTTTAATTTTCACAATGGAAATGATATTTTTTAAGTTTTTTACTCAATAATTTTGGTGTTTTTTAATCAATATTGAATCATACAATTTTCCTGATGTTCTCATATTTTTAAGAATTTTTGGCATTTTAGCAGCGGTACAGATGGCGAAATATTATCGCTACGCTTTACAAATGTTTTTGAAATTTTCGCCAAACATTCCTGCCTAAAAATCCAAAGTTCATATGTATGTATACGATAGGAACTGATTGCTTGAAAAATATTTTATGAATTGTGAACTATTCTTAGAATACATTTTAATTAAGCCCACATTAAATTATTCAGTTGGATACTGCAATCTAGAAGCTAAATATAAATTTATGGAAAGTAGGTATTTGCAATACTTTTATTCAAAATAGAAATGCATTTTAAATATTTATTTCTACAAAATATTCTTTAATAAAAGTTTAATTTTCACAATGGAAATGATATTTTTTAAGTTTTTTACTCAATAATTTTGGTGTTTTTTAATCAATATTAAATCATACAATTTTCCTGATGTTCTCATATTTTTAAGAATTTTTGGCATTTTAGCAGCGGTACAGATGGCGAACTATTATCGCTACGCTATACAAATGTTTTTGAAATTTTCGCCAAACATTCCTGCCTAAAAATCCAAAGTTCATATGTATGTATACGATAGGAACTGATTGCTTGAAAAATATTTTATGAATTGTGAACTATTCTTAGAATACATTTTAATTAAGCCCACATTAAATTATTCAGTTGGATACTGCAATCTAGAAGCTAAATATAAATTTATGGAAAGTAGGTATTTGCAATACTTTTATTCAAAATAGAAATGCATTTTAAATATTTATTTCTACAAAATATTCTTTAATAAAAGTTTAATTTTCACAATGGAAATGATATTTTTTAAGTTTTTTACTCAATAATTTTGGTGTTTTTTAATCAATATTGAATCATACAATTTTCCTGATGTTCTCATATTTTTAAGAATTTTTGGCATTTTAGCAGCGGTACAGATGGCGAACTATTATCGCTACGCTATACAAATGTTTTTGAAATTTTCGCCAAACATTCCTGCCTAAAAATCCAAAGTTCATATGTATGTATACGATAGGAACTGATTGCTTGAAAAATATTTTATGAATTGTGAACTATTCTTAGAATACATTTTAATTAAGCCCACATTAAATTATTCAGTTGGATACTGCAATCTAGAAGCTAAATATAAATTTATGGAAAGTAGGTATTTGCAATACTTTTATTCAAAATAGAAATGCATTTTAAATATTTATTTCTACAAAATATTCTTGAATAAAAGTTTAATTTTCACAATGGAAATGATATTTTTTAAGTTTTTTACTCAATAATTTTGGTGTTTTTTAATCAATATTGAATCATACAATTTTCCTGATGTTCTCATATTTTTAAGAATTTTTGGCATTTTAGCAGCGGTACAGCTGGCGAACTATTATCGCTACGCTTTACAAATGTTTTTGAAATTTTCGCCAAACATTCCTGCCTAAAAATCCAAAGTTCATATGTATGTATACGATAGGAACTGATTGCTTGAAAAATATTTTATGAATTGTGAACTATTCTTAGAATACATTTTAATTAAGCCCACATTAAATTATTCAGTTGGATACTGCAATCTAGAAGCTAAATATAAATTTATGGAAAGTAGGTATTTGCAATACTTTTATTCAAAATAGAAATGCATTTTAAATATTTATTTCTACAAAATATTCTTTAATAAAAGTTTAATTTTCACAATGGAAATGATATTTTTTAAGTTTTTTACTCAATAATTTTGGTGTTTTTTAATCAATATTGAATCATACAATTTTCCTGATGTTCTCATATTTTTAAGAATTTTTGGCATTTTAGCAGCGGTACAGCTGGCGAACTATTATCGCTACGCTTTACAAATGTTTTTGAAATTTTCGCCAAACATTCCTGCCTAAAAATCCAAAGTTCATATGTATGTATACGATAGGAACTGATTGCTTGAAAAATATTTTATGAATTGTGAACTATTTTAAGAATACATTTTAATTAAGCCCACATTAAATTATTCAGTTGGATACTGCAATCTAGAAGCTAAATATAAATTTATGGAAAGTAGGTATTTGCAATACTTTTATTCAAAATAGAAATGCATTTTAAATATTTATTTCTACAAAATATTCTTTAATAAAAGTTTAATTTTCACAATGGAAATGATATTTTTTAAGTTTTTTACTCAATAATTTTGGTGTTTTTTAATCAATATTGAATCATACAATTTTCCTGATGTTCTCATATTTTTAAGAATTTTTGGCATTTTAGCAGCGGTACAGCTGGCGAACTATTATCGCTACGCTTTACAAATGTTTTTGAAATTTTCGCCAAACATTCCTGCCTAAAAATCCAAAGTTCATATGTATGTATACGATAGGAACTGATTGCTTGAAAAATATTTTATGAATTGTGAACTATTCTTAGAATACATTTTAATTAAGCCCACATTAAATTATTCAGTTGGATACTGCAATCTAGAAGCTAAATATAAATTTATGGAAAGTAGGTATTTGCAATACTTTTATTCAAAATAGAAATGCATTTTAAATATTTATTTCTACAAAATATTCTTTAATAAAAGTTTAATTTTCACAATGGAAATGATATTTTTTAAGTTTTTTACTCAATAATTTTGGTGTTTTTTAATCAATATTGAATCATACAATTTTCCTGATGTTCTCATATTTTTAAGAATTTTTGGCATTTTAGCAGCGGTACAGCTGGCGAACTATTATCGCTACGCTTTACAAATGTTTTTGAAATTTTCGCCAAACATTCCTGCCTAAAAATCCAAAGTTCATATGTATGTATACGATAGGAACTGATTGCTTGAAAAATATTTTATGAATTGTGAACTATTTTAAGAATACATTTTAATTAAGCCCACATTAAATTATTCAGTTGGATACTGCAATCTAGAAGCTAAATATAAATTTATGGAAAGTAGGTATTTGCAATACTTTTATTCAAAATAGAAATGCATTTTAAATATTTATTTCTACAAAATATTCTTTAATAAAAGTTCAATTTTCACAATGGAAATGATATTTTTTAAGTTTTTTACTCAATAATTTTGGTGTTTTTTAATCAATATTGAATCATACAATTTTCCTGATGTTCTCATATTTTTAAGAATTTTTGGCATTTTAGCAGCGGTACAGCTGGCGAACTATTATCGCTACGCTTTACAAATGTTTTTGAAATTTTCGCCAAACATTCCTGCCTAAAAATCCAAAGTTCATATGTATGTATACGATAGGAACTGATTGCTTGAAAAATATTTTATGAATTGTGAACTATTCTTAGAATACATTTTAATTAAGCCCACATTAAATTATTCAGTTGGATACTGCAATCTAGAAGCTAAATATAAATTTATGGAAAGTAGGTATTTGCAATACTTTTATTCAAAATAGAAATGCATTTTAAATATTTATTTCTACAAAATATTCTTTAATAAAAGTTTAATTTTCACAATGGAAATGATATTTTTTAAGTTTTTTACTCAATAATTTTGGTGTTTTTTAATCAATATTGAATCATACAATTTTCCTGATGTTCTCATATTTTTAAGAATTTTTGGCATTTTAGCAGCGGTACAGCTGGCGAACTATTATCGCTACGCTTTACAAATGTTTTTGAAATTTTCGCCAAACATTCCTGCCTAAAAATCCAAAGTTCATATGTATGTATACGATAGGAACTAATTGCTTGAAAAATATTTTATGAATTGTGAACTATTCTTAGAATACATTAAATTATTCAATTGGATACTGCAATCTAGAAGCTAAATATAAATTTATGGAAAGTAGGTATTTGCAATACTTTTATTCAAAATAGAAATGCATTTTAAATATTTATTTCTACAAAATATTTTTTAATAAAAGTTTAATTTTCACAATGGAAATGATATTTTTTAAGTTTTTTACTCAATAATTTTGGTGTTTTTTAATCAATATTGAATCATACAGTTTTCCTGATGTTCTCATATTTTTAAGAATTTTTGGCATTTTAGCAGCGGTACAGCTGGCGAACTATTATCGCTACGCTTTACAAATGTTTTTGAAATTTTCGCCAAACATTCCTGCCTAAAAATCCAAAGTTCATATGTATGTATACGATAGGAACTGATTGCTTGAAAAATATTTTATGAATTGTGAACTATTCTTAGAATACATTTTAATTAAGCCCACATTAAATTATTCAATTGGATACTGCAATCTAGAAGCTAAATATAAATTTATGGAAAGTAGGTATTTGCAATACTTTTATTCAAAATAGAAATGCATTTTAAATATTTATTTCTACAAAATATTTTTTAATAAAAGTTTAATTTTCACAATGGAAATGATATTTTTTAAGTTTTTTACTCAATAATTTTGGTGTTTTTTAATCAATATTAAATTATACAATTTTCCTGATGTTCTCATATTTTTAAGAATTTTTGGCATTTTAGCAGCGGTACAGCTGGCGAACTATTATCGCTACGCTTTACAAATGTTTTTGAAATTTTCGCCAAACATTCCTGCCTAAAAATCCAAAGTTCATATGTATGTATACGATAGGAACTGATTGCTTGAAAAATATTTTATGAATTGTGAACTATTCTTAGAATACATTTTAATTAAGCCCACATTAAATTATTTAATTGGATACTGCAATCTAGAAGCTAAATATAAATTTATGGAAAGTAGGTATTTGCAATACTTTTATTCAAAATAGAAATGCATTTTAAATATTTATTTCTACAAAATATTTTTTAATAAAAGTTTAATTTTCACAATGGAAATGATATTTTTTAAGTTTTTTACTCAATAATTTTGGTGTTTTTTAATCAATATTAAATCATACAATTTTCCTGATGTTCTCATATTTTTAAGAATTTTTGGCATTTTAGCAGCGGTACAGCTGGCGAACTATTATCGCTACGCTTTACAAATGTTTTTGAAATTTTCGCCAAACATTCCTGCCTAAAAATCCAAAGTTCATATGTATGTATACGATAGGAACTGATTGCTTGAAAAATATTTTATGAATTGTGAACTATTCTTAGAATACATTTTAATTAAGCCCACATTAAATTATTCAATTGGATACTGCAATCTAGAAGCTAAATATAAATTTATGGAAAGTAGGTATTTGCAATACTTTTATTCAAAATAGAAATGCATTTTAAATATTTATTTCTACAAAATATTTTTTAATAAAAGTTTAATTTTCACAATGGAAATGATATTTTTTAAGTTTTTTACTCAATAATTTTGGTGTTTTTTAATCAATATTGAATCATACAATTTTCCTGATGTTCTCATATTTTTAAGAATTTTTGGCATTTTAGCAGCGGTACAGCTGGCGAACTATTATCGCTACGCTTTACAAATGTTTTTGAAATTTTCGCCAAACATTCCTGCCTAAAAATCCAAAGTTCATATGTATGTATACGATAGGAACTGATTGCTTGAAAAATATTTTATGAATTGTGAACTATTCTTAGAATACATTTTAATTAAGCCCACATTAAATTATTCAATTGGATACTGCAATCTAGAAGCTAAATATAAATTTATGGAAAATAGGTATTTGCAATACTTTTATTCAAAATAGAAATGCATTTTAAATATTTATTTCTACAAAATATTTTTTAATAAAAGTTTAATTTTCACAATGGAAATGATATTTTTTAAGTTTTTTACTCAATAATTTTGGTGTTTTTTAATCAATATTGAATCATACAATTTTCCTGATGTTCTCATATTTTTAAGAATTTTTGGCATTTTAGCAGCGGTACAGCTGGCGAACTATTATCGCTACGCTTTACAAATGTTTTTGAAATTTTCGCCAAACATTCCTGCCTAAAAATCCAAAGTTCATATGTATGTATACGATAGGAACTGATTGCTTGAAAAATATTTTATGAATTGTGAACTATTCTTAGAATACATTTTAATTAAGCCCACATTAAATTATTTAATTGGATACTGCAATCTAGAAGCTAAATATAAATTTATGGAAAGTAGGTATTTGCAATACTTTTATTCAAAATAGAAATGCATTTTAAATATTTATTTCTACAAAATATTTTTTAATAAAAGTTTAATTTTCACAATGGAAATGATATTTTTTAAGTTTTTTACTCAATAATTTTGGTGTTTTTTAATCAATATTGAATCATACAATTTTCCTGATGTTCTCATATTTTTAAGAATTTTTGGCATTTTAGCAGCGGTACAGCTGGCGAACTATTATCGCTACGCTTTACAAATGTTTTTGAAATTTTCGCCAAACATTCCTGCCTAAAAATCCAAAGTTCATATGTATGCATACGATAGGAACTGATTGCTTGAAAAATATTTTATGAATTGTGAACTATTCTTAGAATACATTTTAATTAAGCCCACATTAAATTATTCAGTTGGATACTGCAATCTAGAAGCTAAATATAAATTTATGGAAAGTAGGTATTTGCAATACTTTTATTCAAAATAGAAATGCATTTTAAATATTTATTTCTACAAAATATTCTTTAATAAAAGTTTAATTTTCACAATGGAAATGATATTTTTTAAGTTTTTTACTCAATAATTTTGGTGTTTTTTAATCAATATTGAATCATACAATTTTCCTGATGTTCTCATATTTTTAAGAATTTTTGGCATTTTAGCAGCGGTACAGCTGGCGAACTATTATCGCTACGCTTTACAAATGTTTTTGAAATTTTCGCCAAACATTCCTGCCTAAAAATCCAAAGTTCATATGTATGTATACGATAGGAACTGATTGCTTGAAAAATATTTTATGAATTGTGAACTATTCTTAGAATACATTTTAATTAAGCCCACATTAAATTATTCAGTTGGATACTGCAATCTAGAAGCTAAATATAAATTTATGGAAAGTAGGTATTTGCAATACTTTTATTCAAAATAGAAATGCATTTTAAATATTTATTTCTACAAAATATTCTTTAATAAAAGTTTAATTTTCACAATGGAAATGATATTTTTTAAGTTTTTTACTCAATAATTTTGGTGTTTTTTAATCAATATTGAATCATACAATTTTCCTGATGTTCTCATATTTTTAAGAATTTTTGGCATTTTAGCAGCGGTACAGCTGGCGAACTATTATCGCTACGCTTTACAAATGTTTTTGAAATTTTCGCCAAACATTCCTGCCTAAAAATCCAAAGTTCATATGTATGTATACGATAGGAACTAATTGCTTGAAAAATATTTTATGAATTGTGAACTATTCTTAGAATACATTAAATTATTCAATTGGATACTGCAATCTAGAAGCTAAATATAAATTTATGGAAAGTAGGTATTTGCAATACTTTTATTCAAAATAGAAATGCATTTTAAATATTTATTTCTACAAAATATTTTTTAATAAAAGTTTAATTTTCACAATGGAAATGATATTTTTTAAGTTTTTTACTCAATAATTTTGGTGTTTTTTAATCAATATTGAATCATACAATTTTCCTGATGTTCTCATATTTTTAAGAATTTTTGGCATTTTAGCAGCGGTACAGCTGGCGAACTATTATCGCTACGCTTTACAAATGTTTTTGAAATTTTCGCCAAACATTCCTGCCTAAAAATCCAAAGTTCATATGTATGTATACGATAGGAACTGATTGCTTGAAAAATATTTTATGAATTGTGAACTATTCTTAGAATACATTTTAATTAAGCCCACATTAAATTATTTAATTGGATACTGCAATCTAGAAGCTAAATATAAATTTATGGAAAGTAGGTATTTGCAATACTTTTATTCAAAATAGAAATGCATTTTAAATATTTATTTCTACAAAATATTTTTTAATAAAAGTTTAATTTTCACAATGGAAATGATATTTTTTAAGTTTTTTACTCAATAATTTTGGTGTTTTTTAATCAATATTAAATCATACAATTTTCCTGATGTTCTCATATTTTTAAGAATTTTTGGCATTTTAGCAGCGGTACAGCTGGCGAACTATTATCGCTACGCTTTACAAATGTTTTTGAAATTTTCGCCAAACATTCCTGCCTAAAAATCCAAAGTTCATATGTATGTATACGATAGGAACTGATTGCTTGAAAAATATTTTATGAATTGTGAACTATTCTTAGAATACATTTTAATTAAGCCCACATTAAATTATTCAATTGGATACTGCAATCTAGAAGCTAAATATAAATTTATGGAAAGTAGGTATTTGCAATACTTTTATTCAAAATAGAAATGCATTTTAAATATTTATTTCTACAAAATATTTTTTAATAAAAGTTTAATTTTCACAATGGAAATGATATTTTTTAAGTTTTTTACTCAATAATTTTGGTGTTTTTTAATCAATATTGAATCATACAATTTTCCTGATGTTCTCATATTTTTAAGAATTTTTGGCATTTTAGCAGCGGTACAGCTGGCGAACTATTATCGCTACGCTTTACAAATGTTTTTGAAATTTTCGCCAAACATTCCTGCCTAAAAATCCAAAGTTCATATGTATGTATACGATAGGAACTGATTGCTTGAAAAATATTTTATGAATTGTGAACTATTCTTAGAATACATTTTAATTAAGCCCACATTAAATTATTTAATTGGATACTGCAATCTAGAAGCTAAATATAAATTTATGGAAAGTAGGTATTTGCAATACTTTTATTCAAAATAGAAATGCATTTTAAATATTTATTTCTACAAAATATTTTTTAATAAAAGTTTAATTTTCACAATGGAAATGATATTTTTTAAGTTTTTTACTCAATAATTTTGGTGTTTTTTAATCAATATTGAATCATACAATTTTCCTGATGTTCTCATATTTTTAAGAATTTTTGGCATTTTAGCAGCGGTACAGCTGGCGAACTATTATCGCTACGCTTTACAAATGTTTTTGAAATTTTCGCCAAACATTCCTGCCTAAAAATCCAAAGTTCATATGTATGTATACGATAGGAACTGATTGCTTGAAAAATATTTTATGAATTGTGAACTATTCTTAGAATACATTTTAATTAAGCCCACATTAAATTATTCAGTTGGATACTGCAATCTAGAAGCTAAATATAAATTTATGGAAAGTAGGTATTTGCAATACTTTTATTCAAAATAGAAATGCATTTTAAATATTTATTTCTACAAAATATTCTTTAATAAAAGTTTAATTTTCACAATGGAAATGATATTTTTTAAGTTTTTTACTCAATAATTTTGGTGTTTTTTAATCAATATTGAATCATACAATTTTCCTGATGTTCTCATATTTTTAAGAATTTTTGGCATTTTAGCAGCGGTACAGCTGGCGAACTATTATCGCTACGCTTTACAAATGTTTTTGAAATTTTCGCCAAACATTCCTGCCTAAAAATCCAAAGTTCATATGTATGTATACGATAGGAACTGATTGCTTGAAAAATATTTTATGAATTGTGAACTATTCTTAGAATACATTTTAATTAAGCCCACATTAAATTATTCAGTTGGATACTGCAATCTAGAAGCTAAATATAAATTTATGGAAAGTAGGTATTTGCAATACTTTTATTCAAAATAGAAATGCATTTTAAATATTTATTTCTACAAAATATTCTTTAATAAAAGTTTAATTTTCACAATGGAAATGATATTTTTTAAGTTTTTTACTCAATAATTTTGGTGTTTTTTAATCAATATTGAATCATACAATTTTCCTGATGTTCTCATATTTTTAAGAATTTTTGGCATTTTAGCAGCGGTACAGCTGGCGAACTATTATCGCTACGCTTTACAAATGTTTTTGAAATTTTCGCCAAACATTCCTGCCTAAAAATCCAAAGTTCATATGTATGTATACGATAGGAACTGATTGCTTGAAAAATATTTTATGAATTGTGAACTATTTTAAGAATACATTTTAATTAAGCCCACATTAAATTATTCAGTTGGATACTGCAATCTAGAAGCTAAATATAAATTTATGGAAAGTAGGTATTTGCAATACTTTTATTCAAAATAGAAATGCATTTTAAATATTTATTTCTACAAAATATTCTTTAATAAAAGTTTAATTTTCACAATGGAAATGATATTTTTTAAGTTTTTTACTCAATAATTTTGGTGTTTTTTAATCAATATTGAATCATACAATTTTCCTGATGTTCTCATATTTTTAAGAATTTTTGGCATTTTAGCAGCGGTACAGCTGGCGAACTATTATCGCTACGCTTTACAAATGTTTTTGAAATTTTCGCCAAACATTCCTGCCTAAAAATCCAAAGTTCATATGTATGTATACGATAGGAACTGATTGCTTGAAAAATATTTTATGAATTGTGAACTATTCTTAGAATACATTTTAATTAAGCCCACATTAAATTATTCAGTTGGATACTGCAATCTAGAAGCTAAATATAAATTTATGGAAAGTAGGTATTTGCAATACTTTTATTCAAAATAGAAATGCATTTTAAATATTTATTTCTACAAAATATTCTTTAATAAAAGTTTAATTTTCACAATGGAAATGATATTTTTTAAGTTTTTTACTCAATAATTTTGGTGTTTTTTAATCAATATTGAATCATACAATTTTCCTGATGTTCTCATATTTTTAAGAATTTTTGGCATTTTAGCAGCGGTACAGCTGGCGAACTATTATCGCTACGCTTTACAAATGTTTTTGAAATTTTCGCCAAACATTCCTGCCTAAAAATCCAAAGTTCATATGTATGTATACGATAGGAACTGATTGCTTGAAAAATATTTTATGAATTGTGAACTATTCTTAGAATACATTAAATTATTCAATTGGATACTGCAATCTAGAAGCTAAATATAAATTTATGGAAAGTAGGTATTTGCAATACTTTTATTCAAAATAGAAATGCATTTTAAATATTTATTTCTACAAAATATTTTTTAATAAAAGTTTAATTTTCACAATGGAAATGATATTTTTTAAGTTTTTTACTCAATAATTTTGGTGTTTTTTAATCAATATTGAATCATACAATTTTCCTGATGTTCTCATATTTTTAAGAATTTTTGGCATTTTAGCAGCGGTACAGCTGGCGAACTATTATCGCTACGCTTTACAAATGTTTTTGAAATTTTCGCCAAACATTCCTGCCTAAAAATCCAAAGTTCATATGTATTTATACGATAGGAACTGATTGCTTGAAAAATATTTTATGAATTGTGAACTATTCTTAGAATACATTTTAATTAAGCCCACATTAAATTATTCAATTGGATACTGCAATCTAGAAGCTAAATATAAATTTATGGAAAGTAGGTATTTGCAATACTTTTATTCAAAATAGAAATGCATTTTAAATATTTATTTCTACAAAATATTTTTTAATAAAAGTTTAATTTTCACAATGGAAATGATATTTTTTAAGTTTTTTACTCAATAATTTTGGTGTTTTTTAATCAATATTGAATCATACAATTTTCCTGATGTTCTCATATTTTTAAGAATTTTTGGCATTTTAGCAGCGGTACAGCTGGCGAACTATTATCGCTACGCTTTACAAATGTTTTTGAAATTTTCGCCAAACATTCCTGCCTAAAAATCCAAAGTTCATATGTATGTATACGATAGGAACTGATTGCTTGAAAAATATTTTATGAATTGTGAACTATTCTTAGAATACATTAAATTATTCAATTGGATACTGCAATCTAGAAGCTAAATATAAATTTATGGAAAGTAGGTATTTGCAATACTTTTATTCAAAATAGAAATGCATTTTAAATATTTATTTCTACAAAATATTTTTTAATAAAAGTTTAATTTTCACAATGGAAATGATATTTTTTAAGTTTTTTACTCAATAATTTTGGTGTTTTTTAATCAATATTGAATCATACAATTTTCCTGATGTTCTCATATTTTTAAGAATTTTTGGCATTTTAGCAGCGGTACAGCTGGCGAACTATTATCGCTACGCTTTACAAATGTTTTTGAAATTTTCGCCAAACATTCCTGCCTAAAAATCCAAAGTTCATATGTATGTATACGATAGGAACTGATTGCTTGAAAAATATTTTATGAATTGTGAACTATTCTTAGAATACATTTTAATTAAGCCCACATTAAATTATTCAATTGGATACTGCAATCTAGAAGCTAAATATAAATTTATGGAAAGTAGGTATTTGCAATACTTTTATTCAAAATAGAAATGCATTTTAAATATTTATTTCTACAAAATATTTTTTAATAAAAGTTTAATTTTCACAATGGAAATGATATTTTTTAAGTTTTTTACTCAATAATTTTGGTGTTTTTTAATCAATATTGAATCATACAATTTTCCTGATGTTCTCATATTTTTAAGAATTTTTGGCATTTTAGCAGCGGTACAGCTGGCGAACTATTATCGCTACGCTTTACAAATGTTTTTGAAATTTTCGCCAAACATTCCTGCCTAAAAATCCAAAGTTCATATGTATGTATACGATAGGAACTGATTGCTTGAAAAATATTTTATGAATTGTGAACTATTCTTAGAATACATTAAATTATTCAATTGGATACTGCAATCTAGAAGCTAAATATAAATTTATGGAAAGTAGGTATTTGCAATACTTTTATTCAAAATAGAAATGCATTTTAAATATTTATTTCTACAAAATATTTTTTAATAAAAGTTTAATTTTCACAATGGAAATGATATTTTTTAAGTTTTTTACTCAATAATTTTGGTGTTTTTTAATCAATATTGAATCATACAATTTTCCTGATGTTCTCATATTTTTAAGAATTTTTGGCATTTTAGCAGCGGTACAGCTGGCGAACTATTATCGCTACGCTTTACAAATGTTTTTGAAATTTTCGCCAAACATTCCTGCCTAAAAATCCAAAGTTCATATGTATGTATACGATAGGAACTGATTGCTTGAAAAATATTTTATGAATTGTGAACTATTCTTAGAATACATTTTAATTAAGCCCACATTAAATTATTCAATTGGATACTGCAATCTAGAAGCTAAATATAAATTTATGGAAAGTAGGTATTTGCAATACTTTTATTCAAAATAGAAATGCATTTTAAATATTTATTTCTACAAAATATTTTTTAATAAAAGTTTAATTTTCACAATGGAAATGATATTTTTTAAGTTTTTTACTCAATAATTTTGGTGTTTTTTAATCAATATTAAATCATACAATTTTCCTGATGTTCTCATATTTTTAAGAATTTTTGGCATTTTAGCAGCGGTACAGCTGGCGAACTATTATCGCTACGCTTTACAAATGTTTTTGAAATTTTCGCCAAACATTCCTGCCTAAAAATCCAAAGTTCATATGTATGTATACGATAGGAACTGATTGCTTGAAAAATATTTTATGAATTGTGAACTATTCTTAGAATACATTTTAATTAAGCCCACATTAAATTATTCAATTGGATACTGCAATCTAGAAGCTAAATATAAATTTATGGAAAGTAGGTATTTGCAATACTTTTATTCAAAATAGAAATGCATTTTAAATATTTATTTCTACAAAATATTTTTTAATAAAAGTTTAATTTTCACAATGGAAATGATATTTTTTAAGTTTTTTACTCAATAATTTTGGTGTTTTTTAATCAATATTGAATCATACAATTTTCCTGATGTTCTCATATTTTTAAGAATTTTTGGCATTTTAGCAGCGGTACAGCTGGCGAACTATTATCGCTACGCTTTACAAATGTTTTTGAAATTTTCGCCAAACATTCCTGCCTAAAAATCCAAAGTTCATATGTATGTATACGATAGGAACTGATTGCTTGAAAAATATTTTATGAATTGTGAACTATTCTTAGAATACATTTTAATTAAGCCCACATTAAATTATTCAATTGGATACTGCAATCTAGAAGCTAAATATAAATTTATGGAAAGTAGGTATTTGCAATACTTTTATTCAAAATAGAAATGCATTTTAAATATTTATTTCTACAAAATATTTTTTAATAAAAGTTTAATTTTCACAATGGAAATGATATTTTTTAAGTTTTTTACTCAATAATTTTGGTGTTTTTTAATCAATATTAAATCATACAATTTTCCTGATGTTCTCATATTTTTAAGAATTTTTGGCATTTTAGCAGCGGTACAGCTGGCGAACTATTATCGCTACGCTTTACAAATGTTTTTGAAATTTTCGCCAAACATTCCTGCCTAAAAATCCAAAGTTCATATGTATGTATACGATAGGAACTGATTGCTTGAAAAATATTTTATGAATTGTGAACTATTCTTAGAATACATTTTAATTAAGCCCACATTAAATTATTCAATTGGATACTGCAATCTAGAAGCTAAATATAAATTTATGGAAAGTAGGTATTTGCAATACTTTTATTCAAAATAGAAATGCATTTTAAATATTTATTTCTACAAAATATTTTTTAATAAAAGTTTAATTTTCACAATGGAAATGATATTTTTTAAGTTTTTTACTCAATAATTTTGGTGTTTTTTAATCAATATTGAATCATACAATTTTCCTGATGTTCTCATATTTTTAAGAATTTTTGGCATTTTAGCAGCGGTACAGCTGGCGAACTATTATCGCTACGCTTTACAAATGTTTTTGAAATTTTCGCCAAACATTCCTGCCTAAAAATCCAAAGTTCATATGTATGTATACGATAGGAACTGATTGCTTGAAAAATATTTTATGAATTGTGAACTATTCTTAGAATACATTTTAATTAAGCCCACATTAAATTATTCAATTGGATACTGCAATCTAGAAGCTAAATATAAATTTATGGAAAGTAGGTATTTGCAATACTTTTATTCAAAATAGAAATGCATTTTAAATATTTATTTCTACAAAATATTTTTTAATAAAAGTTTAATTTTCACAATGGAAATGATATTTTTTAAGTTTTTTACTCAATAATTTTGGTGTTTTTTAATCAATATTGAATCATAAAATTTTCCTGATGTTCTCATATTTTTAAGAATTTTTGGCATTTTAGCAGCGGTACAGCTGGCGAACTATTATCGCTACGCTTTACAAATGTTTTTGAAATTTTCGCCAAACATTCCTGCCTAAAAATCCAAAGTTCATATGTATGTATACGATAGGAACTGATTGCTTGAAAAATATGTTATGAATTGTGAACTATTCTTAGAATACATTTTAATTAAGCCCACATTAAATTATTCAATTGGATACTGCAATCTAGAAGCTAAATATAAATTTATGGAAAGTAGGTATTTGCAATACTTTTATTCAAAATAGAAATGCATTTTAAATATTTATTTCTACAAAATATTCTTTAATAAAAGTTTAATTTTCACAATGGAAATGATATTTTTTAAGTTTTTTACTCAATAATTTTGGTGTTTTTTAATCAATATTGAATCATACAATTTTCCTGATGTTCTCATATTTTTAAGAATTTTTGGCATTTTAGCAGCGGTACAGCTGGCGAACTATTATCGCTACGCTTTACAAATGTTTTTGAAATTTTCGCCAAACATTCCTGCCTAAAAATCCAAAGTTCATATGTATGTATACGATAGGAACTGATTGCTTAAAAAATATTTTATGAATTGTGAACTATTTTAAGAATACATTTTAATTAAGCCCACATTAAATTATTCAGTTGGATACTGCAATCTAGAAGCTAAATATAAATTTATGGAAAGTAGGTATTTGCAATACTTTTATTCAAAATAGAAATGCATTTTAAATATTTATTTCTACAAAATATTCTTTAATAAAAGTTTAATTTTCACAATGGAAATGATATTTTTTAAGTTTTTTACTCAATAATTTTGGTGTTTTTTAATCAATATTGAATCATACAATTTTCCTGATGTTCTCATATTTTTAAGAATTTTTGGCATTTTAGCAGCGGTACAGCTGGCGAACTATTATCGCTACGCTTTACAAATGTTTTTGAAATTTTCGCCAAACATTCCTGCCTAAAAATCCAAAGTTCATATGTATGTATACGATAGGAACTGATTGCTTGAAAAATATTTTATGAATTGTGAACTATTCTTAGAATACATTTTAATTAAGCCCACATTAAATTATTCAGTTGGATACTGCAATCTAGAAGCTAAATATAAATTTATGGAAAGTAGGTATTTGCAATACTTTTATTCAAAATAGAAATGCATTTTAAATATTTATTTCTACAAAATATTCTTTAATAAAAGTTTAATTTTCACAATGGAAATGATATTTTTTAAGTTTTTTACTCAATAATTTTGGTGTTTTTTAATCAATATTGAATCATACAATTTTCCTGATGTTCTCATATTTTTAAGAATTTTTGGCATTTTAGCAGCGGTACAGCTGGCGAACTATTATCGCTACGCTTTACAAATGTTTTTGAAATTTTCGCCAAACATTCCTGCCTAAAAATCCAAAGTTCATATGTATGTATACGATAGGAACTGATTGCTTGAAAAATATTTTATGAATTGTGAACTATTCTTAGAATACATTAAATTATTCAATTGGATACTGCAATCTAGAAGCTAAATATAAATTTATGGAAAGTAGGTATTTGCAATACTTTTATTCAAAATAGAAATGCATTTTAAATATTTATTTCTACAAAATATTTTTTAATAAAAGTTTAATTTTCACAATGGAAATGATATTTTTTAAGTTTTTTACTCAATAATTTTGGTGTTTTTTAATCAATATTGAATCATACAATTTTCCTGATGTTCTCATATTTTTAAGAATTTTTGGCATTTTAGCAGCGGTACAGCTGGCGAACTATTATCGCTACGCTTTACAAATGTTTTTGAAATTTTCGCCAAACATTCCTGCCTAAAAATCCAAAGTTCATATGTATGTATACGATAGGAACTGATTGCTTGAAAAATATTTTATGAATTGTGAACTATTCTTAGAATACATTTTAATTAAGCCCACATTAAATTATTCAATTGGATACTGCAATCTAGAAGCTAAATATAAATTTATGGAAAGTAGGTATTTGCAATACTTTTATTCAAAATAGAAATGCATTTTAAATATTTATTTCTACAAAATATTTTTTAATAAAAGTTTAATTTTCACAATGGAAATGATATTTTTTAAGTTTTTTACTCAATAATTTTGGTGTTTTTTAATCAATATTGAATCATACAATTTTCCTGATGTTCTCATATTTTTAAGAATTTTTGGCATTTTAGCAGCGGTACAGCTGGCGAACTATTATCGCTACGCTTTACAAATGTTTTTGAAATTTTCGCCAAACATTCCTGCCTAAAAATCCAAAGTTCATATGTATGTATACGATAGGAACTGATTGCTTGAAAAATATTTTATGAATTGTGAACTATTCTTAGAATACATTTTAATTAAGCCCACATTAAATTATTCAATTGGATACTGCAATCTAGAAGCTAAATATAAATTTATGGAAAGTAGGTATTTGCAATACTTTTATTCAAAATAGAAATGCATTTTAAATATTTATTTCTACAAAATATTTTTTAATAAAAGTTTAATTTTCACAATGGAAATGATATTTTTTAAGTTTTTTACTCAATAATTTTGGTGTTTTTTAATCAATATTAAATCATACAATTTTCCTGATGTTCTCATATTTTTAAGAATTTTTGGCATTTTAGCAGCGGTACAGCTGGCGAACTATTATCGCTACGCTTTACAAATGTTTTTGAAATTTTCGCCAAACATTCCTGCCTAAAAATCCAAAGTTCATATGTATGTATACGATAGGAACTGATTGCTTGAAAAATATTTTATGAATTGTGAACTATTCTTAGAATACATTTTAATTAAGCCCACATTAAATTATTCAGTTGGATACTGCAATCTAGAAGCTAAATATAAATTTATGGAAAGTAGGTAATTTGCAATACTTTTATTCAAAATAGAAATGCATTTTAAATATTTATTTCTACAAAATATTCTTTAATAAAAGTTTAATTTTCACAATGGAAATGATATTTTTTAAGTTTTTTACTCAATCATTTTGGTGTTTTTTAATCAATATTGAATCATACAATTTTCCTGATGTTCTCATATTTTTAAGAATTTTTGGCATTTTAGCAGCGGTACAGCTGGCGAACTATTATCGCTACGCTTTACAAATGTTTTTGAAATTTTCGCCAAACATTCCTGCCTAAAAATCCAAAGTTCATATGTATGTATACGATAGGAACTGATTGCTTGAAAAATATTTTATCAATTGTGAACTATTTTAAGAATACATTTTAATTAAGCCCACATTAAATTATTCAGTTGGATACTGCAATCTAGAAGCTAAATATAAATTTATGGAAAGTAGGTATTTGCAATACTTTTATTCAAAATAGAAATGCATTTTAAATATTTATTTCTACAAAATATTCTTTAATAAAAGTTTAATTTTCACAATGGAAATGATATTTTTTAAGTTTTTACTCAATAATTTTGGTGTTTTTTAATCAATATTGAATCATACAATTTTCCTGATGTTCTCATATTTTTAAGAATTTTTGGCATTTTAGCAGCGGTACAGCTGGCGAACTATTATCGCTACGCTTTACAAATGTTTTTGAAATTTTCGCCAAACATTCCTGCCTAAAAATCCAAAGTTCATATGTATGTATACGATAGGAACTGATTGCTTGAAAAATATTTTATGAATTGTGAACTATTCTTAGAATACATTTTAATTAAGCCCACATTAAATTATTCAGTTGGATACTGCAATCTAGAAGCTAAATATAAATTTATGGAAAGTAGGTATTTGCAATACTTTTATTCAAAATAGAAATGCATTTTAAATATTTATTTCTACAAAATATTCTTTAATAAAAGTTTAATTTTCACAATGGAAATGATATTTTTTAAGTTTTTTACTCAATAATTTTGGTGTTTTTTAATCAATATTGAATCATACAATTTTCCTGATGTTCTCATATTTTTAAGAATTTTTGGCATTTTAGCAGCGGTACAGCTGGCGAACTATTATCGCTACGCTTTACAAATGTTTTTGAAATTTTCGCCAAACATTCCTGCCTAAAAATCCAAAGTTCATATGTATGTATACGATAGGAACTGATTGCTTGAAAAATATTTTATGAATTGTGAACTATTCTTAGAATACATTTTAATTAAGCCCACATTAAATTATTCAATTGGATACTGCAATCTAGAAGCTAAATATAAATTTATGGAAAGTAGGTATTTGCAATACTTTTATTCAAAATAGAAATGCATTTTAAATATTTATTTCTACAAAATATTTTTTAATAAAAGTTTAATTTTCACAATGGAAATGATATTTTTTAAGTTTTTTACTCAATAATTTTGGTGTTTTTTAATCAATATTGAATCATACAATTTTCCTGATGTTCTCATATTTTTAAGAATTTTTGGCATTTTAGCAGCGGTACAGCTGGCGAACTATTATCGCTCCGCTTTACAAATGTTTTTGAAATTTTCGCCAAACATTCCGATCTAAAAATCCAAAGTTCATATGTATGTATACGATAGGAACTGATTGCTTGAAAAATATTTTATGAATTGTGAACTATTCTTAGAATACATTTTAATTAAGCCCACATTAAATTATTCAGTTGGATACTGCAATCTAGAAGCTAAATATAAATTTATGGAAAGTAGGTATTTGCAATACTTTTATTCAAAATAGAAATGCATTTTAAATATTTATTTCTACAAAATATTCTTTAATAAAAGTTTAATTTTCACAATGGAAATGATATTTTTTAAGTTTTTTACTCAATAATTTTGGTGTTTTTTAATCAATATTGAATCATACAATTTTCCTGATGTTCTCATATTTTTAAGAATTTTTGGCATTTTAGCAGCGGTACAGCTGGCGAACTATTATCGCTACGCTTTACAAATGTTTTTGAAATTTTCGCCAAACATTCCTGCCTAAAAATCCAAAGTTCATATGTATGTATACGATAGGAACTGATTGCTTGAAAAATATTTTATGAATTGTGAACTATTTTAAGAATACATTTTAATTAAGCCCACATTAATTTATTCAGTTGGATACTGCAATCTAGAAGCTAAATATAAATTTATGGAAAGTAGGTATTTGCAATACTTTTATTCAAAATAGAAATGCATTTTAAATATTTATTTCTACAAAATATTCTTTAATAAAAGTTTAATTTTCACAATGGAAATGATATTTTTTAAGTTTTTTACTCAATAATTTTGGTGTTTTTTAATCAATATTGAATCATACAATTTTCCTGATGTTCTCATATTTTTAAGAATTTTTGGCATTTTAGCAGCGGTACAGCTGGCGAACTATTATCGCTACGCTTTACAAATGTTTTTGAAATTTTCGCCAAACATTCCTGCCTAAAAATCCAAAGTTCATATGTATGTATACGATAGGAACTGATTGCTTGAAAAATATTTTATGAATTGTGAACTATTCTTAGAATACATTTTAATTAAGCCCACATTAAATTATTCAGTTGGATACTGCAATCTAGAAGCTAAATATAAATTTATGGAAAGTAGGTATTTGCAATACTTTTATTCAAAATAGAAATGCATTTTTAATATTTATTTATACAAAATATTCTTTAATAAAAGTTTAATTTTCACAATGGAAATGATATTTTTTAAGTTTTTTACTCAATAATTTTGGTGTTTTTTAATCAATATTGAATCATACAATTTTCCTGATGTTCTCATATTTTTAAGAATTTTTGGCATTTTAGCAGCGGTACAGCTGGCGAACTATTATCGCTACGCTTTACAAATGTTTTTGAAATTTTCGCCAAACATTCCTGCCTAAAAATCCAAAGTTCATATGTATGTATACGATAGGAACTGATTGCTTGAAAAATATTTTATGAATTGTGAACTATTCTTAGAATACATTTTAATTAAGCCCACATTAAATTATTCAGTTGGATACTGCAATCTAGAAGCTAAATATAAATTTATGGAAAGTAGGTATTTGCAATACTTTTATTCAAAATAGAAATGCATTTTAAATATTTATTTCTACAAAATATTTTTTAATAAAAGTTTAATTTTCACAATGGAAATGATATTTTTTAAGTTTTTTACTCAATAATTTTGGTGTTTTTTAATCAATATTGAATCATACAATTTTCCTGATGTTCTCATATTTTTAAGAATTTTTGGCATTTTAGCAGCGGTACAGCTGGCGAACTATTATCGCTACGCTTTACAAATGTTTTTGAAATTTTCGCCAAACATTCCTGCCTAAAAATCCAAAGTTCATATGTATGTATACGATAGGAACTGATTGCTTGAAAAATATTTTATGAATTGTGAACTATTCTTAGAATACATTTTAATTAAGCCCACATTAAATTATTCAATTGGATACTGCAATCTAGAAGCTAAATATAAATTTATGGAAAGTAGGTATTTGCAATACTTTTATTCAAAATAGAAATGCATTTTAAATATTTATTTCTACAAAATATTTTTTAATAAAAGTTTAATTTTCACAATGGAAATGATATTTTTTAAGTTTTTTACTCAATAGTTTTGGTGTTTTTTAATCAATATTGAATCATACAATTTTCCTGATGTTCTCATATTTTTAAGAATTTTTGGCATTTTAGCAGCGGTACAGCTGGCGAACTATTATCGCTACGCTTTACAAATGTTTTTGAAATTTTCGCCAAACATTCCTGCCTAAAAATCCAAAGTTCATATGTATGTATACGATAGGAACTGATTGCTTGAAAAATATTTTATGAATTGTGAACTATTCTTAGAATACATTTTAATTAAGCCCACATTAAATTATTCAATTGGATACTGCAATCTAGAAGCTAAATATAAATTTATGGAAAGTAGGTATTTGCAATACTTTTATTCAAAATAGAAATGCATTTTAAATATTTATTTCTACAAAATATTTTTTAATAAAAGTTTAATTTTCACAATGGAAATTATATTTTTTAAGTTTTTTACTCAATAATTTTGGTGTTTTTTAATCAAAATTAAATCATACAATTTTCCTGATGTTCTCATATTTTTAAGAATTTTTGGCATTTTAGCAGCGGTACAGCTGGCGAACTATTATCGCTACGCTTTACAAATGTTTTTGAAATTTTCGCCAAACATTCCTGCCTAAAAATCCAAAGTTCATATGTATGTATACGATAGGAACTGATTGCTTGAAAAATATTTTATGAATTGTGAACTATTCTTAGAATACATTTTAATTAAGCCCACATTAAATTATTCAATTGGATACTGCAATCTAGAAGCTAAATATAAATTTATGGAAAGTAGGTATTTGCAATACTTTTATTCAAAATAGAAATGCATTTTAAATATTTATTTCTACAAAATATTTTTTAATAAAAGTTTAATTTTCACAATGGAAATGATATTTTTTAAGTTTTTTACTCAATAATTTTGGTGTTTTTTAATCAATATTGAATCATACAATTTTCCTGATGTTCTCATATTTTTAAGAATTTTTGGCATTTTAGCAGCGGTACAGCTGGCGAACTATTATCGCTACGCTTTACAAATGTTTTTGAAATTTTCGCCAAACATTCCTGCCTAAAAATCCAAAGTTCATATGTATGTACACGATAGGAACTGATTGCTTGAAAAATATTTTATGAATTGTGAACTATTCTTAGAATACATTTTAATTAAGCCCACATTAAATTATTCAATTGGATACTGCAATCTAGAAGCTAAATATAAATTTATGGAAAGTAGGTATTTGCAATACTTTTATTCAAAATAGAAATGCATTTTAAATATTTATTTCTACAAAATATTTTTTAATAAAAGTTTAATTTTCACAATGGAAATGATATTTTTTAAGTTTTTTACTCAATAATTTTGGTGTTTTTTAATCAATATTGAATCATACAATTTTCCTGATGTTCTCATATTTTTAAGAATTTTTGGCATTTTAGCAGCGGTACAGCTGGCGAACTATTATCGCTACGCTTTACAAATGTTTTTGAAATTTTCGCCAAACATTCCTGCCTAAAAATCCAAAGTTCATATGTATGTATACGATAGGAACTGATTGCTTGAAAAATATTTTATGAATTGTGAACTATTCTTAGAATACATTTTAATTAAGCCCACATTAAATTATTCAATTGGATACTGCAATCTAGAAGCTAAATATAAATTTATGGAAAGTAGGTATTTGCAATACTTTTATTCAAAATAGAAATGCATTTTAAATATTTATTTCTACAAAATATTTTTTAATAAAAGTTTAATTTTCACAATGGAAATGATATTTTTTAAGTTTTTTACTCAATAATTTTGGTGTTTTTTAATCAATATTGAATCATACAATTTTCCTGATGTTCTCATATTTTTAAGAATTTTTGGCATTTTAGCAGCGGTACAGCTGGCGAACTATTATCGCTACGCTTTACAAATGTTTTTGAAATTTTCGCCAAACATTCCTGCCTAAAAATCCAAAGTTCATATGTATGTATACGATAGGAACTGATTGCTTGAAAAATATTTTATGAATTGTGAACTATTCTTAGAATACATTTTAATTAAGCCCACATTAAATTATTCAATTGGATACTGCAATCTAGAAGCTAAATATAAATTTGTGGAAAGTAGGTATTTGCAATACTTTTATTCAAAATAGAAATGCATTTTAAATATTTATTTCTACAAAATATTCTTTAATAAAAGTTTAATTTTCACAATGGAAATGATATTTTTTAAGTTTTTTACTCAATAATTTTGGTGTTTTTTAATCAATATTGAATCATACAATTTTCCTGATGTTCTCATATTTTTAAGAATTTTTGGCATTTTAGCAGCGGTACAGCTGGCGAACTATTATCGCTACGCTTTACAAATGTTTTTGAAATTTTCGCCAAACATTCCTGCCTAAAAATCCAAAGTTCATATGTATGTATACGATAGGAACTGATTGCTTGAAAAATATTTTATGAATTGTGAACTATTCTTAGAATACATTTTAATTAAGCCCACATTAAATTATTCAATTGGATACTGCAATCTAGAAGCTAAATATAAATTTGTGGAAAGTAGGTATTTGCAATACTTTTATTCAAAATATAAATGCATTTTAAATATTTATTTTTACAAAATATTTTTTAATAAAAGTTTAATTTTCACAATGGAAATGATATTTTTTAAGTTTTTTACTCAATAATTTTGGTGTTTTTTAATCAATATTGAATCATACAATTTTCCTGATGTTCTCATATTTTTAAGAATTTTTGGCATTTTAGCAGCGGTACAGCTGGCGAACTATTATCGCTACGCTTTACAAATGTTTTTGAAATTTTCGCCAAACATTCCTGCCTAAAAATCCAAAGTTCATATGTATGTACACGATAGGAACTGATTGCTTGAAAAATATTTTATGAATTGTGAACTATTCTTAGAATACATTTTAATTAAGCCCACATTAAATTATTCAATTGGATACTGCAATCTAGAAGCTAAATATAAATTTATGGAAAGTAGGTATTTGCAATACTTTTATTCAAAATAGAAATGCATTTTAAATATTTATTTCTACAAAATATTTTTTAATAAAAGTTTAATTTTCACAATGGAAATGATATTTTTTAAGTTTTTTACTCAATAATTTTGGTGTTTTTTAATCAATATTGAATCATACAATTTTCCTGATGTTCTCATATTTTTAAGAATTTTTGGCATATTAGCAGCGGTACAGCTGGCGAACTATTATCGCTACGCTTTACAAATGTTTTTGAAATTTTCGCCAAACATTCCTGCCTAAAAATCCAAAGTTCATATGTATGTATACGATAGGAACTGATTGCTTGAAAAATATTTTATGAATTGTGAACTATTCTTAGAATACATTTTAATTAAGCCCACATTAAATTATTCAATTGGATACTGCAATCTAGAAGCTAAATATAAATTTATGGAAAGTAGGTATTTGCAATACTTTTATTCAAAATAGAAATGCATTTTAAATATTTATTTCTACAAAATATTTTTTAATAAAAGTTTAATTTTCACAATGGAAATGATATTTTTTAAGTTTTTTACTCAATAATTTTGGTGTTTTTTAATCAATATTGAATCATACAATTTTCCTGATGTTCTCATATTTTTAAGAATTTTTGGCATTTTAGCAGCGGTACAGCTGGCGAACTATTATCGCTACGCTTTACAAATGTTTTTGAAATTTTCGCCAAACATTCCTGCCTAAAAATCCAAAGTTCATATGTATGTATACGATAGGAACGGATTGCTTGAAAAATATTTTATGAATTGTGAACTATTCTTAGAATACATTTTAATTAAGCCCACATTAAATTATTCAATTGGATACTGCAATCTAGAAGCTAAATATAAATTTGTGGAAAGTAGGTATTTGCAATACTTTTATTCAAAATAGAAATGCATTTTAAATATTTATTTCTACAAAATATTCTTTAATAAAAGTTTAATTTTCACAATGGAAATGATATTTTTTAAGTTTTTTACTCAATAATTTTGGTGTTTTTTAATCAATATTGAATCATACAATTTTCCTGATGTTCTCATATTTTTAAGAATTTTTGGCATTTTAGCAGCGGTACATCTGGCGAACTATTATCGCTACGCTTTACAAATGTTTTTGAAATTTTCGCCAAACATTCCTGCCTAAAAATCCAAAGTTCATATGTATGTATACGATAGGAACTGATTGCTTGAAAAATATTTTATGAATTGTGAACTATTCTTAGAATACATTTTAATTAAGCCCACATTAAATTATTCAATTGGATACTGCAATCTAGAAGCTAAATATAAATTTGTGGAAAGTAGGTATTTGCAATACTTTTATTCAAAATAGAAATGCATTTTAAATATTTATTTCTACAAAATATTCTTTAATAAAAGTTTAATTTTCACAATGGAAATGATATTTTTTAAGTTTTTTACTCAATAATTTTGGTGTTTTTTAATCAATATTGAATCATACAATTTTCCTGATGTTCTCATATTTTTAAGAATTTTTGGCATTTTAGCAGCGGTACAGCTGGCGAACTATTATCGCTACGCTTTACAAATGTTTTTGAAATTTTCGCCAAACATTCCTGCCTAAAAATCCAAAGTTCATATGTATGTATACGATAGGAAATGATTGCTTGAAAATTATTTTATGAATTGTGAACTATTCTTGGAATACATTTTAATTAAGCCCACATTAAATTATTCAATTGGATACTGCAATCTAGAAGCTAAATATAAATTTGTGGAAAGTAGGTATTTGCAATACTTTTATTCAAAATAGAAATGCATTTTAAATATTTATTTCTACAAAATATTCTTTAATAAAAGTTTAATTTTCACAATGGAAATGATATTTTTTAAGTTTTTTACTCAATAATTTTGGTGTTTTTTAATCAATATTGAATCATACAATTTTCCTGATGTTCTCATATTTTTAAGAATTTTTGGCATTTTAGCAGCGGTACAGCTGGCGAACTATTATCGCTACGCTTTACAAATGTTTTTAAAATTTTCGCCAAACATTCCTGCCTAAAAATCCAAAGTTCATATGTATGTATACGATAGGAACTGATTGCTTGAAAAATATTTTATGAATTGTGAACTATTCTTAGAATACATTTTAATTAAGCCCACATTAAATTATTCAATTGGATACTGCAATCTAGAAGCTAAATATAAATTTGTGGAAAGTAGGTATTTGCAATACTTTTATTCAAAATAGAAATGCATTTTAAATATTTATTTCTACAAAATATTCTTTAATAAAAGTTTAATTTTCACAATGGAAATGATATTTTTTAAGTTTTTTACTCAATAATTTTGGTGTTTTTTAATCAATATTGAATCATACAATTTTCCTGATGTTCTCATATTTTTAAGAATTTTTGGCATTTTAGCAGCGGTACAGCTGGCGAACTATTATCGCTACGCTTTACAAATGTTTTTGAAATTTTCGCCAAACATTCCTGCCTAAAAATCCAAAGTTCATATGTATGTATACGATAGGAAATGATTGCTTGAAAATTATTTTATGAATTGTGAACTATTCTTAGAATACATTTTAATTAAGCCCACATTAAATTATTCAATTGGATACTGCAATCTAGAAGCTAAATATAAATTTGTGGAAAGTAGGTATTTGCAATACTTTTATTCAAAATAGAAATGCATTTTAAATATTTATTTCTACAAAATATTCTTTAATAAAAGTTTAATTTTCACAATGGAAATGATATTTTTTAAGTTTTTTACTCAATAATTTGGTGTTTTTTAATCAATATTGAATCATACAATTTTCCTGATGTTCTCATATTTTTAAGAATTTTTGGCATTTTAGCAGCGGTACAGCTGGCGAACTATTATCGCTACGCTTTACAAATGTTTTTGAAATTTTCGCCAAACATTCCTGCCTAAAAATCCAAAGTTCATATGTATGTATACGATAGGAAATGATTGCTTGAAAATTATTTTATGAATTGTGAACTATTCTTAGAATACATTTTAATTAAGCCCACATTAAATTATTCAATTGGATACTGCAATCTAGAAGCTAAATATAAATTTGTGGAAAGTAGGTATTTGCAATACTTTTATTCAAAATAGAAATGCATTTTAAATATTTATTTCTACAAAATATTCTTTAATAAAAGTTTAATTTTCACAATGGAAATGATATTTTTTAAGTTTTTTACTCAATAATTTTGGTGTTTTTTAATCAATATTGAATCATACAATTTTCCTGATGTTCTCATATTTTTAAGAATTTTTGGCATTTTAGCAGCGGTACAGCTGGCGAACTATTATCGCTACGCTTTACAAATGTTTTTGAAATTTTCGCCAAACATTCCTGCCTAAAAATCCAAAGTTCATATGTATGTATACGATAGGAACTGATTGCTTGAAAAATATTTTATGAATTGTGATCTATTCTTAGAATACATTTTAATTAAGCCCACATTAAATTATTCAATTGGATAATGCAATCTAGAAGCTAAATATAAATTTGTGGAAAGTAGGTATGTGCAATACTTTTATCCAAAATACAAATGCATTTTAAATATTTATTCCTACAAAATATTTTTTAATAAAAGTTTAATTTTCACAATGGAAATGATATTTTTTAAGTTTTTACTCTATAATTTTGCAGTTTTTTAATCAATATTGAATCATACAATTTTCCTGATGTTCTCATATTTTTAAGAATTTTTTGCATTTTTGTAGCGGTACAGCTGGCGAACTATTATCGCTACGCTTTACAAATGTTTTTGAAATTTTCGCCAAACATTCCGATATAAAAATTCAAAGTTCATATGTATGTATACGATAGGAACTGATTGCTTGAAAAATATTTTATGAATTGCTAACTATTCTTAAAATACATTTTAATTAAGCCCACATTAAATTATTCAATTGGATACTGCAATCTAGAAGCTAAATATAAATTTGTGGAAAGTAGGTACTTGCAATACTTTTATCCAAAATACAAATGCATTTTAAATATTTATTCCTACAAAATATTTTTTAATAAAAGTTTAATTTTCTCAATGGAAATGATTTTTTTAAGTTTTTACTCTATAATTTTGCAGTTTTTTAATCAATATTGAATCATACAATTTTCCTGATGTTCTCATATTTTTAAGAATTTTTTGCATTTTTGTAGCGGTACAGCTGGCGAACTATTATCGCTACGCTTTACAAATGTTTTTGAAATTTTCGCCAAACATTCCGATATAAAAATTCAAAGTTCATATATGTATACGATAGGAACTGATTGCTTGAAAAATATTTTATGAATTGCTAACTATTCTTAAAATACATTTTAATTAAGCCCACATTAAATTATTCAATTGGATAATGCAATCTAGAAGCTAAATATAAATTTGTGGAAAGTAGGTACTTGCAATACTTTTATCCAAAATACAAATGCATTTTAAATATTTATTCCTACAAAATATTTTTTAATAAAAGTTTAATTTTCTCAATGGAAATGATATTTTTTAAGTTTTTACTCTATAATTTTGCAGTTTTTTAATCAATATTGAATCATACAATTTTCCTGATGTTCTCATATTTTTAAGAATTTTTTGCATTTTTGTAGCGGTACAGCTGGCGAACTATTATCGCTACGCTTTACAAATGTTTTTGAAATTTTCGCCAAACATTCCGATATAAAAATTCAAAGTTCATATGTATGTATACGATAGGAACTGATTGCTTGAAAAATATTTTATGAATTGCTAACTATTCTTTAAATACATTTTAATTAAGCCCACATTAAATTATTCAATTGGATAATGCAATCTAGAAGCTAAATATAAATTTGTGGAAAGTAGGTATTTGCAATACTTTTATCCAAAATACAAATGCATTTTAAATATTTATTCCTACAAAATATTTTTTAATAAAAGTTTAATTTTCACAATGGAAATGATATTTTTTAAGTTTTTACTCTATAATTTTGCTGTTTTTTAATCAATATTGAATTATACAATTTTCCTGATGTTCTCATATTTTTAAGAATTTTTTGCATTTTTGTAGCGGTACAGCTGGCGAACTATTATCGCTACGCTTTACAAATGTTTTTGAAATTTTCGCCAAACATTCCGACCTAAAAATCCAAAGTTCATATGTATGTATACAATAGGAACTGATTGCTTGAAAAATATTTTATGAATTGCTAACTATTCTTAAAATACATTTTTATTAAGCCCACATTAAATTATTTAATTGGATAATGCAATCTAGAAGCTAAATATAAATTTGTGGAAAGTAGGTATTTGCAATACTTTTATCCAAAATACAAATGCATTTTAAATATTTATTCCTACAAAATATTTTTTAATAAAAGTTTAATTTTCACAATGGAAATGATATTTTTTAAGTTTTTACTCTATAATTTTGATGTTTTTTAATCAATATTGAATTATACAATTTTCCTGATGTTCTCATATTTTTAAGAATTTTTTGCATTTTTGTAGCGGTACAGCTGGCGAACTATTATCGCTACGCTTTACAAATGTTTTTGAAATTTTCGCCAAACATTCCGACCTAAAAATCCAAAGTTCATATGTATGTATGCGATAGGAACTGATTGCTTGAAAAATATTTTATGAATTGCTAACTATTCTTAAAATACATTTTAATTAAGCCCACATTAAATTATTCAATTGGATAATGCAATCTAGAAGCTAAATATAAATTTGTGGAAAGTAGGTATGTGCAATACTTTTATCCAAAATACAAATGCATTTTAAATATTTATTCCTACAAAATATTTTTTAATAAAAGTTTAATTTTCACAATGGAAATGATATTTTTTAAGTTTTTACTCTATAATTTTGCTGTTTTTTAATCAATATTGAATTATACAATTTTCCTGATGTTCTCATATTTTTAAGAATTTTTTGCATTTTTGTATCGGTACAGCTGGCGAACTATTATCGCTACGCTTTACAAATGTTTCTGAAATTTTCGCCAAACATTCCGACCTAAAAATCCAAAGTTCATATGTATGTATACGATAGGAACTGATTGCTTGAAAAATATTTTATGAATTGCTAACTATTCTTAAAATACATTTTAATTAAGCCCACATTAAATTATTCAATTGGATAATGCAATCTAGAAGCTAAATATAAATTTGTGGAAAGTAGGTATTTGCAATACTTTTATCCAAAATACAAATGCATTTTAAATATTTATTCCTACAAAATATTTTTTAATAAAATTTTAATTTTCACAATGGAAATGATATTTTTTAAGTTTTTACTCTATAATTTTGCTGGTTTTTAATCAATATTGAATTATACAATTTTCCTGATGTTCTCATATTTTTAAGAATTTTTTGCATTTTTGTAGCGGTACAGCTGGCGAACTATTATCGCTACGCTTTACAAATGTTTTTGAAATTTTCGCCAAACATTCCGACCTAAAAATCCAAAGTTCATATGTATGTATACGATAGGAACTGATTGCATGAAAAATATTTTATGAATTGCTAACTATTCTTAAAATACATTTTAATTAAGCCCACATTAAATTATTCAATTGGATAATGAAATCTAGAAGCTAAATATAAATTTGTGGAAAGTAGGTATTTGCAATACTTTTATCCAAAATACAAATGCATTTTAAATATTTATTCCTACAAAATATTTTTTAATAAAAGTTTAATTTTCACAATGGAAATGATATTTTTTAAGTTTTTACTCTATAATTTTGCTGTTTTTTAATCAATATTGAATTATACAATTTTCCTGATGTTCTCATATTTTTAAGAATTTTTTGCATTTTTGTAGCGGTACAGCTGGCGAACTATTATCGCTACGCTTTACAAATGTTTTTGAAATTTTCGCCAAACATTCCGACCTAAAAATCCAAAGTTCATATGTATGTATACGATAGGAACTGATTCTTTGAAAAATATTTGATGAATTGCTAACTATTCTTAAAATACATTTTAATTAAGCCCACATTAAATTATTCAATTGGACAATGCAATCTAGACGCTAAATATAAATTTGTGGAAAGTAGGTATTTGCAATACTTTTATCCAAAATACAAATGCATTTTAAATATTTATTCCTACAAAATATTTTTTAATAAAAGTATAATTTTCACAATGGAAATGATATTTTTTAAGTTTTTACTCTATAATTTTGCTGTTTTTTAATGAATATTGAATTATACAATTTTCCTGATGTTCTCATATTTTTAAGAATTTTTTGCATTTTTGTAGCGGTACAGCTGGCGAACTATTATCGCTACGCTTTACAAATGTTTTTGAAATTTTCGCCAAACATTCCGACCTAAAAATCCAAAGTTCATATGTATGTATACGATAGGAACTGATTCTTTGAAAAATATTTGATGAATTGCTAACTATTCTTAAAATACATTTTAATTAAGCCCACATTAAATTATTCAATTGGACAATGCAATCTAGACGCTAAATATAAATTTGTGGAAAGCAGGTATTTGCAATACTTTTATCCAAAATACAAATGCATTTTAAATATTTATTCCTACAAAATATTTTTTAATAAAAGTTTAATTTTCACAATGGAAATGATATTTTTTAAGTTTTTACTCTATAATTTTGCTGTTTTTTAATCAATATTGAATTATATAATTTTCCTGATGTTCTCATATTTTTAAGAATTTTTTGCATTTTTGTAGCCGTACAGCTGGCGAACTATTATCGCTACGCTTTACAAATGTTTTTGAAATTTTCGCCAAACATTCCGACCTAAAAATCCAAAGTTCATATGTATGTATACGATAGGAACTGATTGCTTGAAAAATATTTTATGAATTGCTAACTATTCTTAAAATACATTTTAATTAAGCCCACATTAAATTATTCAATTGGATAATGCAATCTAGAAGCTAAATATAAATTTGTGGAAAGTAGGTATTTGCAATACTTTTATCCAAAATACAAATGCATTTTAAATATTTATTCCTACAAAATATTTTTTAATAAAAGTTTAATTTTCACAATGGAAATGATATTTTTTAAGTTTTTACTCTATAATTTTGCTGTTTTTTAATCAATATTAAATTATACAATTTTCCTGATGTTCTCATATTTTTAAGAATTTTTTGCATTTTTGTAGCGGTACAGCTGGCGAACTATTATCGCTACGCTTTACAAATGTTTTTGAAATTTTCGCCAAACATTCCGACCTAAAAATCCAAAGTTCATATGTATGTATACGATAGGAACTGATTGCTTGAAAAATATTTTATGAATTGCTAACTATTCTTAAAATACATTTTAATTAAGCCCACATTAAATTATTCAATTGGATAATGCAATCTAGAAGCTAAATATAAATTTGTGGAAAGTAGGTATTTGCAATACTTTTATCCAAAATACAAATGCATTTTAAATATTTATTCCTACAAAATATTTTTTAATAAAAGTTTAATTTTCACAATGGAAATGATATTTTTTAAGTTTTTACTCTATAATTTTGCTGTTTTTTAATCAATATTAAATTATACAATTTTCCTGATGTTCTCATATTTTTAAGAATTTTTTGCATTTTTGTAGCGGTACAGCTGGCGAACTATTATCGCTACGCTTTACAAATGTTTTTGAAATTTTCGCCAAACATTCCGACCTAAAAATCCAAAGTTCATATGTATGTATACGATAGGAACTGATTGCTTAAAAAATATTTTATGAATTGCTAACTATTCTTAAAATACATTTTAATTAAGCCCACATTAAATTATTCAATTGGATAATGCAATCTAGAAGCTAAATATAAATTTGTGGAAAGTAGGTATTTGCAATACTTTTATCCAAAATACAAATGCATTTTAAATATTTATTCCTACAAAATATTTTTTAATAAAAGTTTAATTTTCACAATGGAAATGATATTTTTTAAGTTTTTACTCTATAATTTTGCTGATTTTTAATCAATATTGAATTATACAATTTTCCTGATGTTCTCATATTTTTAAGAATTTTTTGCATTTTTGTAGCGGTACAGCTGGCGAACTATTATCGCTACGCTTTACAAATGTTTTTGAAATTTTCGCCAAACATTCCGACCTAAAAATCCAAAGTTCATATGTATGTATACGATAGGAACTGATTGCTTGAAAAATATTTTATGAATTGCTAACTATTCTTAGAATACATTTTAATTAAGCCCACATTAAATTATTCAATTGGATAATGCAATCTAGAAGCTAAATATAAATTTGTGGAAAGTAGGTATTTGCAATACTTTTATCCAAAATACAAATGCATTTTAAATATTTATTCCTACAAAATATTTTTTAATAAAAGTTTAATTTTCACAATGGAAATGATATTTTTTAAGTTTTTACTCTATAATTTTGCTGTTTTTTAATCAATATTGAATCATACAATTTTCCTGATGTTCTCATATTTTTAAGGATTTTTTGCATTTTTGTAGCGGTACAGCTGGCGAACTATTATCGCTACGCTTTACAAATGTTTTTGAAATTTTCGCCAAACATTCCGACCTAAAAATCCAAAGTTCATATGTATGTATACGATAGGAACTGATTGCTTGAAAAATATTTTATGAATTGCTAACTATTCTTAAAATACATTTTAATTAAGCCCACATTAAATTATTCAATTGGATAATGAAATCTAGAAGCTAAATATAAATTTGTGGAAAGTAGGTATTTGCAATACTTTTATCCAAAATACAAATGCATTTTAAATATTTATTCCTACAAAATATTTTTTAATAAAAGTTTAATTTTCACAATAGAAATGATATTTTTTAAGTTTTTTACTCTATAATTTTGCTGTTTTTTAATCAATATTGAATCATACAATTTTCCTGATGTTCTCATATTTTTAAGAATTTTTGGCATTTTAGCAGCGGTACAGCTGGCGAACTATTATCACTAAGCTTTACAAATGTTTTTGAAATTTGCTTGAAAAATATTTTATGAATTGTGAACTATTCTTAGAATACATTTTAATTAAGCCCACATTAAATTATTCAATTGGATAATGCAATCTAGACGCTAAATATAAATTTGTGGAAAGTAGGTATTTGCAATACTTTTATCCAAAATACAAATGCATTTTAAATATTTATTCCTACAAAATATTTTTTAATAAAAGTTTAATTTTCACAATGGAAATGATATTTTTTAAGTTTTTACTCTATAATTTTGCTGTTTTTTAATCAATATTGAATTATACAATTTTCCTGATGTTCTCATATTTTTAAGAATTTTTTGCATTTTTGTAGCGGTACAGCTGGCGAACTATTATCGCTACGCTTTACAAATGTTTTTGAAATTTTCGCCAAACATTCCGATCTAAAAATCCTGAATAATTGTTGAGACAATTATTTAATTTTATAAATAGTGGTAAAAATTGAAATTTATTTAGAGTAAATAAATAATTCTTTATAAATAGTGGTAAAAATTGAAAGTTATTTAGAGTAAATCAAATTATTCCAAGCTTGGTTGTATACGATGTGCACTGATGGCGAGTTCAAAGGTAAGTAAGTTGTTCTCACCGAAATGCAGATCTTGAGTCGGCTTTGGCTTTGCCTTAAGCTTAATAAAAATCTCGGTAACAAACCCGAAGTCAAACGGTTTGACCGGTTGGCATCTGCATTGCGGTGAGAGCAGCTTTACACAACATATGGATAAATACAGTGAAGTCAGGGCAAGTATAATTTGAGGCAAGTACTTCATATATATAGTATAAATAAATTTAACATTAGATTTAGAGTACAATTTTAGTATTAGATTTACAATTTATATATATAATTTTAGATTTATAATTCTATTTCAATTCTAGGTTTACAATTCATGTGTTAGTTATATGATTCAATTTAAAATTTACAAAAAATTCAGACTTACAACTAATTTATATTATTGTCCAAACTAGTTTGGACATGGCGCCCGGCCTTGCCTTCAGGCAATGCGTACCGTTTCCGATGCGCTCAGAACGTTAGCGATCGACCTAATAGCTTCTGCTAGGATTTTTTGATCTGGTGTTGTAGAAGGGATGCTTTGCTGTTGGCTGGCTGATGTGGATGGTTTGTGGTGATTCCTCGTGTATTTTTGGAGCGTGGAGATTTTGGATGTAATAGCGTGTGGTGGAACTTGTCACAGCGTTTACAGGTGTCCAAAGACGTACAGCCCCGTAAATCATGGCTTCGAGCCAGACAGTTTATACAGTAGCGGTACCTGTTTACCACTTCCTCTCTTTTCTCCTCGTTCATTTTAAGGAACCTGCGACAGAAGCGCAGCGCATGAGTCTTTTTACAAAGAGCGCACTTGTAAACGTCAGAGCTCAGCTTGTTGTTACGAGTGTGGCGGGTTTTAACACTCTTGTTTGAATGACCTAAAGAACTGCGCATGGTATTTCTAGACAAAGAGATATAGATACAATGGTTAATAGGAGTGATATATAATTAGCTGGGGTAGTTAGCTGAAATGAGAAGTTAATAAACAATGTATGAATTCATTACGAGTAGTTTAATGAATAATTAATTTTCGAGTTAGGCTCAAGTTTTATTCACTAACCGCCCTCTGGGGGAGCCCCCGCCTCCAAAGGAAGCGAGAGATAATTAAGCTAAAGTCAAGAAAAGAGGGAACTTCCGGGTAGCATTGGAATACGACTGTACGTACTTGATGAGGTTTACCAAAGTACTGTGCCATGGAGTCCCGGGTTAAGCAGACTGCTTGTAGGAGCTACTTTACATTTTGCTAGCAACAAGTTCGAAAAAACCTGCGTGAGATTTAGCTTTGCAACGAATGTAAATTGTAGCGCAATATACTGCTTTGGGAACGTCATAAATTCCATGCATTTCGTCTGAGGGTGTATATTAGAGCCAAAGAGGTATGGTAACAGTTTATCTTAAATAGATCTGAAACCAAATCATTCCAATTTATTAGAGATTCAGTTGAGAAATCTTCATTCCATTCTAAAACCTCGAGCCATAGTTGCTGCACTAATCTCTTGGCCCTGATGACTATGGGTGCCAGCCATCCTGCTGGGTCGAAGAGCTTTGCAACTGGCGAGATCGAATTTCGGGGGATTGGGAAGGCAAATTGATGTGATATGGAGTTTTTCCTGATTTGAAGTGAAACAAGTATATTGATACGAAAGTTTCGCCAAGCCTATGGGACAGGCTACAGCTAATAAATAGGGTTTGATATCGTAGGGTTACTTTCTTCAGATGAATATCTCTGTGGTTATATGGTATAACACGAATTTCTATTTCACACATAGCTGCTTTTGTAATTAAGGCTCGAGTTGTATATTAAATTCTTTGGTGGATTAGGGGCTAATGAGTTAGCGCCAGATATTTGTAATCTGGATAAACCCAAAGAATTTAAATACTATTCCGAGAAAATGGGGATTCCTGATTATTTTATCTATATTATCTTTTTAGAAGGGGCTAATGAGTTAGCACTAAATATGAGGCATTTAGTTTTTAGGGTGTATAAAGATAATATAAATTAAACCAGTTTAAGCAATTTTAAGCCAATAGCGCTGAATTAGAAATTTAGATATGAAAATTGGGAGCTATAATAGACTGTATTGAGCATTTAAACAGTTCTAAATTGGAGCTATGTAAAGAGATAAACTTTTTGGTTGGGAAATATTTAGAGTAGTAAAATACACCGTAACTTGTGGTATACGATAAAGTCTATGATATGGGTGAATATACAAGAGATTTTTTTTTTGAGGTTTTATAAATTTATTTTATAAATATTCTTCTGAAAAATTTTGCTTGATTACGTGAAGAAATTTTAATTAATATTGGGATAAACATTTTTACTTTAGGGCAATGCATTAAAATTTTTCACGGCAACACTAATCGCAACTATATGAACTTTTATTATGTGCAGGGCTGAAACTTTGGATTTTCAGAATCATGAAAAAGAAATTAATTGTTCAAACGAATACAGTGATTTTTCTCTTATATTTCTGAGTGAAATTAATTTCTTGGGGTTTGTTATTGTTGTGTGATGAACAACTCTTTAATCCGAATATAAACAAGCTTGTTTTATTTTGTTTTGAATAAAAAATTTTTTAATTGGTACTGAAGTTCCCGTCTCTGTTTTATTTACTAAACCAAAGTGCCTATATGCCAACATACATATATGGTCATCCAACTTATATTGAATATTTGCAACAAATGCAAGAGATAAATTTGAAGAGCGATAAGGATAAATTTTTTGAGCGAGATAATTTATGTACATATGTTAATAAGTATATATTTGTATGTACATATGTACTTACATATATGAAAAAAAGCACGAATAAATTTGGAACTATTATATTTATTTATATATAGGTATACATATATATATATGTATATGCATGTACGTACATACTTCCAGAAAAAGCGGGAATAAATTTGATATTTTTATATGTACTCACTTGCAGGAAAAAAGGGCGCGAACAAATTAGAGATCTTTTTATTAGCGAACCTTTATGTATGTATGTATGTTGATGTGTGATTTGTTTTCTGAATACATATGTATGCACATACCTGTTCGCCATATTTTTGTATTTTTTATGTTGTTGTTGATTTATGTGGTTATACAGAATCCTTAAACCCACCGGAATCCTTCAGTCACTTTCTTTATTTTTTAAAACGTCTTTTCTTTCAAATTTTTGAATTTAGTGTTTCTTTAATATATTAGCCTCTATCACAATTTATATGTAGGTATTATAATATTTTATTTTAAGCTTACCACTTCACTAGTGTTCACTTATATGTTTGAGCCACTGTATTTGTGTATATATGTACATATGTATGTAAGTATTGATTTTAACGTTTTTTCACTTTCTTGTTTTTATTTTTGTAATTTACTTTGTAAGTCAACTTTATATGTAAATAGTACATATAAATTTTTTAATTTTACAATTAAAGTTGAATCAATGAGGCTTTGTTTAACTTTTAAATTAATTATCACTTACTTAAACACTTCTTTTTTTTATTTATGGTTGAATTGAAACCAGTGATGCCAGCAGAAATTTAACAAAATCCCTACATGTCTCGAAAAAATTCCCCTTTTTTCCCTACACACAAAAAAAATATTTCCTACATTTTTCCCTACTCAAAAATTTAATTGATTTTAGCAAAAAAGAACATTTTATTTGCATTTTTAAATATTCTACATATGTATATATCGCCAGGTAAAAAAATCTAATTTTAAAATAAGGCTGCAGAGATCTCACAAGGTAATCAAATGTTAATTCTGAATGCTTAATAAAATTTTTACCACGTTAAAAAATGGAACCTCGGAAAGGTAGAATGAACCAAAGGTTGAATAATTAAAATAGCTTAATTAATTACTCTTAAAGTCTTCATTTATATATGTATAAAACATAAAAACAAAAATTCAAATTTGTTTTTGTTTTTTCATACAAATTCTTCCAGGAAAATCAGACATTTGTTTGCCTTTCGTTTTCTCCAGATATTACGTAAAGAAAGATGTTTTCTGTCTGTATGAAATATGTATATCGCGTAATACTCAGGCATGTTCTGAAAATCACATTTTTCAAATCACATGTGATTTCAAAAGCAATAATGGCCCTACAGACGTTTTCAAAATCATATACGATACTTTCTTTCGTAAAAGATATTTGATGCTCTGTGCAATAGGAAAATTAAAAAAAGAGTGAAAAAATATCTGCATGACCATTAATACTTTTAAAATCGCATGTGATTTGAAAAATGTGTTTTTCAGAACATGCCCGACTGTAACAAAATTTGAAATTTAAATTTTTATATGTATGTATAATATTTACATTTTTGTAAATAATAGAAAAATTCCCGTAATTTTTTTTTAGATGGCCATCAAGATCGTGCGATCTAACTCCATTAGATTATTTTCTCTGGCGATATGTCAAGTCACTTGTGTATGCCGATAAGCCAGAGACGATTGAACACTTGCAACACAACATTCGGCGAGTTATTTGCGAAATGCGGCTGTAATTATTGCGAAACTTTACGTAATTACATCGTAATAAAAAAGGAAAAAAAGTAAAGTAATCAAAATTCCCTACATTTTCCTTAAAATGAAAAATCTGTCCTATTTTCCCTTTTCTTAAAATTTTCCAATAAATTCCCTACAAAAAGGGAAAATTCCCTACTCTTGGCATCACTGATTGAAACTGATTATGCTTTTAATGCTGTTGAGTTTAACCTGTTGTTTTTTGGTGGTGGATTCTGTATGCATGTACATATGTATGCATGGATGTAGTTTTCTTCTCTATTTGATGATCCGCACTCTGGTCGAATCTTTTGGGCTGTACAAAAAAAAAATTTATAATACAGTTGAACCTCGCTTATCCGGCTCGCACGGGACCATGCTTAACACGTATAATCGAAAAACACGGTTAATAGAGATCATATAGAAACACAAAAAGTCCGTATTATTTTTATTAAAACATGAAAATTTAATGTACAAGTTAGTGCTGGCAAAGTATTGAGTAGTGGGTACCGAGTATCGAGTATTTCCTTTTTTTTTGGTGACTCAATACTCAAAAGTAGTTACTTGATACTTTCAGAGTTGTATTTTTAAGCAAGTTGAGTGGCTAAAATAGTGCATAAAAATACATCACTGTATAAAAAGACAACTACGTGTAAGATTCTTTAAACAAATCAAAACTAAATAATTTTTTTTTTTTTGAGAAGAATTAAATTATTTCTTAAGTTGTTGTTAACGTTAAATTAAAAGTCAGCTTTAAAAGACATACAAAACCAATAATAGTTGAAGATCTATATTTAATTTTTTAAGAAACTACTTCAATTTGCAGATAAAAACTATGCGTTACAAATTCAAAAAATCCGTTAAAATTATCGAGTAGTATTAAGTACCCAAATGAAAAGTATTGAATATTATTGAGTAATGAAAACTAGTAGAATTTGCCAGCACTAGTACAAGTGTCTTAAGTATATCCGTATACATATACTACATTTTTATTTGTAATACAAAGATTCATTTATTTTTAAATGTTCTTTTAAAGTAGTTTGCCCTTTTGTTTTAAATTGATCTTTAATCAAATGAGCTTGTATGCAATATACCTGCATTTCATCTGGCTCTGAAATATCTGGAGAACTATAATAACCATAACGAAAAATGGGAATCACCGAATTTGAATTCTGTGTCTAAATAATTAACTGGAAAAACTTTTGTTGCACGGATAATAGAGGTAAAGCACTGATAATAGGGGTATAAAAAAAAGCACGGATGATAAAGGTAAAAAATCGGATAATAGATGTTGTAAAACAAAGCTGGGAGCATGCCGGTTAATAGATGTAGCCGGTTAATAGAGGCCCGGTTAACCAAGGTTCAACTGTATTATAATTTTGTTTTACCTCTTTTTTGTACAGTTTGGATGATTGCGTGGTTAATTATCCTTTCTTATTAAGGTACCAGTTCTCTTTATCCGGTTCGAAGGACCATGAATAATTGTTGAGACAATTATTTAATTTTATAAATAGTAGTAAAAATTGAAAGTTATTTAGAGTAAATCAAATTATTCCAAGCTTGGTTGTATACGATGTGCACTGATGGCGAGTTCAAAGGTAAGTAAGTTGTTCTCACCGAAATGCAGATCTTGAGTCGGCTTTGGCTTTGCCTTAAGCTTAATAAAAATCTCGGTAACAAACCCGAAGTCAAACGGTTTGAGCGATTGGCATCTGCATTGCGGTGAGAGCAGCTTTACACAACATATGGATAAATACAGTGAAGTCAGGGCAAGTATAATTTGAGGTAAGTACTTCATATGCATGGTATAAATAAATTTAACATTAGATTTAGAGTACAATTTTAGTATTAGATTTACAATTTATATATATATTTTTAGATTTATAATTCAATTTCAATTCTAGGTTTACAATTCATGTGTTAGTTATATGATTCAATTTAAAATTTACAAAAAATTCAGACTTACAACTAATTTATATTATTGTCCAAACTAGTTTGGACATATCCAAAGTTCATATGTATGTATACGATAGGAACTGATTGCTTGAAAAATATTTTATGAATTGCTAACTATTCTTAGAATACATTTTAATTAAGCCAACATTAAATTATTCAATTGGATAATGCAATCTGGATAATGCAATCTAGAAGCAAAATATAAATTTGTGGAAAGTAGGTATTTGCAATACTTTTATCCAAAATACAAATGCATTTTAAATATTTATTCCTACAAAATATTTTTTAATAAAAGTTTAATTTTCACAATGGTAATGATATTTTTTAAGTTTTGTACTCTATAATTTTGTGTTTTTTAATAAATATTGAATCATACAATTTTCCTGATATTCTCATATTTTTAAGAATTTTTTGCATTTTAGTAGCGGTACAGCTGGCGAACTATTATCGCTACGCTTTACAAATGTTTTAAAAATTTTCGCCAAACATTCCGACCTTAAAATCCAAAGTTCATATGTATGTATACGATAGGAACTGATTGCTTGAAAAATATTTTATGAATTGCTAACTATTCTTAGAATACATTTTAATTAAGCCAACATTAAATTATTCAATTGGATAATGCAATCTGGATAATGCAATCTAGAAGCTAAATATAAATTTGTGGAAAGTAGGTATTTGCAATACTTTTATCCAAAACACAAATGCATTTTAAATATTTATTCCTACAAAATATTTTTTAATAAAAGTTTAATTTTCACAATGGTAATGATATTTTTTAAGTTTTTTACTCTATAATTTTGCTGTTTTTTAATAAATATTGAATCATACAATTTTCCTGATATTCTCATATTTTTAAGAATTTTTTGCATTTTAGTAGCGGTACAGCTGGCGAACTATTATCGCTACGCTTTACAAATGTTTTAAAAATTTTCGCCAAACATTTCGACCTTAAAATCCAAAGTTCATATGTATGTATACGATAGGAACTGATTGCTTGAAAAATATTTTATGAATTGCTAACTATTCTTAGAATACATTTTAATTAAGCCAACATTAAATTATTCAATTGGATAATGCAATCTGGATAATGCAATCTAGAAGCTAAATATAAATTTGTGGAAAGTAGGTATTTGCAATACTTTTATCCAAAATACAAATGCATTTTAAATATTTATTCCTACAAAATATTTTTTAATAAAAGTTTAATTTTCACAATGGTAATGATATTTTTTAAGTTTTTTACTCTATAATTTTGCTGTTTTTTAATAAATATTGAATCATACAATTTTCCTGATATTCTCATATTTTTAAGAATTTTTTGCATTTTAGTAGCGGTACAGCTGGCGAACTATTATCGCTACGCTTTACAAATGTTTTAAAAATTTTCGCCAAACATTCCGACCTTAAAATCCAAAGTTCATATGTATGTATACGATAGGAACTGATTGCTTGAAAAATATTTTATGAATTGCTAACTATTCTTAGAATACATTTTAATTAAGCCAACATTAAATTATTCAATTGGATAATGCAATCTGGCTAATGCAATCTAGAAGCTAAATATAAATTTGTGGAAAGTAGGTATTTGCAATACTTTTATCCAAAATACAAATGCATTTTAAATATTTATTCCTACAAAATATTTTTTAATAAAAGTTTAATTTTCACAATGGTAATGATATTTTTTAAGTTTTTTACTCTATAATTTTGTGTTTTTTAATAAATATTGAATCATACAATTTTCCTGATATTCTCATATTTTTAAGAATTTTTTGCATTTTAGTAGCGGTACAGCTGGCGAACTATTATCGCTACGCTTTACAAATGTTTTAAAAATTTTCGCCAAACATTCCGACCTTAAAATCCAAAGTTCATATGTATGTATACGATAGGAACTGATTGCTTGAAAAATATTTTATGAATTGCTAACTATTCTTAGAATACATTTTAATTAAGCCAACATTAAATTATTCAATTGGATAATGCAATCTGGATAATGCAATCTAGAAGCTAAATATAAATTTGTGGAAAGTAGGTATTTGCAATACTTTTATCCAAAATACAAATGCATTTTAAATATTTATTCCTACAAAATATTTTTTAATAAAAGTTTAATTTTCACAATGGTAATGATATTTTTTAAGTTTTTTACTCTATAATTTTGCTGTTTTTTAATAAATATTGAATCATACAATTTTCCTGATATTCTCATATTTTTAAGAATTTTTTGCATTTTAGTAGCGGTACAGCTGGCGAACTATTATCGCTACGCTTTACAAATGTTTTAAAAATTTTCGCCAAACATTTCGACCTTAAAATCCAAAGTTCATATGTATGTATGCGATAGGAACTGATTGCTTGAAAAATATTTTATGAATTGCTAACTATTCTTAGAATACATTTTAATTAAGCCAACATTAAATTATTCAATTGGATAATGCAATCTGGATAATGCAATCTAGAAGCTAAATATAAATTTGTGGAAAGTAGGTATTTGCAATACTTTTATCCAAAATACAAATGCATTTTAAATATTTATTCCTACAAAATATTTTTTAATAAAAGTTTAATTTTCACAATGGTAATGATATTTTTTAAGTTTTTTACTCTATAATTTTGCTGTTTTTTAATAAATATTGAATCATACAATTTTCCTGATATTCTCATATTTTTAAGAATTTTTTGCATTTTAGTAGCGGTACAGCTGGCGAACTATTATCGCTACGCTTTACAAATGTTTTAAAAATTTTCGCCAAACATTCCGACCTTAAAATCCAAAGTTCATATGTATGTATACGATAGGAACTGATTGCTTGAAAAATATTTTATGAATTGCTAACTATTCTTAGAATACATTTTAATTAAGCCAACATTAAATTATTCAATTGGATAATGCAATCTGGATAATGCAATCTAGAAGCTAAATATAAATTTGTGGAAAGTAGGTATTTGCAATACTTTTATCCAAAATACAAATGCATTTTAAATATTTATTCCTACAAAATATTTTTTAATAAAAGTTTAATTTTCACAATGGTAATGATATTTTTTAAGTTTTTTACTCTATAATTTTGCTGTTTTTTAATAAATATTGAATCATACAATTTTCCTGATATTCTCATATTTTTAAGAATTTTTTGCATTTTAGTAGCGGTACAGCTGGCGAACTATTATCGCTACGCTTTACAAATGTTTTAAAAATTTTCGCCAAACATTCCGACCTTAAAATCCAAAGTTCATATGTATGTATACGATAGGAACTGATTGCTTGAAAAATATTTTATGAATTGCTAACTATTCTTAGAATACATTTTAATTAAGCCAACATTAAATTATTCAATTGGATAATGCAATCTGGATAATGCAATCTAGAAGCTAAATATAAATTTGTGGAAAGTAGGTATTTGCAATACTTTTATCCAAAATACAAATGCATTTTAAATATTTATTCCTACAAAATATTTTTTAATAAAAGTTTAATTTTCACAATGGTAATGATATTTTTTAAGTTTTTTACTCTATAATTTTGCTGTTTTTTAATAAATATTGAATCATACAATTTTCCTGATATTCTCATATTTTTAAGAATTTTTTGCATTTTAGTAGCGGTACAGCTGGCGAACTATTATCGCTACGCTTTACAAATGTTTTAAAAATTTTCGCCAAACATTCCGACCTTAAAATCCAAAGTTCATATGTATGTATACGATAGGAACTGATTGCTTGAAAAATATTTTATGAATTGCTAACTATTCTTAGAATACATTTTAATTAAGCCAACATTAAATTATTCAATTGGATAATGCAATCTGGATAATGCAATCTAGAAGCTAAATATAAATTTGTGGAAAGTAGGTATTTGCAATACTTTTATCCAAAATACAAATGCATTTTAAATATTTATTCCTACAAAATATTTTTTAATAAAAGTTTAATTTTCACAATGGTAATGATATTTTTTAAGTTTTTTACTCTATAATTTTGCTGTTTTTTAATAAATATTGAATCATACAATTTTCCTGATATTATCATATTTTTAAGAATTTTTTGCATTTTAGTAGCGGTACAGCTGGCGAACTATTATCGCTACGCTTTACAAATGTTTTAAAAATTTTCGCCAAACATTCCGACCTTAAAATCCAAAGTTCATATGTATGTATACGATAGGAACTGATTGCTTGAAAAATATTTTATGAATTGCGAACTATTCTTAGAAATACATTTTAATTAAGCCCACATTAAATATTCAATTGGATAATGCAATCTAGACGCTAAATATAAATTTGTGGAAAGTAGGTATTTGCAATACTTTTATCCAAAATACAAATGCATTTTAAATATTTATTCCTACAAAATATTTATTCCTACAAAATATTTTTTAATAAAAGTTTAATTTTCACAATGGAAATGATATTTTTTTAATTTTTTTCTCTATAATTTTGCTGTTTTTTAATCAATATTGAATCATACAATTTTCCTGATGTTCTCATATTTTTAAGAATTTTTGGCATTTTAGCAGCGGTACAGATGGCGAACTATTATCGGTACGCTTTACAAATGTTTTTGAAATTTTCGCCAAACATTCCGATCTAAAAATCCAAAGTTCATATGTATGTATACGATAGGAACTGATTGCTTGAAAAATATTTTATGAATTGCTAACTATTCTTAGAATACATTTTAATTAAGCCCACATTAAATTATTCAATTGGATAATGCAATCTAGACGCTAAATATAAATTTGTGGAAACTAGGTATTTGCAATACTTTTATCCAAAATACAAATGCATTTTAAATATTTATTCCTACAAAATATTTTTTAATAAAAGTTTAATTTTCACAATGGAAATGATATTTTTTAAGTTTTTTACTCTATAATTTTGCTGTTTTTAATCAATATTGAATCATACAATTTTTCTGATGTTCTCATATTTTTAAGAATTTTTGGCATTTTAGCAGCGGTACAGCTGGCGTACTATTATCGCTACGCTTTACAAATGTTTTTGAAATTTTCGCCAAACATCCCGATATAAAAATTCAAAGTTCATATGTATGTATACGATAGGAACTGATTGCTTGAAAAATATTTTATGAATTGCTAACTATTCTTAAAATACATTTTAAATAAGCCCACATTAAATTATTCAATTGGACAATGCAATCTAGACGCTAAATATAAATTTGTGGAAAGTAGGTAGTTGCAATACTTTTATCCAAAATACAAATGCATTTTAAATATTTATTCCTACAAAATATTTTTTAATAAAAGTTTAATTTTCACAATGGAAATGATATTTTTTAAGTTTTTTACTCTATAATTTTGCTGTTTTTAATCAATATTGAATCATACAATTTTTCTGATGTTCTCATATTTTTAAGAATTTTTGGCATTTTAGCAGCGGTACAGCTGGCGTACTATTATCGCTACGCTTTACAAATGTTTTTGAAATTTTCGCCAAACATTCCGATATAAAAATTCAAAGTTCATATGTATGTATACGATAGGAACTGATTGCTTGAAAAATATTTTATGAATTGCGAACTATTCTTAGAATACATTTTAATTAAGCCCACATTAAATATTCAATTGGATAATGCAATCTAGACGCTAAATATAAATTTGTGGAAAGTAGGTATTTGCAATACTTTTATCCAAAATACAAATGCATTTTAAATATTTATTCCTACAAAATATTTATTCCTACAAAATATTTTTTAATAAAAGTTTAATTTTCACAATGGAAATGATATTTTTTTAATTTTTTTCTCTATAATTTTGCTGTTTTTTAATCAATATTGAATCATACAATTTTCCTGATGTTCTCATATTTTTAAGAATTTTTGGCATTTTAGCAGCGGTACAGCTGGCGAACTATTATCGGTACGCTTTACAAATGTTTTTGAAATTTTCGCCAAACATTCCGATCTAAAAATCCAAAGTTCATATGTATGTATACGATAGGAACTGATTGCTTGAAAAATATTTTATGAATTGCGAACTATTCTTAGAATACATTTTAATTAAGCCCACATTAAATTATTCAATTGGATAATGCAATCTAGACGCTAAATATAAATTTGTGGAAAGTAGGTATTTGCAATACTTTTATCCAAAATACAAATGCATTTTAAATATTTATTCCTACAAAATATTTTTTAATAAAAGTTTAATCTTTACAATGGAAATGATATTTTTTAAGTTTTTTACTCTATAATTTTGCTGTTTTTTAATAAATATTGAATCATACAATTTTCCTGATATTCTCATATTTTTAAGAATTTTTTGCATTTTAGTAGCGGTACAGCTGGCGAACTATTATCGCTACGCTTTACAAATGTTTTAAAAATTTTCGCCAAACATTCCGACCTTAAAATCCAAAGTTCATATGTATGTATACGATAGGAACTGATTGCTTGAAAAATATTTTATGAATTGCGAACTATTCTTAGAATACATTTTAATTAAGCCCACATTAAATATTCAATTGGATAATGCAATCTAGACGCTAAATATAAATTTGTGGAAAGTAGGTATTTGTAATACTTTTATCCAAAATACAAATGCATTTTAAATATTTATTCCTACAAAATATTTATTCCTACAAAATATTTTTTAATAAAAGTTTAATTTTCACAATGGAAATGATATTTTTTTAATTTTTTTCTCTATAATTTTGCTGTTTTTTAATCAATATTGAATCATACAATTTTCCTGATGTTCTCATATTTTTAAGAATTTTTGGCATTTTAGCAGCGGTACAGCTGGCGAACTATTATCGGTACGCTTTACAAATGTTTTTGAAATTTTCGCCAAACATTCCGATCTAAAAATCCAAAGTTCATATGTATGTATACGATAGGAACTGATTGCTTGAAAAATATTTTATGAATTGCGAACTATTCTTAGAATACATTTTAATTAAGCCCACATTAAATTATTCAATTGGATAATGCAATCTAGACGCTAAATATAAATTTGTGGAAAGTAGGTATTTGCAATACTTTTATCCAAAATACAAATGCATTTTAAATATTTATTCCTACAAAATATTTATTCCTACAAAATATTTTTTAATAAAAGTTTAATTTTCACAATGGAAATGATATTTTTTTAATTTTTTTCTCTATAATTTTGCTGTTTTTTAATCAATATTGAATCATACAATTTTCCTGATGTTCTCATATTTTTAAGAATTTTTGGCATTTTAGCAGCGGTACAGCTGGCGAACTATTATCGGTACGCTTTACAAATGTTTTTGAAATTTTCGCCAAACATTCCGATCTAAAAATCCAAAGTTCATATGTATGTATACGATAGGAACTGATTGCTTGAAAAATATTTTATGAATTGCGAACTATTCTTAGAATACATTTTAATTAAGCCCACATTAAATTATTCAATTGGATAATGCAATCTAGACGCTAAATATAAATTTGTGGAAAGTAGGTATTTGCAATACTTTTATCCAAAATACAAATGCATTTTAAATATTTATTCCTACAAAATATTTTTTAATAAAAGTTTAATTTTCACAATGGAAATGATATTTTTTAAGTTTTTTACTCTATAATTTTGCTGTTTTTTAATAAATATTGAATCATACAATTTTCCTGATATTCTCATATTTTTAAGAATTTTTTGCATTTTAGTAGCGGTACAGCTGGCGAACTATTATCGCTACGCTTTACAAATGTTTTAAAAATTTTCGCCAAACATTCCGACCTTAAAATCCAAAGTTCATATGTATGTATACGATAGGAACTGATTGCTTGAAAAATATTTTATGAATTGCGAACTATTCTTAGAATACATTTTAATTAAGCCCACATTAAATTATTCAATTGGATAATGTAATCTAGACGCTAAATATAAATTTGTGGAAAGTAGGTATTTGCAATACTTTTATCCAAAATACAAATGCATTTTAAATATTTATTCCTACAAAATATTTTTTAATAAAAGTTTAATTTTCACAATGGAAATGATATTTTTTAAGTTTTTTACTCTATAATTTTGCTGTTTTTAATCAATATTGAATCATACAATTTTTCTGATGTTCTCATATTTTTAAGAATTTTTGGCATTTTAGCAGCGGTACAGCTGGCGTACTATTATCGCTACGCTTTACAAATGTTTTATTTTTTATTTATTTTTCATTTATTTATTTTGTAATAAAAAAAGCCATTTAGGCCAATAAAAATTATTACATAGTTATATAAGATAAGAAAAAACAATATATAGGTTGAGAGGTTGAGAGGAGGGGACATCAATTATGCCCCAAGTCCGTAGACATACACTTAAGCCAGTAGGTCGGCCCGACACTTATATTATATATGCATAAATTCATGAATACTTTAAAACTAGCTTAAAACTAACGATATTCAATAAAGAAACCGAGAGAAAAATAAGGAACACAAACCAACTCCCTAACATATTTATATTAATACAGTAAAAGGGTAAGATAAGTAAAGCAGATGAGCCACCCGGGTAAGGATACAGTTTTTAATTAACGGGGGGAAAAAACAGTAAAGAAATAACTGTTAAGTAGATAAGTGCCTCATAAGTTTCAGCTTAAACGCATTATTGGAATGCGAAAATGTACGTAATTCTAGTGGTAGACGATTCCAATCTCTAATCACTCTAACTAGAAATGATCTAGAAAATGAAGAGCAGGAAATCCTAGGCAAATTAAGGTGAGGATTTCTATTTCGGGGTGAAAACACGAAGGTATTGTGTAAGGATAAAGGTTTACCATTTTTTATGACTTTGTGAAATGTGCACAGGTTACGAAGCAGTATATACTTCTCGAAAGAGCACCCTAAAAAACACTCGACAAAACCTGAGATATGGTCCCTGCGTCGTACGTTATAGACAAATCTAACAACAGCATTAGTCAAACGTCTGAGCCTAGTCAAAAAAACCCCGACAGTTCCAGAAATAACTTCCAAACCATAATTTATCTGAGACATTAGGACCGCATGAGCCAATCTTTTTCTCACATGTAAGGGCAAAAAAATATTAGAGCTGTAAAGTTTACGCAACGAACTCCAAATTCTACCTGACAATGCGTCAATATGGCTACAAAACGATAGTTTATTGTCTAAGACTATTCCTAGGACTTTATGCCGTTCAACGAATTGTATAGTGTCATCGCCAAGAGAGACAGTCATGTCAGCAAAAAAACGAGGGGTAGGGCCAAACATCATGGCCTTTGTTTTAGAAGTATTAACCCTTAAAGAATTTACCCGAGTCCAGTTTAAAACATTGTCCAGGCAGCAGTTAATAGTTTGCTCGAGGATTTCGTGGCATCCCCTATTTCCACTAAACAAAAGATAGATATCATCGGCGAAAATAAAGGGAGTACAGCACAAGGAATCCATGGCCCTGGGTAAGTCATTAACGTAGAGTAAGAACAGGAGAGGACCTAGAACAGACCCTTGAGGTACACCGGAAAAAAGGGGAAGTGTACTCGATGACACGCCATTTGCCACGACAAACTGTGACCTACCAGATAAGTAGGACAATATGAGTCTACAAGCCGATCTGGAGAAGTAAAATTCATTAACGAGTTTATAAATCATAGTAGGAAAATTTATAGAATTAAACGCCTTTGATAAGTCCAGAGATACTAAAACACTAAGTTTATCATCATTTATATTACACCTTATCGAATCAGTAAGACTCAGTAGGAGAGAAGAAGTATTTAATCCATACTGGAAGGCATATTGCGCATCAGATATTTTATTTGATAAAAAGCTTAACATCTGCTTCTTTATGATATGCTCAACGACCTTGGATAAAGCAGGAAGTATAGAAATAGGTCGGAGATCATCGGGGCTACGCACTACTCTAGACTTAGGAATGGGAACAACACGGGCAATTTTCCATGCAGAGGGAAAGGTAGACGTAGTTAAAATTGAGTTTGTTAGGTTTAGGATAATATCTGAAATAAAAGGGAAAACAATTTTTAGGAATGTAATGGATACGCCATCGACTCCAGCAGACTTAGACTTTAACATATTTAAGGCATCCCATAGCTCAGCTACAGTAATGCAGGAAAAGGAGAAATGATCGTGAAGACTACCAGTATTATCAATAGAAAGGTTTATAGGGGCATGAATATTAGAAGAAGCAAAGTAGGCATTAATATCATTCGGGTCCAATTCATGTGTCGGGTCACCACTACCAGTACATCCGGTGCTCCTAATTACTCTCCAAAAGCCACCAGAATCTAAAGAGCCAAATAGTTTAGAGTAGTGTTTACTACGTTCACTGCGTATGATTTTTTTTGCTCTATTTCGAAGTTTACAGTAAGTTAACCAGTTTATATTAGTAGGATTGGCTTTATAAGCAGAAAAAGCGAGGTCACGCAGCGCTCTAGCCAGAACAATCCTATTTGATTTCATCCATAATTCACCGCTTCTATGCAGCTTGACTTTAACGGTAGGTACAAAGCAAAATGTTTTTGAAATTTTCGCCAAACATTCCGATATAAAAATTCAAAGTTCATATGTATGTATACGATAGGAACTGATTGCTTGAAAAATATTTTATGAATTGCTAACTATTCTTAAAATACATTTTAAATAAGCCCACATTAAATTATTCAATTGGACAATGCAATCTAGACGCTAAATATAAATTTGTGGAAAGTAGGTAGTTGCAATACTTTTATCCAAAATACAAATGCATTTTAAATATTTATTCCTACAAAATATTTTTTAATAAAAGTTTAATTTTCACAATGGAAATGATATTTTTTAAGTTTTTTACTCTATAATTTTGCTGTTTTTTAATCAATATTGAATCATACAATTTTCCTGATGTTCTCATATTTTTAAGAATTTTTGGCATTTTAGCAGCGGTACAGCTGGCGAACTATTATCGCTACGCTTTACAAATGTTTTTGAAATTTTCGCCAAACATTCCGATCTAAAAATCCAAAGTTCATATGTATGTATACGATAGGAACTGATTGCTTGAAAAATATTTTATGAATTGCGAACTATTCTTAGAATACATTTTAATTAAGCCCACATTAAATTATTCAATTGGATAATGCAATCTAGACGCTAAATATAAATTTGTGGAAAGTAGGTATTTGCAATACTTTTATCCAAAATACAAATGCATTTTAAATATTTATTCCTACAAAATATTTTTTAATAAAAGTTTAATTTTCACAATGGAAATGGTACTTTTTAAGTTTTTTACTCTATAAATTTGCTGTTTTTTAATCAATATTGAAACATACAATTTTCCTGATGTTCTCATATTTTTAAGAATTTTTGACATTTTAGCAGCGGTACAGCTGGCGAACTATTATCGCTATGCTTTACAAATGTTTTTGAAATTTTCGCCAAACATTCCGATCTAAAAATCCGAAGTTCATATGTATGTATACGATAGGAACTGATTGTTTGAAAAATATTTTATGAATTGCGAACTATTCTTAGAATACATTTTAGTTAAGCCCACATTAAATTATTCAATTGGATAATGCAATCTAGACGCTAAATATAAATTTGTGGAAAGTAGGTATTTGCAATACTTTTATCCAAAATACAAATGCATTTTAAATATTTATTCCTACAAAATATTTTTTAATAAAAGTTTAATTTTCACAATGGAAATGATATTTTTTAAGTTTTTTACTCTATAATTTTTCTGTTTTTTAATCAATATTGAATCATACAATTTTCCTGATGTTCTCATATTTTTAAGAATTTTTGCATTTTAGCAGCGGTACAGCTGGCGAACTATTATCGCTACGCTTTACAAATGTTTTTGAAATTTTCGCCAAACATTCCTGCCTAAAAATCCAAAGTTCATATGAATGTATACGATAGGAACTGATTGCTTGAGAAATATTTTTTATGAATTGCAAATTATTCTTAGAATACATTTTAATTAAGCCCACATTAAATTATTCAATTGGATAATGCAATCTAGAAGCTAAATATAAATTTGTGGAAAGTAGGTATTTGCAATACTTTTATTCAAAATACAAATGCATTTTAAATATTTATTCCTACAAAATATTTTTTAATAAAAGTTTAATTTTCACAATGGAAATGATATTTTTTAAGTTTTTTACTCTATAATTTTGCTGTTTTTTAATCAATATTGAATCCTACAATTTTCCTGTTGTTCTCATATTTTTAAGAATTTTTGGCATTTTAGCAGCGGTACAGCTGGCGAACTATTATCGCTACCCTTTACAAATGTTTTTGAAATTTTCGCCACACATTCCGATCTAAAAATCCAAAGTTCATATGAATGTATACGATAGGAACTGATTGCTTGAGAAATATTTTTTATGAATTGCAAATTATTTTTAGAATACATTTTAATTAACCCCACATTAAATTTATTCAATTGGATAATGCAATCTAGAAGCTAAATATGAATTTGTGGAAAGTAGGTACATATTTGCAACACTCTTATTCAAAATACAAATGCATTTTAAATATTTATTCCTACAAAATATTTTTTAATAAAAGTTTAATTTTCACAATGGAAATGATATTTTTTAAGTTTTTTACTCAATAATTTTGCTGTTTTTTAATCAATATCGAAACATACAATTTTCCTGATGTTCTCATATTTTTAAGAATTTTCGGTATTTTAGCAGCGGTACATCTGGCGAACTATTATCGCTACGCTTTGCAAATGTTTTTGAAATTTTCGCCAAACATTCCGATCTAAAAATCCAAAGTTCATATGTATGTATACGATAGGAACTGATTGCTTGAAAAATATTTTATGAATTGCTTGCTAACTATTCTTAGAATACATTTTAATTAAGCCCACATTAAATTATTCAATTGGATAATGCAATCTAGACGCTAAATATAAATTTGTGGAAAGTAGGTATTTGCAATACTTTTATCCAAAATACAAATGCATTTTAAATATTTATTCCTACAAAATATTTTTTAATAAAAGTTTAATTTTCACAATGGAAATGATACTTTTTAAGTTTTTTACTCTATAAATTTGCTGTTTTTTAATCAATATTGAAACATAAAATTTTCCTGATGTTCTCATATTTTTAAGAATTTTTGGCATTTTAGCAGCGGTACAGCTGGCGAACTATTATCGCTACGCTTTACAAATGTTTTTGAAATTTTCGCCAAACATTCCGATCTAAAAATCCAAAGTTCATATGTATGTATACGATAGGAACTGATTGCTTGAGAAATATTTTTTATGAATTGCAAATTATTTTTAGAATACATTTTAATTAAGCCCACATTAAATTATTCAATTGGATAATGCAATCTAGAAGCTAAATATGAATTTGTGGAAAGTAGGTACATATTTGCAACACTCTTATTCAAAATACAAATGCATTTTAAATATTTATTCCTACAAAATATTTTTTAATAAAAGTTTAATTTTCACAATGGAAATGATATTTTTTAAGTTTTTTACTCAATAATTTTGCTGTTTTTTAATCAATATCGAAACATACAATTTTCCTGATGTTCTCATATTTTTAAGAATTTTCGGCATTTTAGCAGCGGTACAGCTGGCGAACTATTATCGCTACCCTTTACAAATGTTTTTGAAATTTTCGCCACACATTCCGATCTAAAAATCCAAAGTTCATATGAATGTATACGATAGGAACTGATTGCTTGAGAAATATTTTTTATGAATTGCAAATTATTTTTAGAATACATTTTAATTAACCCCACATTAAATTTATTCAATTGGATAATGCAATCTAGAAGCTAAATATGAATTTGTGGAAAGTAGGTACATATTTGCAACACTCTTATTCAAAATACAAATGCATTTTAAATATTTATTCCTACAAAATATTTTTTAATAAAAGTTTAATTTTCACAAGGGAAATGATATTTTTTAAGTTTTTTACTCTATAATTTTTCTGTTTTTTAATCAATATTGAATCATACAATTTTCCTGATGTTCTCATATTTTTAAGAATTTTTGCATTTTAGCAGCGGTACAGCTGGCGAACTATTATCGCTACGCTTTACAAATGTTTTTGAAATTTTCGCCAAACATTCCTGCCTAAAAATCCAAAGTTCATATGAATGTATACGATAGGAACTGATTGCTTGAGAAATATTTTTTATGAATTGCAAATTATTTTTAGAATACATTTTAATTAAGCCCACATTAAATTATTCAATTGGATAATGCAATCTAGAAGCTAAATATGAATTTGTGGAAAGTAGGTACATATTTGCAACACTCTTATTCAAAATACAAATGCATTTTAAATATTTATTCCTACAAAATATTTTTTAATAAAAGTTTAATTTTCACAATGGAAATGATATTTTTTAAGTTTTTTACTCTATAATTTTGCTGTTTTTTAATCAATATTGAATCATACAATTTTCCTGTTGTTCTCATATTTTTAAGAATTTTTGGCATTTTAGCAGCGGTACAGCTGGCGAACTATTATCGCTACGCTTTACAAATGTTTTTGAAATTTTCGCCAAACATTCCGATCTAAAAATCCAAAGTTCATATGAATGTATACAATAGGAACTGATTGCTTGAGAAATATTTTTTATGAATTGCAAATTATTTTTAGAATACATTTTAATTAAGCCCACATTAAATTATTCAATTGGATAATGCAATCTAGAAGCTAAATATGAATTTGTGGAAAGTAGGTACATATTTGCAACACTCTTATTCAAAATACAAATGCATTTTAAATATTTATTCCTACAAAATATTTTTTAATAAAAGTTTAATTTTCACAATGGAAATGATATTTTTTAAGTTTTTTACTCAATAATTTTGCTGTTTTTTAATCAATATCGAAACATACAATTTTCCTGATGTTCTCATATTTTTAAGAATTTTCGGCATTTTAGCAGCGGTACAGCTGGCGAACTATTATCGCTACGCTTTACAAATGTTTTTGAAATTTTCGCCAAACATTCCGATCTAAAAATCCAAAGTTCATATGTATGTATACGATAGGAACTGATTGCTTGAAAAATATTTTATGAATTGCTTGCTAACTATTCTTAGAATACATTTTAATTAAGCCCACATTAAATTATTCAATTGGATAATGCAATCTAGACGCTAAATATAAATTTGTGGAAAGTAGGTATTTGCAATACTTTTATCCAAAATACAAATGCATTTTAAATATTTATTCCTACAAAATATTTTTTAATAAAAGTTTAATTTTCACAATGGAAATGCTATTTTTTAAGTTTTTTACTCAATAATTTTGCTGTTTTTTAATCAATATCGAAACATACAATTTTCCTAATGTTCTCATATTTTTAAGAATTTTCGGCATTTTAGCAGCGGTACAGCTGGCGAACTATTATCGCTACGCTTTACAAATGTTTTTGAAATTTTCGCCAAACATTCCGATCTAAAAATCCAAAGTTCATATGTATGTATACGATAGGAACTGATTGCTTGAAAAATATTTTATGAATTGCTTGCTAACTATTCTTAGAATACATTTTAATTAAGCCCACATTAAATTATTCAATTGGATAATGCAATCTAGACGCTAAATATAAATTTGTGGAAAGTAGGTATTTGCAATACTTTTATCCAAAATACAAATGCATTTTAAATATTTATTCCTACAAAATATTTTTTAATAAAAGTTTAATTTTCACAATGGAAATGCTATTTTTTAAGTTTTTTACTCAATAATTTTGCTGTTTTTTAATCAATATCGAAACATACAATTTTCCTAATGTTCTCATATTTTTAAGAATTTTCGGCATTTTAGCAGCGGTACAGCTGGCGAACTATTATCGCTACGCTTTACAAATGTTTTTGAAATTTTCGCCAAACATTCCGATCTAAAAATCCAAAGTTCATATGTATGTATACGATAGGAACTGATTGCTTGAAAAATATTTTATGAATTGCTTGCTAACTATTCTTAGAATACATTTTAATTAAGCCCACATTAAATTATTCAATTGGATAATGCAATCTAGACGCTAAATATAAATTTGTGGAAAGTAGGTATTTGCAATACTTTTATCCAAAATACAAATGCATTTTAAATATTTATTCCTACAAAATATTTTTTAATAAAAGTTTAATTTTCACAATGGAAATGCTATTTTTTAAGTTTTTTACTCAATAATTTTGCTGTTTTTTAATCAATATCGAAACATACAATTTTCCTAATGTTCTCATATTTTTAAGAATTTTCGGCATTTTAGCAGCGGTACAGCTGGCGAACTATTATCGCTACGCTTTACAAATGTTTTTGAAATTTTCGCCAAACATTCCGATCTAAAAATCCAAAGTTCATATGTATGTATACGATAGGAACTGATTGCTTGAAAAATATTTTATGAATTGCTTGCTAACTATTCTTAGAATACATTTTAATTAAGCCCACATTAAATTATTCAATTGGATAATGCAATCTAGACGCTAAATATAAATTTGTGGAAAGTAGGTATTTGCAATACTTTTATCCAAAATACAAATGCATTTTAAATATTTATTCCTACAAAATATTTTTTAATAAAAGTTTAATTTTCACAATGGAAATGCTATTTTTTAAGTTTTTTACTCAATAATTTTGCTGTTTTTTAATCAATATCGAAACATACAATTTTCCTAATGTTCTCATATTTTTAAGAATTTTCGGCATTTTAGCAGCGGTACAGCTGGCGAACTATTATCGCTACGCTTTACAAATGTTTTTGAAATTTTCGCCAAACATTCCGATCTAAAAATCCAAAGTTCATATGTATGTATACGATAGGAACTGATTGCTTGAAAAATATTTTATGAATTGCTTGCTAACTATTCTTAGAATACATTTTAATTAAGCCCACATTAAATTATTCAATTGGATAATGCAATCTAGACGCTAAATATAAATTTGTGGAAAGTAGGTATTTGCAATACTTTTATCCAAAATACAAATGCATTTTAAATATTTATTCCTACAAAATATTTTTTAATAAAAGTTTAATTTTCACAATGGAAATGCTATTTTTTAAGTTTTTTACTCAATAATTTTGCTGTTTTTTAATCAATATCGAAACATACAATTTTCCTAATGTTCTCATATTTTTAAGAATTTTCGGCATTTTAGCAGCGGTACAGCTGGCGAACTATTATCGCTACGCTTTACAAATGTTTTTGAAATTTTCGCCAAACATTCCGATCTAAAAATCCAAAGTTCATATGTATGTATACGATAGGAACTGATTGCTTGAAAAATATTTTATGAATTGCTTGCTAACTATTCTTAGAATACATTTTAATTAAGCCCACATTAAATTATTCAATTGGATAATGCAATCTAGACGCTAAATATAAATTTGTGGAAAGTAGGTATTTGCAATACTTTTATCCAAAATACAAATGCATTTTAAATATTTATTCCTACAAAATATTTTTTAATAAAAGTTTAATTTTCACAATGGAAATGCTATTTTTTAAGTTTTTTACTCAATAATTTTGCTGTTTTTTAATCAATATCGAAACATACAATTTTCCTAATGTTCTCATATTTTTAAGAATTTTCGGCATTTTAGCAGCGGTACAGCTGGCGAACTATTATCGCTACGCTTTACAAATGTTTTTGAAATTTTCGCCAAACATTCCGATCTAAAAATCCAAAGTTCATATGTATGTATACGATAGGAACTGATTGCTTGAAAAATATTTTATGAATTGCTTGCTAACTATTCTTAGAATACATTTTAATTAAGCCCACATTAAATTATTCAATTGGATAATGCAATCTAGACGCTAAATATAAATTTGTGGAAAGTAGGTATTTGCAATACTTTTATCCAAAATACAAATGCATTTTAAATATTTATTCCTACAAAATATTTTTTAATAAAAGTTTAATTTTCACAATGGAAATGCTATTTTTTAAGTTTTTTACTCAATAATTTTGCTGTTTTTTAATCAATATCGAAACATACAATTTTCCTAATGTTCTCATATTTTTAAGAATTTTCGGCATTTTAGCAGCGGTACAGCTGGCGAACTATTATCGCTACGCTTTACAAATGTTTTTGAAATTTTCGCCAAACATTCCGATCTAAAAATCCAAAGTTCATATGTATGTATACGATAGGAACTGATTGCTTGAAAAATATTTTATGAATTGCTTGCTAACTATTCTTAGAATACATTTTAATTAAGCCCACATTAAATTATTCAATTGGATAATGCAATCTAGACGCTAAATATAAATTTGTGGAAAGTAGGTATTTGCAATACTTTTATCCAAAATACAAATGCATTTTAAATATTTATTCCTACAAAATATTTTTTAATAAAAGTTTAATTTTCACAATGGAAATGCTATTTTTTAAGTTTTTTACTCAATAATTTTGCTGTTTTTTAATCAATATCGAAACATACAATTTTCCTAATGTTCTCATATTTTTAAGAATTTTCGGCATTTTAGCAGCGGTACAGCTGGCGAACTATTATCGCTACGCTTTACAAATGTTTTTGAAATTTTCGCCAAACATTCCGATCTAAAAATCCAAAGTTCATATGTATGTATACGATAGGAACTGATTGCTTGAAAAATATTTTATGAATTGCTTGCTAACTATTCTTAGAATACATTTTAATTAAGCCCACATTAAATTATTCAATTGGATAATGCAATCTAGACGCTAAATATAAATTTGTGGAAAGTAGGTATTTGCAATACTTTTATCCAAAATACAAATGCATTTTAAATATTTATTCCTACAAAATATTTTTTAATAAAAGTTTAATTTTCACAATGGAAATGCTATTTTTTAAGTTTTTTACTCAATAATTTTGCTGTTTTTTAATCAATATCGAAACATACAATTTTCCTAATGTTCTCATATTTTTAAGAATTTTCGGCATTTTAGCAGCGGTACAGCTGGCGAACTATTATCGCTACGCTTTACAAATGTTTTTGAAATTTTCGCCAAACATTCCGATCTAAAAATCCAAAGTTCATATGTATGTATACGATAGGAACTGATTGCTTGAAAAATATTTTATGAATTGCTTGCTAACTATTCTTAGAATACATTTTAATTAAGCCCACATTAAATTATTCAATTGGATAATGCAATCTAGACGCTAAATATAAATTTGTGGAAAGTAGGTATTTGCAATACTTTTATCCAAAATACAAATGCATTTTAAATATTTATTCCTACAAAATATTTTTTAATAAAAGTTTAATTTTCACAATGGAAATGCTATTTTTTAAGTTTTTTACTCAATAATTTTGCTGTTTTTTAATCAATATCGAAACATACAATTTTCCTAATGTTCTCATATTTTTAAGAATTTTCGGCATTTTAGCAGCGGTACAGCTGGCGAACTATTATCGCTACGCTTTACAAATGTTTTTGAAATTTTCGCCAAACATTCCGATCTAAAAATCCAAAGTTCATATGTATGTATACGATAGGAACTGATTGCTTGAAAAATATTTTATGAATTGCTTGCTAACTATTCTTAGAATACATTTTAATTAAGCCCACATTAAATTATTCAATTGGATAATGCAATCTAGACGCTAAATATAAATTTGTGGAAAGTAGGTATTTGCAATACTTTTATCCAAAATACAAATGCATTTTAAATATTTATTCCTACAAAATATTTTTTAATAAAAGTTTAATTTTCACAATGGAAATGCTATTTTTTAAGTTTTTTACTCAATAATTTTGCTGTTTTTTAATCAATATCGAAACATACAATTTTCCTAATGTTCTCATATTTTTAAGAATTTTCGGCATTTTAGCAGCGGTACAGCTGGCGAACTATTATCGCTACGCTTTACAAATGTTTTTGAAATTTTCGCCAAACATTCCGATCTAAAAATCCAAAGTTCATATGTATGTATACGATAGGAACTGATTGCTTGAAAAATATTTTATGAATTGCTTGCTAACTATTCTTAGAATACATTTTAATTAAGCCCACATTAAATTATTCAATTGGATAATGCAATCTAGACGCTAAATATAAATTTGTGGAAAGTAGGTATTTGCAATACTTTTATCCAAAATACAAATGCATTTTAAATATTTATTCCTACAAAATATTTTTTAATAAAAGTTTAATTTTCACAATGGAAATGCTATTTTTTAAGTTTTTTACTCAATAATTTTGCTGTTTTTTAATCAATATCGAAACATACAATTTTCCTAATGTTCTCATATTTTTAAGAATTTTCGGCATTTTAGCAGCGGTACAGCTGGCGAACTATTATCGCTACGCTTTACAAATGTTTTTGAAATTTTCGCCAAACATTCCGATCTAAAAATCCAAAGTTCATATGTATGTATACGATAGGAACTGATTGCTTGAAAAATATTTTATGAATTGCTTGCTAACTATTCTTAGAATACATTTTAATTAAGCCCACATTAAATTATTCAATTGGATAATGCAATCTAGACGCTAAATATAAATTTGTGGAAAGTAGGTATTTGCAATACTTTTATCCAAAATACAAATGCATTTTAAATATTTATTCCTACAAAATATTTTTTAATAAAAGTTTAATTTTCACAATGGAAATGCTATTTTTTAAGTTTTTTACTCAATAATTTTGCTGTTTTTTAATCAATATCGAAACATACAATTTTCCTAATGTTCTCATATTTTTAAGAATTTTCGGCATTTTAGCAGCGGTACAGCTGGCGAACTATTATCGCTACGCTTTACAAATGTTTTTGAAATTTTCGCCAAACATTCCGATCTAAAAATCCAAAGTTCATATGTATGTATACGATAGGAACTGATTGCTTGAAAAATATTTTATGAATTGCTTGCTAACTATTCTTAGAATACATTTTAATTAAGCCCACATTAAATTATTCAATTGGATAATGCAATCTAGACGCTAAATATAAATTTGTGGAAAGTAGGTATTTGCAATACTTTTATCCAAAATACAAATGCATTTTAAATATTTATTCCTACAAAATATTTTTTAATAAAAGTTTAATTTTCACAATGGAAATGATACTTTTTAAGTTTTTTACTCTATAAATTTGCTGTTTTTTAATCAATATTGAAACATACAATTTTCCTGATGTTCTCATATTTTTAAGAATTTTTGGCATATTAGCAGCGGTACAGCTGGCGAACTATTATCGCTACGCTTTACAAATGTTTTTGAAATTTTCGCCAAACATTCCGATCTAAAAATCCAAAGTTCATATGTATGTATACGATAGGAACTGATTGCTTGAAAAATATTTTATGAATTGCGAACCATTCTTAGAATACATTTTAGTTAAGCCCACATTAAATTATTCAATTGGATAATGCAATCTAGACGCTAAATATAAATTTGTGGAAAGTAGGTATTTGCAATACTTTTATCCAAAATACAAATGCATTTTAAATATTTATTCCTACAAAATATTTTTTAATAAAAGTTTAATTTTCACAATGGAAATGATATTTTTTAAGTTTTTTACTCTATAATTTTTCTGTTTTTTAATCAATATTGAATCATACAATTTTCCTGATGTTCTCATATTTTTAAGAATTTTTGCATTTTAGCAGCGGTACAGCTGGCGAACTATTATCGCTACGCTTTACAAATGTTTTTGAAATTTTCGCCAAACATTCCTGCCTAAAAATCCAAAGTTCATATGAATGTATACGATAGGAACTGATTGCTTGAGAAATATTTTTTATGAATTGCAAATTATTCTTAGAATACATTTTAATTAAGCCCACATTAAATTATTCAATTGGATAATGCAATCTAGAAGCTAAATATAAATTTGTGGAAAGTAGGTATTTGCAATACTTTTATTCAAAATACAAATGCATTTTAAATATTTATTCCTACAAAATATTTTTTAATAAAAGTTTAATTTTCACAATGGAAATGATATTTTTTAAGTTTTTTACTCTATAATTTTGCTGTTTTTTAATCAATATTGAATCATACAATTTTCCTGTTGTTCTCATATTTTTAAGAATTTTTGGTATTTTAGCAGCGGTACAGCTGGCGAACTATTATCGCTACGCTTTACAAATGTTTTTGAAATTTTCGCCAAACATTCCGATCTAAAAATCCAAAGTTCATATGAATGTATACGATAGGAACTGATTGCTTGAGAAATATTTTTTATGAATTGCAAATTATTTTTAGAATACACTTTTATTAATCCCACATTAAATTATTCAATTGGATAATGCAATCTAGAAGCTAAATATGAATTTGTGGAAAGTAGGTACATATTTGCAACACTCTTATTCAAAATACAAATGCATTTTAAATATTTATTCCTACAAAATATTTTTTAATAAAAGTTTAATTTTCACAATGGAAATGATATTTTTTAAGTTTTTTACTCAATAATTTTGCTGTTTTTTAATCAATATCGAAACATACAATTTTCCTGATGTTCTCATATTTTTAAGAATTTTCGGCATTTTAGCAGCGGTACAGCTGGCGAACTATTATCGCTACGCTTTACAAATGTTTTTGAAATTTTCGCCAAACATTCCGATCTAAAAATCCAAAGTTCATATGTATGTATACGATAGGAACTGATTGCTTGAAAAATATTTTATGAATTGCTTGCTAACTATTCTTAGAATACATTTTAATTAAGCCCACATTAAATTATTCAATTGGATAATGCAATCTAGACGCTAAATATAAATTTGTGGAAAGTAGGTATTTGCAATACTTTTATCCAAAATACAAATGCATTTTAAATATTTATTCCTACAAAATATTTTTTAATAAAAGTTTAATTTTCACAATGGAAATGATATTTTTTAAGTTTTTTACTCAATAATTTTGCTGTTTTTTAATCAATATCGAAACATACAATTTTCCTGATGTTCTCATATTTTTAAGAATTTTCGGCATTTTAGCAGCGGTACAGCTGGCGAACTATTATCGCTACGCTTTACAAATGTTTTTGAAATTTTCGCCAAACATTCCGATCTAAAAATCCAAAGTTCATATGTATGTATACGATAGGAACTGATTGCTTGAAAAATATTATATGAATTGCTTGCTAACTATTCTTAGAATACATTTTAATTAAGCCTACATTAAATTATTCAATTGGATAATGCAATCTAGACGCTAAATATAAATTTGTGGAAAGTAGGTATTTGCAATACTTTTATCCAAAATACAAATGCATTTTAAATATTTATTCCTACAAAATATTTTTTAATAAAAGTTTAATTTTCACAATGGAAATGATACTTTTTAAGTTTTTTACTCTATAAATTTGCTGTTTTTTAAGCAATATTGAAACATACAATTTTCCTGATGTTCTCATATTTTTAAGAATTTTTGGCATTTTAGCAGCGGTACAGCTGGCGAACTATTATCGCTACGCTTTACAAATGTTTTTGAAATTTTCGCCAAACATTCCGATCTAAAAATCCAAAGTTCATATGTATGTATACGATAGGAACTGATTGCTTGAAAAATATTTTATGAATTGCTAACTATTCTTAGAATACATTTTAATTAAGCCCACATTAAATTATTCAATTGGATAATGCAATCTAGACGCTAAATATAAATTTGTGGAAAGTAGGTATTTGCAATACTTTTATCCAAAATACAAATGCATTTTAAATATTTATTCCTACAAAATATTTTTTAATAAAAGTTTAATTTTCACAATGGAAATGATATTTTTTAAGTTTTTTACTCAATAATTTTGCTGTTTTTTAATCAATATCGAAACATACAATTTTCCTGATGTTCTCATATTTTTAAGAATTTTCGGCATTTTAGCAGCGGTACAGCTGGCGAACTATTATCGCTACGCTTTACAAATGTTTTTGAAATTTTCGCCAAACATTCCGATCTAAAAATCCAAAGTTCATATGTATGTATACCATAGGAACTGATTGCTTGAAAAATATTTTATGAATTGCGAACTATTCTTAGAATACATTTTAGTTAAGCCCACATTAAATTATTCAATTGGATAATGCAATCTAGACGCTAAATATAAATTTGTGGAAAGTAGGTATTTGCAATACTTTTATCCAAAATACAAATGCATTTTAAATATTTATTCCTACAATATATTTTTTAATAAAAGTTTAATTTTCACAATGGAAATGATATTTTTTAAGTTTTTTACTCAATAATTTTGCTGTTTTTTAATCAATATCGAAACATACAATTTTCCTGATGTTCTCATATTTTTAAGAATTTTCGGCATTTTAGCAGCGGTACAGCTGGCGAACTATTATCGCTACGCTTTACAAATGTTTTTGAAATTTTCGCCAAACATTCCGATCTAAAAATCCAAAGTTCATATGTATGTATACGATAGGAACTGATTGCTTGAAAAATATTTTATGAATTGCGAACTATTCTTAGAATACATTTTAGTTAAGCCCACATTAAATTATTCAATTGGATAATGCAATCTAGACGCTAAATATAAATTTGTGGAAAGTAGGTATTTGCAATACTTTTATCCAAAATACAAATGCATTTTAAATATTTATTCCTACAAAATATTTTTTAATAAAAGTTTAATTTTCACAATGGAAATGATACTTTTTAAGTTTTTTACTCTATAAATTTGCTGTTTTTTAATCAATATTGAAACATACAATTTTCCTGATGTTCTCATATTTTTAAGAATTTTTGGCATTTTAGCAGCGGTACAGCTGGCGAACTATTATCGCTACGCTTTACAAATGTTTTTGAAATTTTTGCCAAACATTCCGATCTAAAAATCCAAAGTTCATATGTATGTATACGATAGGAACTGATTGCTTGAAAAATATTTTATGAATTGCGAACTATTCTTAGAATACATTTTAGTTAAGCCCACATTAAATTATTCAATTGGATAATGCAATCTAGACGCTAAATATAAATTTGTGGAAAGTAGGTATTTGCAATACTTTTATCCAAAATACAAATGCTTTTTAAATATTTATTCCTACAAAATATTTTTTAATAAAAGTTTAATTTTCACAATGGAAATGATATTTTTTAAGTTTTTTACTCAATAATTTTGCTGTTTTTTAATCAATATCGAAACATACAATTTTCCTGATGTTCTCATATTTTTAAGAATTTTCGGCATTTTAGCAGCGGTACAGCTGGCGAACTATTATCGCTACGCTTTACAAATGTTTTTGAAATTTTCGCCAAACATTCCGATCTAAAAATCCAAAGTTCATATGTATGTATACGATAGGAACTGATTGCTTGAAAAATATTTTATGAATTGCTTGCTAACTATTCTTAGAATACATTTTAATTAAGCCCACATTAAATTATTCAATTGGATAATGCAATCTAGACGCTAAATATAAATTTGTGGAAAGTAGGTATTTGCAATACTTTTATCCAAAATACAAATGCTTTTTAAATATTTATTCCTACAAAATATTTTTTAATAAAAGTTTAATTTTCACAATGGAAATGATATTTTTTAAGTTTTTTACTCAATAATTTTGCTGTTTTTTAATCAATATCGAAACATACAATTTTCCTGATGTTCTCATATTTTTAAGAATTTTTGGCATTTTAGCAGCGGTACAGCTGGCGAACTATTATCGCTACGCTTTACAATTGTTTTTGAAATTTTCGCCAAACATTCCGATCTAAAAATCCAAAGTTCATATGTATGTATACGATAGGAACTGATTGCTTGAAAAATATTTTATGAATTGCGAACTATTCTTAGAATACATTTTAGTTAAGCCCACATTAAATTATTCAATTGGATAATGCAATCTAGACGCTAAATATAAATTTGTGGAAAGTAGGTATTTGCAATACTTTTATCCAAAATACAAATGCATTTTAAATATTTATTCCTACAAAATATTTTTTAATAAAAGTTTAATTTTCACAATGGAAATGATATTTTTTAAGTTTTTTACTCAATAATTTTGCTGTTTTTTAATCAATATCGAAACATACAATTTTCCTGATGTTCTCATATTTTTAAGAATTTTCGGCATTTTAGCAGCCGTACAGCTGGCGAACTATTATCGCTACGCTTTACAAATGTTTTTGAAATTTTCGCCAAACATTCCGATCTAAAAATCCAAAGTTCATATGTATGTATACGATAGGAACTGATTGCTTGAAAAATATTTTATGAATTGCTTGCTAACTATTCTTAGAATACATTTTAATTAAGCCCACATTAAATTATTCAATTGGATAATGCAATCTAGACGCTAAATATAAATTTGTGGACAGTAGGTATTTGCAATACTTTTATCCAAAATACAAATGCATTTTAAATATTTATTCCTACAAAATATTTTTTAATAAAAGTTTAATTTTCACAATGAAAATGATACTTTTTAAGTTTTTTACTCTATAAATTTGCTGTTTTTTAATCAATATTGAAACATACAATTTTCCTGATGTTCTCATATTTTTAAGAATTTTTGGCATTTTAGCAGCGGTACAGCTGGCGAACTATTATCGCTACGCTTTACAAATGTTTTTGAAATTTTCGCCAAACATTCCGATCTAAAAATCCAAAGTTCATATGTATGTATACGATAGGAACTGATTATTAGAAAAATATTTTATGAATTGCGAACTATTCTTAGAATACATTTTAGTTAAGCCCACATTAAATTATTCAATTGGATAATGCAATCTAGACGCTAAATATAAATTTGTGGAAAGTAGGTATTTGCAATACTTTTATCCAAAATACAAATGCATTTTAAATATTTATTCCTACAAAATATTTTTTAATAAAAGTTTATTTTTCACAATGGAAATGATATTTTTTAAGTTTTTTACTCAATAATTTTGCTGTTTTTTAATCAATATCGAAACATACAATTTTCCTGATGTTCTCATATTTTTAAGAATTTTCGGCATTTTAGCAGCGGTACAGCTGGCGAACTATTATCGCTACGCTTTACAAATGATTTTGAAATTTTCGCCAAACATTCCGATCTAAAAATCCAAAGTTCATATGTATGTATACGATAGGAACTGATTGCTTGAAAAATATTTTATGAATTGCTTGCTAACTATTCTTAGAATACATTTTAATTAAGCCCACATTAAATTATTCAATTGGATAATGCAATCTAGACGCTAAATATAAATTTGTGGAAAGTAGGTATTTGCAATACTTTTATCCAAAATACAAATGCATTTTAAATATTTATTCCTACAAAATATTTTTTAATAAAAGTTTAATTTTCACAATGGAAATGATATTTTTCAAGTTTTTTACTCAATAATTTTGCTGTTTTTTAATCAATATCGAAACATACAATTTTCCTGATGTTCTCATATTTTTAAGAATTTTTGGCATTTTAGCAGCGGTACAGCTGGCGAACTATTATCGCTACGCTTTACAAATGTTTTTGAAATTTTCGCCAAACATTCCGATCTAAAAATCCAAAGTTCATATGTATGTATACGATAGGAACTGATTATTAGAAAAATATTTTATGAATTGCGAACTATTCTTAGAATACATTTTAGTTAAGCCCACATTAAATTATTCAATTGGATAATGCAATCTAGACGCTAAATATAAATTTGTGGAAAGTAGGTATTTGCAATACTTTTATCCAAAATACAAATGCATTTTAAATATTTATTCCTACAAAATATTTTTTAATAAAAGTTTAATTTTCACAATGGAAATGATATTTTTTAAGTTTTTTACTCAATAATTTTGCTGTTTTTTAATCAATATCGAAACATACAATTTTCCTGATGTTCTCATATTTTTAAGAATTTTCGGCATTTTAGCAGCGGTACAGCTGGCGAACTATTATCGCTACGCTTTACAAATGTTTTTGAAATTTTCGCCAAACATTCCGATCTAAAAATCCAAAGTTCATATGTATGTATACGATAGGAACTGATTGCTTGAAAAATATTTTATGAATTGCTTGCTAACTATTCTTAGAATACATTTTAATTAAGCCCACATTAAATTATTCAATTGGATAATGCAATCTAGACGCTAAATATAAATTTGTGGAAAGTAGGTATTTGCAATACTTTTATCCAAAATACAAATGCATTTTAAATATTTATTCCTACAAAATATTTTTTAATAAAAGTTTAATTTTCACAATGGAAATGATATTTTTTAAGTTTTTTACTCAATAATTTTGCTGTTTTTTAATCAATATCGAAACATACAATTTTCCTGATGTTCTCATATTTTTAAGAATTTTCGGCATTTTAGCAGCGGTACAGCTGGCGAACTATTATCGCTACGCTTTACAAATGTTTTTGAAATTTTCGCCAAACATTCCGATCTAAAAATCCAAAGTTCATATGTATGTATACGATAGGAACTGATTGCTTGAAAAATATTTTATGAATTGCTTGCTAACTATTCTTAGAATACATTTTAATTAAGCCCACATTAAATTATTCAATTGGATAATGCAATCTAGACGCTAAATATAAATTTGTGGAAAGTAGGTATTTGCAATACTTTTATCAAAAATACAAATGCATTTTAAATATTTATTCCTACAAAATATTTTTTAATAAAAGTTTAATTTTCACAATGGAAATGATATTTTTTAAGTTTTTTACTCAATAATTTTGCTGTTTTTTAATCAATATCGAAACATACAATTTTCCTGATGTTCTCATATTTTTAAGAATTTTCGGCATTTTAGCAGCGGTACAGCTGGCGAACTATTATCGCTACGCTTTACAAATGTTTTTGAAATTTTCGCCAAACATTCCGATCTAAAAATCCAAAGTTCATATGTATGTATACGATAGGAACTGATTGCTTGAAAAATATTTTATGAATTGCGAACTATTCTTAGAATACATTTTAGTTAAGCCCACATTAAATTATTCAATTGGATAATGCAATCTAGACGCTAAATATAAATTTGTGGAAAGTAGGTATTTGCAATACTTTTATCCAAAATACAAATGCATTTTAAATATTTATTCCTACAAAATATTTTTTAATAAAAGTTTAATTTTCACAATGGAAATGATATTTTTTAAGTTTTTTACTCAATAATTTTGCTGTTTTTTAATCAATATCGAAACATACAATTTTCCTGATGTTCTCATATTTTTAAGAATTTTCGGCATTTTAGCAGCGGTACAGCTGGCGAACTATTATCGCTACGCTTTACAAATGTTTTTGAAATTTTCGCCAAACATTCCGATCTAAAAATCCAAAGTTCATATGTATGTATACGATAGGAACTGATTGCTTGAAAAATATTTTATGAATTGCTTGCTAACTATTCTTAGAATACATTTTAATTAAGCCCACATTAAATTATTCAATTGGATAATGCAATCTAGACGCTAAATATAAATTTGTGGAAAGTAGGTATTTGCAATACTTTTATCCAAAATACAAATGCATTTTAAATATTTATTCCCACAAAATATTTTTTAATAAAAGTTTAATTTTCACAATGGAAATGATATTTTTTAAGTTTTTTACTCAATAATTTTGCTGTTTTTTAATCAATATCGAAACATACAATTTTCCTGATGTTCTCATATTTTTAAGAATTTTTGGCATTTTAGCAGCGGTACAGCTGGCGAACTATTATCGCTACGCTTTACAAATGTTTTTGAAATTTTCGCCAAACATTCCGATCTAAAAATCCAAAGTTCATATGTATGTATACGATAGGAACTGATTGCTTGAAAAATATTTTATGAATTGCTTGCTAACTATTCTTAGAATACATTTTAATTAAGCCCACATTAAATTATTCAATTGGATAATGCAATCTAGACGCTAAATATAAATTTGTGGAAAGTAGGTATTTGCAATACTTTTATCCAAAATACAAATGCATTTTAAATATTTATTCCTACAAAATATTTTTTAATAAAAGTTTAATTTTCACAATGGAAATGATATTTTTTAAGTTTTTTACTCAATAATTTTGCTGTTTTTTAATCAATATCGAAACATACAATTTTCCTGATGTTCTCATATTTTTAAGAATTTTTGGCATTTTAGCAGCGGTACAGCTGGCGAACTATTATCGCTACGCTTTACAAATGTTTTTGAAATTTTCGCCAAACATTCCGATCTAAAAATCCAAAGTTCATATGTATGTATACGATAGGAACTGATTGCTTGAAAAATATTTTATGAATTGCTTGCTAACTATTCTTAGAATACATTTTAATTAAGCCCACATTAAATTATTCAATTGGATAATGCAATCTAGACGCTAAATATAAATTTGTGGAAAGTAGGTATTTGCAATACTTTTATCCAAAATACAAATGCATTTTAAATATTTATTCCTACAAAATATTTTTTAATAAAAGTTTAATTTTCACAATGGAAATGATATTTTTTAAGTTTTTTACTCAATAATTTTGCTGTTTTTTAATCAATATCGAAACATACAATTTTCCTGATGTTCTCATATTTTTAAGAATTTTTGGCATTTTAGCAGCGGTACAGCTGGCGAACTATTATCGCTACGCTTTACAAATGTTTTTGAAATTTTCGCCAAACATTCCGATCTAAAAATCCAAAGTTCATATGTATGTATACGATAGGAACTGATTGCTTGAAAAATATTTTATGAATTGCTTGCTAACTATTCTTAGAATACATTTTAATTAAGCCCACATTAAATTATTCAATTGGATAATGCAATCTAGACGCTAAATATAAATTTGTGGAAAGTAGGTATTTGCAATACTTTTATCCAAAATACAAATGCATTTTAAATATTTATTCCTACAAAATATTTTTTAATAAAAGTTTAATTTTCACAATGGAAATGATACTTTTTAAGTTTTTTACTCTATAAATTTGCTGTTTTTTAATCAATATTGAAACATACAATTTTCCTGATGTTCTCATATTTTTAAGAATTTTTGGCATTTTAGCAGCGGTACAGCTGGCGAACTATTATCGCTACGCTTTACAAATGTTTTTGAAATTTTCGCCAAACATTCCGATCTAAAAATCCAAAGTTCATATGTATGTATACGATAGGAACTGATTGCTAGAAAAATATTTTATGAATTGCGAACTATTCTTAGAATACATTTTAGTTAAGCCCACATTAAATTATTCAATTGGATAATGCAATCTAGACGCTAAATATAAATTTGTGGAAAGTAGGTATTTGCAATACTTTTATCCAAAATACAAATGCATTTTAAATATTTATTCCTACAAAATATTTTTTAATAAAAGTTTAATTTTCACAATGGAAATGATATTTTTTAAGTTTTTTACTCAATAATTTTGCTGTTTTTTAATCAATATCGTAACATACAATTTTCCTGATGTTCTCATATTTTTAAGAATTTTTGGCATTTTAGCAGCGGTACAGCTGGCGAACTATTATCGCTACGCTTTACAAATGTTTTTGAAATTTTCGCCAAACATTCCGATCTAAAAATCCAAAGTTCATATGTATGTATACGATAGGAACTGATTGCTTGAAAAATATTTTATGAATTGCTTGCTAACTATTCTTAGAATACATTTTAATTAAGCCCACATTAAATTATTCAATTGGATAATGCAATCTAGACGCTAAATATAAATTTGTGGAAAGTAGGTATTTGCAATACTTTTATCCAAAATACAAATGCATTTTAAATATTTATTCCTACAAAATATTTTTTAATAAAAGTTTAATTTTTACAATGGAAATGATACTTTTTAAGTTTTTTACTCTATAAATTTGCTGTTTTTTAATCAATATTGAAACATACAATTTTCCTGATGTTCTCATATTTTTAAGAATTTTTCGCATTTTAGCAGCGGTACAGATGGCGAACTATTATCGCTACGCTTTACAAATGTTTTTGAAATTTTCGCCAAACATTCCGATCTAAAAATCCAAAGTTCATATGTATGTATACGATAGGAACTGATTGCTTGAAAAATATTTTATGAATTGCTTGCTAACTATTCTTAGAATACATTTTAATTAAGCCCACATTAAATTATTCAATTGGATAATGCAATCTAGACGCTAAATATAAATTTGTGGAAAGTAGGTATTTGCAATACTTTTATCCAAAATACAAATGCATTTTAAATATTTATTCCTACAAAATATTTTTTAATAAAAGTTTAATTTTCACAATGGAAATGATATTTTTTAAGTTTTTTACTCAATAATTTTGCTGTTTTTTAATCAATATCGAAACATACAATTTTCCTGATGTTCTCATATTTTTAAGAATTTTTGGCATTTTAGCAGCGGTACAGCTGGCGAACTATTATCGCTACGCTTTACAAATGTTTTTGAAATTTTCGCCAAACATTCCGATCTAAAAATCCAAAGTTCATATGTATGTATACGATAGGAACTGATTGCTTGAAAAATATTTTATGAATTGCTTGCTAACTATTCTTAGAATACATTTTAATTAAGCCCACATTAAATTATTCAATTGGATAATGCAATCTAGACGCTAAATATAAATTTGTGGAAAGTAGGTATTTGCAATACTTTTATCCAAAATACAAATGCATTTTAAATATTTATTCCTACAAAATATTTTTTAATAAAAGTTTAATTTTCACAATGGAAATGATATTTTTTAAGTTTTTTACTCAATAATTTTGCTGTTTTTTAATCAATATCGAAACATACAATTTTCCTGATGTTCTCATATTTTTAAGAATTTTTGGCATTTTAGCAGCGGTACAGCTGGCGAACTATTATCGCTACGCTTTACAAATGTTTTTGAAATTTTCGCCAAACATTCCGATCTAAAAATCCAAAGTTCATATGTATGTATACGATAGGAACTGATTGCTTGAAAAATATTTTATGAATTGCTTGCTAACTATTCTTAGAATACATTTTAATTAAGCCCACATTAAATTATTCAATTGGATAATGCAATCTAGACGCTAAATATAAATTTGTGGAAAGTAGGTATTTGCAATACTTTTATCCAAAATACAAATGCATTTTAAATATTTATTCCTACAAAATATTTTTTAATAAAAGTTTAATTTTCACAATGGAAATGATACTTTTTAAGTTTTTTACTCTATAAATTTGCTGTTTTTTAATCAATATTGAAACATACAATTTTCCTGATGTTCTCATATTTTTAAGAATTTTTGGCATTTTAGCAGCGGTACAGCTGGCGAACTATTATCGCTACGCTTTACAAATGTTTTTGAAATTTTCGCCAAACATTCCGATCTAAAAATCCAAAGTTCATATGTATGTATACGATAGGAACTGATTGCTAGAAAAATATTTTATGAATTGCGAACTATTCTTAGAATACATTTTAGTTAAGCCCACATTAAATTATTCAATTGGATAATGCAATCTAGACGCTAAATATAAATTTGTGGAAAGTAGGTATTTGCAATACTTTTATCCAAAATACAAATGCATTTTAAGTATTTATTCCTACAAAATATTTTTTAATAAAAGTTTAATTTTCACAATGGAAATGATATTTTTTAAGTTTTTTACTCAATAATTTTGCTGTTTTTTAATCAATATCGTAACATACAATTTTCCTGATGTTCTCATATTTTTAAGAATTTTTGGCATTTTAGCAGCGGTACAGCTGGCGAACTATTATCGCTACGCTTTACAAATGTTTTTGAAATTTTCGCCAAACATTCCGATCTAAAAATCCAAAGTTCATATGTATGTATACGATAGGAACTGATTGCTTGAAAAATATTTTATGAATTGCTTGCTAACTATTCTTAGAATACATTTTAATTAAGCCCACATTAAATTATTCAATTGGATAATGCAATCTAGACGCTAAATATAAATTTGTGGAAAGTAGGTATTTGCAATACTTTTATCCAAAATACAAATGCATTTTAAATATTTATTCCTACAAAATATTTTTTAATAAAAGTTTAATTTTTACAATGGAAATGATACTTTTTAAGTTTTTTACTCTATAAATTTGCTGTTTTTTAATCAATATTGAAACATACAATTTTCCTGATGTTCTCATATTTTTAAGAATTTTTGGCATTTTAGCAGCGGTACAGATGGCGAACTATTATCGCTACGCTTTACAAATGTTTTTGAAATTTTCGCCAAACATTCCGATCTAAAAATCCAAAGTTCATATGTATGTATACGATAGGAACTGATTGCTTGAAAAATATTTTATGAATTGCTTGCTAACTATTCTTAGAATACATTTTAATTAAGCCCACATTAAATTATTCAATTGGATAATGCAATCTAGACGCTAAATATAAATTTGTGGAAAGTAGGTATTTGCAATACTTTTATCCAAAACACAAATGCATTTTAAATATTTATTCCTACAAAATATTTTTTAATAAAAGTTTAATTTTCACAATGGAAATGATACTTTTTAAGTTTTTTACTCTATAAATTTGCTGTTTTTTAATCAATATTGAAACATACAATTTTCCTGATGTTCTCATATTTTTAAGAATTTTTGGCATTTTAGCAGCGGTACAGCTGGCGAACTATTATCGCTACGCTTTACAAATGTTTTTGAAATTTTCGCCAAACATTCCGATCTAAAAATCCAAAGTTCATATGTATGTATACGATAGGAACTGATTGCTAGAAAAATATTTTATGAATTGCGAACTATTCTTAGAATACATTTTAGTTAAGCCCACATTAAATTATTCAATTGGATAATGCAATCTAGACGCTAAATATAAATTTGTGGAAAGTAGGTATTTGCAATACTTTTATCCAAAATACAAATGCATTTTAAATATTTATTCCTACAAAATATTTTTTAATAAAAGTTTAATTTTCACAATGGAAATGATATTTTTTAAGTTTTTTACTCAATAATTTTGCTGTTTTTTAATCAATATCGAAACATACAATTTTCCTGATGTTCTCATATTTTTAAGAATTTTTGGCATTTTAGCAGCGGTACAGCTGGCGAACTATTATCGCTACGCTTTACAAATGTTTTTGAAATTTTCGCCAAACATTCCGATCTAAAAATCCAAAGTTCATATGTATGTATACGATAGGAACTGATTGCTTGAAAAATATTTTATGAATTGCTTGCTAACTATTCTTAGAATACATTTTAATTAAGCCCACATTAAATTATTCAATTGGATAATGCAATCTAGACGCTAAATATAAATTTGTGGAAAGTAGGTATTTGCAATACTTTTATCCAAAATACAAATGCATTTTAAATATTTATTCCTACAAAATATTTTTTAATAAAAGTTTAATTTTCACAATGGAAATGATATTTTTTAAGTTTTTTACTCAATAATTTTGCTGTTTTTTAATCAATATCGAAACATACAATTTTCCTGATGTTCTCATATTTTTAAGAATTTTTGGCATTTTAGCAGCGGTACAGCTGGCGAACTATTATCGCTACGCTTTACAAATGTTTTTGAAATTTTCGCCAAACATTCCGATCTAAAAATCCAAAGTTCATATGTATGTATACGATAGGAACTGATTGCTTGAAAAATATTTTATGAATTGCTTGCTAACTATTCTTAGAATACATTTTAATTAAGCCCACATTAAATTATTCAATTGGATAATGCAATCTAGACGCTAAATATAAATTTGTGGAAAGTAGGTATTTGCAATACTTTTATCCAAAATACAAATGCATTTTAAATATTTATTCCTACAAAATATTTTTTAATAAAAGTTTAATTTTCAGAATGGAAATGATACTTTTTAAGTTTTTTACTCTATAAATTTGCTGTTTTTTAATCAATATTGAAACATACAATTTTCCTGATGTCCTCATATTTTTAAGAATTTTTGGCATTTTAGCAGCGGTACAGCTGGCGAACTATTATCGCTACGCTTTACAAATGTTTTTGAAATTTTCGCCAAACATTCCGATCTAAAAATCCAAAGTTCATATGTATGTATACGATAGGAACTGATTATTAGAAAAATATTTTATGAATTGCGAACTATTCTTAGAATACATTTTAGTTAAGCCCACATTAAATTATTCAATTGGATAATGCAATCTAGACGCTAAATATAAATTTGTGGAAAGTAGGTATTTGCAATACTTTTATCCAAAATACAAATGCATTTTAAATATTTATTCCTACAAAATATTTTTTAATAAAAGTTTATTTTTCACAATGGAAATGATATTTTTTAAGTTTTTTACTCAATAATTTTGCTGTTTTTTAATCAATATCGAAACATACAATTTTCCTGATGTTCTCATATTTTTAAGAATTTTCGGCATTTTAGCAGCGGTACAGCTGGCGAACTATTATCGCTACGCTTTACAAATGTTTTTGAAATTTTCGCCAAACATTCCGATCTAAAAATCCAAAGTTCATATGTATGTATACGATAGGAACTGATTGCTTGAAAAATATTTTATGAATTGCTTGCTAACTATTCTTAGAATACATTTTAATTAAGCCCACATTAAATTATTCAATTGGATAATGCAATCTAGACGCTAAATATAAATTTGTGGAAAGTAGGTATTTGCAATACTTTTATCCAAAATACAAATGCATTTTAAATATTTATTCCTACAAAATATTTTTTAATAAAAGTTTAATTTTCACAATGGAAATGATACTTTTTAAGTTTTTTACTCTATAAATTTGCTGTTTTTTAATCAATATTGAAACATACAATTTTCCTGATGTTCTCATATTTTTAAGAATTTTTGGCATTTTAGCAGCGGTACAGCTGGCGAACTATTATCGCTACGCTTTACAAATGTTTTTGAAATTTTCGCCAAACATTCCGATCTAAAAATCCAAAGTTCATATGTATGTATACGATAGGAACTGATTGCTAGAAAAATATTTTATGAATTGCGAACTATTCTTAGAATACATTTTAGTTAAGCCCACATTAAATTATTCAATTGGATAATGCAATCTAGACGCTAAATATAAATTTGTGGAAAGTAGGTATTTGCAATACTTTTATCCAAAATACAAATGCATTTTAAATATTTATTCCTACAAAATATTTTTTAATAAAAGTTTAATTTTCACAATGGAAATGATATTTTTTAAGTTTTTTACTCAATAATTTTGCTGTTTTTTAATCAATATCGAAACATACAATTTTCCTGATGTTCTCATATTTTTAAGAATTTTTGGCATTTTAGCAGCGGTACAGCTGGCGAACTATTAACGCTACGCTTTACAAATGTTTTTGAAATTTTCGCCAAACATTCCGATCTAAAAATCCAAAGTTCATATGTATGTATACGATAGGAACTGATTGCTTGAAAAATATTTTATGAATTGCTTGCTAACTATTCTTAGAATACATTTTAATTAAGCCCACATTAAATTATTCAATTGGATAATGCAATCTAGACGCTAAATATAAATTTGTGGAAAGTAGGTATTTGCAATACTTTTATCCAAAATACAAATGCATTTTAAATATTTATTCCTACAAAATATTTTTTAATAAAAGTTTAATTTTCACAATGGAAATGATATTTTTTAAGTTTTTTACTCAATAATTTTGCTGTTTTTTAATCAATATCGAAACATACAATTTTCCTGATGTTCTCATATTTTTAAGAATTTTTGGCATTTTAGCAGCGGTACAGCTGGCGAACTATTAACGCTACGCTTTACAAATGTTTTTGAAATTTTCGCCAAACATTCCGATCTAAAAATCCAAAGTTCATATGTATGTATACGATAGGAACTGATTGCTTGAAAAATATTTTATGAATTGCTTGCTAACTATTCTTAGAATACATTTTAATTAAGCCCACATTAAATTATTCAATTGGATAATGCAATCTAGACGCTAAATATAAATTTGTGGAAAGTAGGTATTTGCAATACTTTTATCCAAAATACAAATGCATTTTAAATATTTATTCCTACAAAATATTTTTTAATAAAAGTTTAATTTTCACAATGGAAATGATATTTTTTAAGTTTTTTACTCAATAATTTTGCTGTTTTTTAATCAATATCGAAACATACAATTTTCCTGATGTTCTCATATTTTTAAGAATTTTTGGCATTTTAGCAGCGGTACAGCTGGCGAACTATTATCGCTACGCTTTACAAATGTTTTTGAAATTTTCGCCAAACATTCCGATCTAAAAATCCAAAGTTCATATGTATGTATACGATAGGAACTGATTATTAGAAAAATATTTTATGAATTGCGAACTATTCTTAGAATACATTTTAGTTAAGCCCACATTAAATTATTCAATTGGATAATGCAATCTAGACGCTAAATATAAATTTGTGGAAAGTAGGTATTTGCAATACTTTTATCCAAAATACAAATGCATTTTAAATATTTATTCCTACAAAATATTTTTTAATAAAAGTTTATTTTTCACAATGGAAATGATATTTTTTAAGTTTTTTACTCAATAATTTTGCTGTTTTTTAATCAATATCGAAACATACAATTTTCCTGATGTTCTCATATTTTTAAGAATTTTTGGCATTTTAGCAGCGGTACAGCTGGCGAACTATTAACGCTACGCTTTACAAATGTTTTTGAAATTTTCGCCAAACATTCCGATCTAAAAATCCAAAGTTCATATGTATGTATACGATAGGAACTGATTGCTTGAAAAATATTTTATGAATTGCTTGCTAACTATTCTTAGAATACATTTTAATTAAGCCCACATTAAATTATTCAATTGGATAATGCAATCTAGACGCTAAATATAAATTTGTGGAAAGTAGGTATTTGCAATACTTTTATCCAAAATACAAATGCATTTTAAATATTTATTCCTACAAAATATTTTTTAATAAAAGTTTAATTTTCACAATGGAAATGATACTTTTTAAGTTTTTTACTCTATAAATTTGATGTTTTTTAATCAATATTGAAACATACAATTTTCCTGATGTTCTCATATTTTTAAGAATTTTTGGCATTTTAGCAGCGGTACAGCTGGCGAACTATTATCGCTACGCTTTACAAATGTTTTTAAAATTTTCGCCAAACATTCCGATCTAAAAATCCAAAGTTCATATGTATGTATACGATAGGAACTGATTGCTTGAAAAATATTTTATGAATTGCTTGCTAACTATTCTTAGAATACATTTTAATTAAGCCCACATTAAATTATTCAATTGGATAATGCAATCTAGACGCTAAATATAAATTTGTGGAAAGTAGGTATTTGCAATACTTTTATCCAAAATACAAATGCATTTTAAATATTTATTCCTACAAAATATTTTTTAATAAAAGTTTAATTTTCACAATGGAAATGATACTTTTTAAGTTTTTTACTCTATAAATTTGCTGTTTTTTAATCAATATTGAAACATACAATTTTCCTGATGTCCTCATATTTTTAAGAATTTTTGGCATTTTAGCAGCGGTACAGCTGGCGAACTATTATCGCTACGCTTTACAAATGTTTTTGAAATTTTCGCCAAACATTCCGATCTAAAAATCCAAAGTTCATATGTATGTATACGATAGGAACTGATTATTAGAAAAATATTTTATGAATTGCGAACTATTCTTAGAATACATTTTAGTTAAGCCCACATTAAATTATTCAATTGGATAATGCAATCTAGACGCTAAATATAAATTTGTGGAAAGTAGGTATTTGCAATACTTTTATCCAAAATACAAATGCATTTTAAATATTTATTCCTACAAAATATTTTTTAATAAAAGTTTATTTTTCACAATGGAAATGATATTTTTTAAGTTTTTTACTCAATAATTTTGCTGTTTTTTAATCAATATCGAAACATACAATTTTCCTGATGTTCTCATATTTTTAAGAATTTTCGGCATTTTAGCAGCGGTACAGCTGGCGAACTATTATCGCTACGCTTTACAAATGTTTTTGAAATTTTCGCCAAACATTCCGATCTAAAAATCCAAAGTTCATATGTATGTATACGATAGGAACTGATTGCTTGAAAAATATTTTATGAATTGCTTGCTAACTATTCTTAGAATACATTTTAATTAAGCCCACATTAAATTATTCAATTGGATAATGCAATCTAGACGCTAAATATAAATTTGTGGAAAGTAGGTATTTGCAATACTTTTATCCAAAATACAAATGCATTTTAAATATTTATTCCTACAAAATATTTTTTAATAAAAGTTTAATTTTCACAATGGAAATGATACTTTTTAAGTTTTTTACTCTATAAATTTGCTGTTTTTTAATCAATATTGAAACATACAATTTTCCTGATGTTCTCATATTTTTAAGAATTTTTGGCATTTTAGCAGCGGTACAGCTGGCGAACTATTATCGCTACGCTTTACAAATGTTTTTGAAATTTTCGCCAAACATTCCGATCTAAAAATCCAAAGTTCATATGTATGTATACGATAGGAACTGATTGCTTGAAAAATATTTTATGAATTGCGAACTATTCTTAGAATACATTTTAGTTAAGCCCACATTAAATTATTCAATTGGATAATGCAATCTAGACGCTAAATATAAATTTGTGGAAAGTAGGTATTTGCAATACTTTTATCCAAAATACAAATGCATTTTAAATATTTATTCCTAATATTTATTTCGCTACGCTTTACAAATGTTTTTGAAATTTTCGCCAAACATTCCTGCCTAAAAATCCAAAGTTCATATGAATGTATACGATAGGAACTGATTGCTTGAGAAATATTTTTTATGAATTGCAAATTATTTTTAGAATACATTTTAATTAAGCCCACATTAAATTATTCAATTGGATAATGCAATCTAGAAGCTAAATATAAATTTGTGGAAAGTAGGTATTTGCAATACTTTTATCCAAAATACAAATGCATTTTAAATATTTATTCCTACAAAATATTTTTTAATAAAAGTTTAATTTTCACAATGGAAATGATACTTTTTAAGTTTTTTACTCTATAAATTTGCTGTTTTTTAATCAATATTGAAACATACAATTTTCCTGATGTCCTCATATTTTTAAGAATTTTTGGCATTTTAGCAGCGGTACAGCTGGCGAACTATTATCGCTACGCTTTACAAATGTTTTTGAAATTTTCGCCAAACATTCCGATCTAAAAATCCAAAGTTCATATGTATGTATACGATAGGAACTGATTGCTTGAAAAATATTTTATGAATTGCGAACTATTCTTAGAATACATTTTAGTGAAGCCCACATTAAATTATTCAATTGGATAATGCAATCTAGAAGCTAAATATAAATTTGTGGAAAGTAGGTATTTGCAATACTTTTATCCAAAATACAAATGCATTTTAAATATTTATTCCTACAAAATATTTTTTAATAAAAGTTTAATTTTCACAATGGAAATGATATTTTTAAAGTTTTTTACTCTACAATTTTTCTGTTTTTTAATCAATATTGAATCATACCTGATGTTCCTGATGTTCTCATATTTTTAAGAATTTTTGCATTTTAGCAGCGGTACAGCTGGCGAACTATTATCGCTACGCTTTACAAATGTTTTTGAAATTTTCGCCAAACATTCCTGCCTAAAAATCCAAAGTTCATATGAATGTATACGATAGGAACTGATTGCTTGAGAAATATTTTTTATGAATTGCAAATTATTTTTAGAATACATTTTAATTAAGCCCACATTAAATTATTCAATTGGATAATGCAATCTAGAAGCTAAATATAAATTTGTGGAAAGTAGGTATTTGCAATACTTTTATCCAAAATACAAATGCATTTTAAATATTTATTCCTACAAAATATTTTTTAATAAAAGTTTAATTTTCACAATGGAAATGATACTTTTTAAGTTTTTTACTCTATAAATTTGCTGTTTTTTAATCAATATTGAAACATACAATTTTCCTGATGTTCTCATATTTTTAAGAATTTTTGGCATTTTAGCAGCGGTACAGCTGGCGAACTATTATCGCTACGCTTTACAAATGTTTTTGAAATTTTCGCCAAACATTCCGATCTAAAAATCCAAAGTTCATATGTATGTATACGATAGGAACTGATTGCTAGAAAAATATTTTATGAATTGCGAACTATTCTTAGAATACATTTTAGTTAAGCCCACATTAAATTATTCAATTGGATAATGCAATCTAGACGCTAAATATAAATTTGTGGAAAGTAGGTATTTGCAATACTTTTATCTAAAATACAAATGCATTTTAAATATTTATTCCTACAAAATATTTTTTAATAAAAGTTTAATTTTCACAATGGAAATGATATTTTTTAAGTTTTTTACTCAATAATTTTGCTGTTTTTTAATCAATATCGAAACATACAATTTTCCTGATGTTCTCATATTTTTAAGAATTTTTGGCATTTTAGCAGCGGTACAGCTGGCGAACTATTATCGCTACGCTTTACAAATGTTTTTGAAATTTTCGCCAAACATTCCGATCTAAAAATCCAAAGTTCATATGTATGTATACGATAGGAACTGATTGCTTGAAAAATATTTTATGAATTGCTTGCTAACTATTCTTAGAATACATTTTAATTAAGCCCACATTAAATTATTCAATTGGATAATGCAATCTAGACGCTAAATATAAATTTGTGGAAAGTAGGTATTTGCAATACTTTTATCCAAAATACAAATGCATTTTAAATATTTATTCCTACAAAATATTTTTTAATAAAAGTTTAATTTTCACAATGGAAATGATACTTTTTAAGTTTTTTACTCTATAAATTTGCTGTTTTTTAATCAATATTGAAACATACAATTTTCCTGATGTTCTCATATTTTTAAGAATTTTTGGCATTTTAGCAGCGGTACAGCTGGCGAACTATTATCGCTACGCTTTACAAATGTTTTTGAAATTTTCGCCAAACATTCCGATCTAAAAATTCAAAGTTCATATGTATGTATACGATAGGAACTGATTGCTTGAAAAATATTTTATGAATTGCTTGCTAACTATTCTTAGAATACATTTTAATTAAGCCCACATTAAATTATTCAATTGGATAATGCAATCTAGACGCTAAATATAAATTTGTGGAAAGTAGGTATTTGCAATACTTTTATCCAAAATACAAATGCATTTTAAATATTTATTCCTACAAAATATTTTTTAATAAAAGTTTAATTTTCACAATGGAAATGATATTTTTTAAGTTTTTTACTCTATAATTTTTCTGTTTTTTAATCAATATTGAATCATACAATTTTCTTGATGTTCTCATATTTTTAAGAATTTTTGGCATTTTAGCAGCGGTACAGCTGGCGAACTATTATCGCTACGCTTTACAAATGTTTTTGAAATTTTCGCCAAACATTCCTGCCTAAAAATCCAAAGTTCATATGAATGTATACGATAGGAACTGATTGCTTGAGAAATATTTTTTATGAATTGCAAATTATTCTTAGAATACATTTTAATTAAGCCCACATTAAATTATTTAATTGGATAATGCAATCTAGAAGCTAAATATAAATTTGTGGAAAGTAGGTATTTGCAATACTTTTATTCAAAATACAAATGCATTTTAAATATTTATTCCTACAAAATATTTTTTAATAAAAGTTTAATTTTCACAATGGAAATTATATTTTTTAAGTTTTTTACTCTATAATTTTGCTGTTATTTAATCAGTATTGAATCATACAATTTTCCTGATGTTCTCATATTTTTAAGAATTTTTGGCATTTTAGCAGCGGTACAGCTGGCGAACTATTATCGCTACGCTTTACAAATGTTTTTGAAATTTTCGCCAAACATTCCGATCTAAAAATCCAAAGTTCATATGTATGTATACGATAGGAACTGATTGCTTGAAAAATATTTTATGAATTGCGAACTATTCTTAGAATACATTTTAGTGAAGCCCACATTAAATTATTCAATTGGATAATGCAATCTAGACGCTAAATATAAATTTGTGGAAAGAAGGTATTTGCAATACTTTTATCCAAAATACAAATGCATTTTAAATATTTATTCCTACAAAATATTTTTTAATAAAAGTTTAATTTTCACAATGGAAATGATATTTTTAAAGTTTTTTACTCTACAATTTTTCTGTTTTTTAATCAATATTGAATCATACAATTTTCCTGATGTTCTCATATTTTTAAGAATTTTTGCATTTTAGCAGCGGTACAGCTGGCGAACTATTATCGCTACGCTTTACAAATGTTTTTGAAATTTTCGCCAAACATTCCTGCCTAAAAATCCAAAGTTCATATGAATGTATACGATAGGAACTGATTGCTTGAGAAATATTTTTTATGAATTGCAAATTATTTTTAGAATACATTTTAATTAAGCCCACATTAAATTATTCAATTGGATAATGCAATCTAGAAGCTAAATATAAATTTTTGGAAAGTAGGTATTTGCAATACTTTTATTCAAAATACAAATGCATTTTAAATATTTATGCCTACAAAATATTTTTTAATAAAAGTTTAATTTTCACAAGGGAAATGATATTTTTTAAGTTTTTTACTCTATAATTTTGCTGTTTTTTAATCAATATTGAATCATACAATTTTCCTGATGTTCTCATATTTTTAAGAATTTTTGCATTTTAGCAGCGGTACAGCTGGCGAACTATTATCGCTACGCTTTACAAATGTTTTTGAAATTTTCGCCAAACATTCCTGCCTAAAAATCCAAAGTTCATATGAATGTATACGATAGGAACTGATTGCTTGAGAAATATTTTTTATGAATTGCAAATTATTTTTAGAATACATTTTAATTAAGCCCACATTAAATTTTTCAATTGGATAATGCAATCTAGAAGCTAAATATGAATTTGTGGAAAGTAGGTATTTGCAATACTTTTATTCAAAATACAAATGCATTTTAAATATTTATTCCTACAAAATATTTTTTAATAAAAGTTTAATTTTCACAATTGAAATTATATTTTTTAAGTTTTTTACTCTATAATTTTGCTGTTATTTAATCAGTATTGAATCATACAATTTTCCTGATGTTCTCATATTTTTAAGAATTTTTGGCATTTTAGCAGCGGTACAGCTGGTGAACTATTATCGCTACGCTTTACAAATGTTTTTGAAATTTTCGCCAAACATTCCGATCTAAAAATCCAAAGTTCATATGTATGTATACGATAGGAACTGATTGCTTGAAAAATATTTTATGAATTGCGAACTATTCTTAGAATACATTTTAGTGAAGCCCACATTAAATTATTCAATTGGATAATGCAATCTAGACGCTAAATATAAATTTGTGGAAAGTAGGTATTTGCAATACTTTTATCCAAAATACAAATGCATTTTAAATATTTATTCCTACAAAATATTTTTTAATAAAAGTTTAATTTTCACAATGGTAATGATATTTTTAAAGTTTTTTACTCTACAATTTTTCTGTTTATTAATCAATATTGAATCATACAATTTTCCTGATGTTCTCATATTTTTAAGAATTTTTGCATTTTAGCAGCGGTACAGCTGGCGAACTATTATCGCTACGCTTTACAAATGTTTTTGAAATTTTCGCCAAACATTCCTGCCTAAAAATCCAAAGTTCATATGAATGTATACGATAGGAACTGATTGCTTGAGAAATATTTTTTATGAATTGCAAATTATTTTTAGAATACATTTTAATTAAGCCCACATTAAATTATTCAATTGGATAATGCAATCTAGAAGCTAAATATAAATTTGTGGAAAGTAGGTATTTGCAATACTTTTATTCAAAATACAAATGCATTTTAAATATTTATGCCTACAAAATATTTTTTAATAAAAGTTTAATTTTCACAAGGGAAATGATATTTTTTAAGTTTTTTACTCTATAATTATGCTGTTTTTTAATCAATATTGAATCATACAATTTTCCTGTTGTTCTCATATTTTTAAGAATTTTTGGCAATTTAGCAGCGGTACAGCTGGCGAACTATTATCGCTACGCTTTACAAATGTTTTTGAAATTTTCGCCAAACATTCCGTTCTAAAAATCCAAAGTTCATATGAATGTATACGATAGGAACTGATTGCTTGAGAAATATTTTTTATGAATTGCAAATTATTCTTAGAATACATTTTAATTAAGCCCACATTAAATTATTCAATTGGATAATGCAATCTAGAAGCTAAATATGAATTTGTGGAAAGTAGGTATTTGCAATACTTTTATTCAAAATAGAAATGCATTTTAAATATTTATTCCTACCAAATATTTTTTAATAAAAGTTTAATTTTCACAATGGAAATGATATTTTTTAAGTTTTTTACTCTATAATTTTGCTGTTTTTTAATCAATATTGAATCATAAAATTTTCCTGTTGTTCTCATATTTTTAAGAATTTTTGGCATTTTAGCAGCGGTACAGCTGGCGAACTATTATCGCTACGCTTTACAAATGTTTTTGAAATTTTCGCCAAACATTCCGATCTAAAAATCCAAAGTTCATATGTATGTATACGATAGGAACTGATTGCTTGAAAAATATTTTATGAATTGCTTGCTAACTATTCTTAGAATACATTTTAATTAAGCCCACATTAAATTATTCAATTGGATAATGCAATCTAGAAGCTAAATATGAATTTGTGGAAAGTAGGTATTTGCAATACTTTTATTCAAAATACAAATGCATTTTAAATATTTATTCCTACAAAATATTTTTTAATAAAAGTTTAATTTTCACAATGGAAATGATATTTTTTAAGCTTTTTACTCTATAATTTTGCTGTTTTTTAATCAATAATGAATCATGCAATTTTCCTGTTGCTATCATATTTTTAAGAATTTTTGGCATTTTAGCAGCGGTACAGCTGGCGAACTATTATCGCTACGCTTTACAAATGTTTTTGAAATTTTCGCCAAACATTCCGATCGAAAAATCCAAAGTTCATATGTATGTATACGATAGGAACTGATTGCTTGAAAAATATTTTATGAATTGCGAACTATTCTTAGAATACATTTTAATTAAGCCCACATTAAATTATTCAATTGGATAATGCAATCTAGAAGCTAAATATAAATTTGTGGAAAGTAGGTATTTGCAATACTTTTATTCAAAATACAAATGCATTTTAAATATTTATTCCTACAAAATAATTTTTAATAAAAGTTTAAGTTTAATAATATTTAAATAAAAGCCAAACATTCCGATCTAAAAATTCAAAGTTCATATGTATCTATACGATAGGAACTGATTGCTTGAAAAATATTTTATGAATTACGAACTATTCTTAGAATACATTTTAATTAAGCCCACATTAAATAATTCAATAGGATAATGCAATCTAGAAGCCAAATATAAATTTGTGGAAAGTAGGTATATGCAATACTTTTATTCAAAATACAAATGCATTTAAAGTTTTTATTCCAAATACGAAATATTTTTTAATAAAAGTTTAATTTTCACAATGGAAATGATATTTTTTAAGTTTTTTACTCTATAATTTTGCTGTTTTTTAATCAATATTGAATGATACAATTTTCCTGATGTTCTCAAATTTTTAAGATTTTTTCGCATTTTAGCAGCGGTACAACTGGCGAACTATTATCGCTACGCTTTACAAATGTTTTTGAAATTTTCGCCAAACATTCCGATCTAAAAATCCAAAGTTCATAGTATGTATGTATACGATAGGAACTGATTGCTTGAAAAATATTTTATGAATTGCGAACTATTCTTAGAATACATTTTAATTAAGCCCACATTAAATTTTTCAATTGGATAATGCAATCTAGAAGCTAAATATAAATTTATGGAAAGTAGGTATTTGCAATACTTTTATTCAAAATACAAATGCATTTTAAATATTTATTTCTACAAAATCTTTTTTAATAAAAGTTTAATTTTCACAATGGAAATGATATTTTTAAAGTTTTTTACTCTATAATTTTGCTGTTTTTTAATCAATATTGAATCATACATTTTTCCTGTTGTTCTCATATTTTTAAGAATTTTTGGCATTTTAGCAGCGGTATAGCTGGCGAACTATTATCGCTACGCTTTACAAATGTTTTTGAAATTTTCGCCAAACATTCCGATCTAAAAATCCAAAGTTCATATGTATGTATACGATAGGAACTGATTGCTTGAAAAATATTTTATGAATTACGAACTATTCTTAGAATACATTTTAATTAAGCCCACATTAAATAATTCAATAGGATAATGCAATCTAGACGCCAAATATAAATTTGTGGAAAGTAGGTATTTGCAATACTTTTATTCAAAATACAAATGCATTTAAAGTTTTTATTCCAAATACGAAATATTTTTTAATAAAAGTTTAATTTTCACAATGGAAATGATATTTTTTTAAATTTTTACTCTATAATTTTGCTCTTTTTTTAATCAATGTTGAATCATACAATTTTCCTGATGTTCTCATATTTTTAAGAATTTTTGGCATTTTAGCAGCGGTATAGCTGGCGAACTATTATCGCTACGCTTTACAAATGTTTTTGAAATTTTCGCCAAACATTCCGATCTAAAAATCCAAAGTTCATATGTATGTATACGATAGGAACTGATTGCTTGAAAAATATTTTATGAATTGCGAACTATTCTTAGAATACATTTTAATTAAGCCCACATTAAATTATTCAATTGGATAATGCAATCTAGAAGCTAAATATAAATTTGTGGAAAGTAGGTATTTGCAATACTTTTATTCAAAATACAAATGCATTTTAAATATTTATTCCTACAAAATAATTTTTAATAAAAGTTTAAGTTTAATAATATTTAAATAAAAGCCAAACATTCCGATCTAAAAATTCAAAGTTCATATGTATCTATACGATAGGAACTGATTGCTTGAAAAATATTTTATGAATTACGAACTATTCTTAGAATACATTTTAATTAAGCCCACATTAAATAATTCAATAGGATAATGCAATCTAGACGCCAAATATAAATTTGTGGAAAGTAGGTATTTGCAATACTTTTATTCAAAATACAAATGCATTTAAAGTTTTTATTCCAAATACGAAATATTTTTTAATAAAAGTTTAATTTTCACAATGGAAATGATATTTTTTAAGTTTTTTACTCTATAATTTTGCTGTTTTTTAATCAATATTGAATGATACAATTTTCCTGATGTTCTCAAATTTTTAAGATTTTTTCGCATTTTAGCAGCGGTACAACTGGCGAACTATTATCGCTACGCTTTACAAATGTTTTTGAAATTTTCGCCAAACATTCCGATCTAAAAATCCAAAGTTCATATGTATGTATACGATAGGAACTGATTGCTTGAAAAATATTTTATGAATTGCGAACTATTCTTAGAATACATTTTAATTAAGCCCACATTAAATTATTCAATTGGATAATGCAATCTAGAAGCTAAATATAAATTTGTGGAAAGTAGGTATTTGCAATACTTTTATTCAAAATACAAATGCATTTTAGATATTTATTCCCACAAAATATTTTTTAATAAAAGTTTAATTTTCACAATGGAAATGATATTTTTTAAGTTTTTTACTCTATAATTTTGCTGTTTTTTAATCTATATTGAATGATACAATTTTCCTGATGTTCTCAAATTTTTAAGATTTTTTCGCATTTTAGCAGCGGTACAACTGGCGAACTATTATCGCTACGCTTTACAAATGTTTTTGAAATTTTCGCCAAACATTCCGATCTAAAAATCCAAAGTTCATATGTATGTATACGGTAGGAACTGATTGCTTGAAAAATATTTTATGAATTGCGAACTATTCTTAGAATACATTTTAATTAAGCCCACATTAAATTATTCAATTGGATAATGCAATCTAGAAGCTAAATATAAATTTGTGGAAAGTAGTTATTTGCAATACTTTTATTCAAAATACAAATGCATTTTAGATATTTATTCCCACAAAATATTTTTTAATAAAAGTTTAATTTTCACAATGGAAATGATATTTTTTAAGTTTTTTACTCTATAATTTTGCTGTTTTTTAATCAATATTGAATGATACAATTTTCCTGATGTTCTCAAATTTTTAAGATTTTTTCGCATTTTAGCAGCGGTACAACTGGCGAACTATTATCGCTACGCTTTACAAATGTTTTTGAAATTTTCGCCAAACATTCCGATCTAAAAATCCAAAGTTCATATGTATGTATACGGTAGGAACTGATTGCTTGAAAAATATTTTATGAATTGCGAACTATTCTTAGAATACATTTTAATTAAGCCCACATTAAATTATTCAATTGGATAATGCAATCTAGAAGCTAAATATAAATTTGTGGAAAGTAGTTATTTGCAATACTTTTATTCAAAATACAAATGCATTTTAGATATTTATTCCCACAAAATATTTTTTAATAAAAGTTTAATTTTCACAATGGAAATGATATTTTTTAAGTTTTTTACTCTATAATTTTGCTGTTTTTTAATCAATATTGAATCATACAATTTTCCTGATGTTCTCATATTTTTAAGAATTTTTGGCATTTTAGCAGCGGTACAGCTGGCGAACTATTATCGCTACGCTTTACAAATGTTTTTGAAATTTTCGCCAAACATTCCGATCTAAAAATCCAAAGTTCATATGTATGTATACGATAGGAACTGATTGCTTGAAAAATATTTTATGAATTGCGAACTATTCTTAGAATACATTTTAATTAAGCCCACATTAAATTATTCAATTGGATAATGCAATCTAGAAGCTAAATATAAATTTCTGGAAAGTAGGTATTTGCAATACTTTTATTCAAAATACAAATGCATTTTAAATATTTATTCCCACAAAATATTTTTTAATAAAAGTTTAATTTTCACATCGGGAATGATATTTTTTAAGTTTTTTACTCTATAATTTTGCTGTTTTTTAATCAATATTGAATCATACAATTTTCCTGATGTTCTCATATTTTTAAGAATTTTTGGCATTTTAGCAGCGGTACAGCTGGCGAACTATTATCGCTACGCTTTACAAATGTTTTTGAAATTTTCGCCAAACATTCCGATCTAAAAATCCAAAGTTCATATGTATGTATACGATAGGAACTGATTGCTTGAAAAATATTTTATGAATTGCGAACTATTCTTAGAATACATTTTAATTAAGCCCACATTAAATTATTCAATTGGAAAATGTAATCTAGAAGCTAAATATAAATTTGTGGAAAATAGGTATTTGCAATACTTTTATTCAAAATACAAATGCATTTTAAATATTCATTCCTACAAAATATTTTTTAATTAAAGTTTAATTTTCACAATGGAAATAATATTTTTTAAGTTTTTTACTCTTTAATTTTGCGGCTTTTTAATCAATATTGAATCATACAATTTTCCTGATGTTCTCATATTTGTAAGAATTTTTGTCATTTTAGCAGCGGTACAGCTGGCGAACTATTATCGCTACGCTTTACAAATGTTTTTGAAATTTTCGCCAAACATTCCGATCTAAAAATCCAAAGTTCATATGTATGTATACGATAGGAACTGATTGCTTGAAAAATATTTTATGAATTGCGAACTATTCTTAGAATACATTTTAATTAAGCCCACATTAAATTATTCAATTGGAAAATGCAATCTAGAAGCTAAATATAAATTTGTGGAAAGTAGGTATTTGCAATACTTTTATTCAAAATACAAATGCATTTTAAATATTCATTCCTACAAAATATTTTTTAATTAAAGTTTAATTTTCACAATGGAAATGATATTTTTTAAGTTTTTTACTCTTTAATTTTGCGGTTTTTTAATCAATATTGAATCATACAATTTTCCTGATGTTCTCATATTTGTAAGAATTTTTGGCATTTTAGCAGCGGTACAGCTGGCGAACTATTATCGCTACGCTTTACAAATGTTTTTGAAATTTTCGCCAAACATTCCGATCTAAAAATCCAAAGTTCATATATATGTATACGATAGGAACTGATTGCTTGAAAAATATTTTATGAATTGCGACTATTCTTAGAATACATTTTAATTAAGCCCACATTAAATTATTCAATTGGAAAATGCAATCTAGAAGCTAAATATAAATTTGTGGAAAGTAGGTATTTGCAATACTTTTATTCAAAATACAAATGCATTTTAAATATTCATTCCTACAAAATATTTTTTAATAAAAATTTAATTTTCACAATGGAAATGATATTTTTTAAGTTTTTACTCTATAATTTTGCGGTTTTTTAATCAATATTTAATCATACAATTTTCCTGATGTTCTCATATTTTTAAGAATTTTTGTCATTTTAGCAGCGGTACAGCTGGCGAACTATTATCGCTACGCTTTACAAATGTTTTTGAAATTTTCGCCAAACATTCCGATCTAAAAATCCAAAGTTCATATATATGTATACGATAGGAACTGATTGCTTGAAAAATATTTTATGAATTGCGAACTATTCTTAGAATACATTTTAATTAAGCCCACATTAAATTATTCAATTGGAAAATGCAATCTAGAAGCTAAATATAAATTTGTGGAAAGTAGGTATTTGCAATACTTTTATTCAAAATACAAATGCATTTTAAATATTCATTCCTACAAAATATTTTTTAATAAAAATTTAATTTTCACAATGGAAATGATATTTTTTAAGTTTTTACTCTATAATTTTGCGGTTTTTTAATCAATATTTAATCATACAATTTTCCTGATGTTCTCATATTTTTAAGAATTTTTGTCATTTTAGCAGCGGTACAGCTGGCGAACTATTATCGCTACGCTTTACAAATGTTTTTGAAATTTTCGCCAAACATTCCGATCTAAAAATCCAAAGTTCATATATATGTATACGATAGGAACTGATTGCTTGAAAAATATTTTATGAATTGCGAACTATTCTTAGAATACATTTTAATTAAGCCCACATTAAATTATTCAATTGGAAAATGCAATCTAGAAGCTAAATATAAATTTGTGGAAAGTAGGTATTTGCAATACTTTTATTCAAAATACAAATGCATTTTAAATATTCATTCCTACAAAATATTTTTTAATAAAAATTTAATTTTCACAATGGAAATGATATTTTTTAAGTTTTTACTCTATAATTTTGCGGTTTTTTTATCAATATTTAATCATACAATTTTCCTGATGTTCTCATATTTTTAAGAATTTTTGTCATTTTAGCAGCGGTACAGCTGGCGAACTATTATCGCTACGCTTTACAAATGTTTTTGAAATTTTCGCCAAACATTCCGATCTAAAAATCCAAAGTTCATATATATGTATACGATAGGAACTGATTGCTTGAAAAATATTTTATGAATTGCGAACTATTCTTAGAATACATTTTAATTAAGCCCACATTAAATTATTCAATTGGAAAATGCAATCTAGAAGCTAAATATAATATTGTGGAAAGTAGGTATTTGCAATACTTTTATTCAAAATACAAATGCATTTTAAATATTCATTCCTACAAAATATTTTTTAATTAAAGTTTAATTTTCACAATGGAAATGATATTTTTTAAGTTTTTTACTCTTTAATTTTGCGGTTTTTTAATCAATATTGAATCATACAATTTCCCTGATGTTCTCATATTTGTAAGAATTTTCGGCATTTTAACAGCGGTACAGCTGGCGAACTATTATCGCTACGCTTTACAAATGTTTTTGAAATTTTCGCCAAACATTCCGATCTAAAAATCCAAAGTTCATATATATGTATACGATAGGAACTGATTGCTTGAAAAATATTTTATGAATTGCGACTATTCTTAGAATATATTTTAATTAAGCCCACATTAAATTATTCAATTGGAAAATGCAATCTAGAAGCTAAATATAAATTTGTGGAAAGTAGGTATTTGCAATACTTTTATTCAAAATACAAATGCATTTTAAATATTCATTCCTACAAAATATTTTTTAATAAAAATTTAATTTTCACAATGGAAATGATATTTTTTAAGTTTTTACTCTATAATTTTGCGGTTTTTTAATCAATATTTAATCATACAATTTTCCTGATGTTCTCATATTTTTAAGAATTTTTGTCATTTTAGCAGCGGTACAGCTGGCGAACTATTATCGCTACGCTTTACAAATGTTTTCGAAATTTTCGCCAAACATTCCGATCTAAAAATCCAAAGTTCATATGTATGTATACGATAGGAACTGATTGCTTGAAAAATATTTTATGAATTGCGAACTATTCTTAGAATACATTTTAATTAAGCCCACATTAAATTATTCAATTGGAAAATGCAATCTAGAAGCTAAATATAAATTTGTGGAAAGTAGGTATTTGCAATACTTTTATTCAAAATACAAATGCATTTTAAATATTCATTCCTACAAAATATTTTTTAATTAAAGTTTAATTTTCACAATGGAAATGATATTTTTTAAGTTTTTTACTCTTTAATTTTGCGGTTTTTTAATCAATATTGAATCATACAATTTTCCTGATGTTCTCATATTTGTAAGAATTTTTGGCATTTTAGCAGCGGTACAGCTGGCGAACTATTATCGCTACGCTTTACAAACGTTTTTGAAATTTTCGCCAAACATTGCGATCTAAAAATCCAAAGTTCATATGTATGTATACGATAGGAACTGATTGCTTGAAAAATATTTTATGAATTGCGAACTATTCTTAGAATACATTTTAATTAAGCCCACATTAAATTATTCAATTGGAAAATGCAATCTAGAAGCTAAATATAAATTTGTGGAAAGTAGGTATTTGCAATACTTTTATTCAAAATACAAATGCATTTTAAATATTCATTCCTACAAAATATTTTTTAATTAAAATTTAATTTTCACAATGGAAATGATATTTTTTAAGTTTTTTACTCTATAATTTTGCGGTTTTTTAATCAATATTGAATCATACAATTTTCCTGATGTTCTCATATTTTTAAGAATTTTTGGCATTTTAGCAGCGGTACAGCTGGCGAACTATTATCGCTACGCTTTACAAATGTTTTTGAAATTTTCGCCAAACATTCCGATCTAAAAATCCAAAGTTCATATGTATGTATACGATAGGAACTGATTGCTTGAAAAATATTTTATGAATTGCGAACTATTCTTAGAATACATTTTAATTAAGCCCACATTAAATTATTCAATTGGAAAATGCAATCTAGAAGCTAAATATAAATTTGTGGAAAGTAGGTATTTGCAATACTTTTATTCAAAATACAAATGCATTTTAAATATTCATTCCTACAAAATATTTTTTAATTAAAGTTTAATTTTCACAATGGAAATGATATTTTTTAAGTTTTTTACTCTTTAATTTTGCGGTTTTTTAATCAATATTGAATCATACAATTTTCCTGATGTTCTCATATTTGTAAGAATTTTTGGCATTTTAGCAGCGGTACAGCTGGCGAACTATTATCGCTACGCTTTACAAATGTTTTTGAAATTTTCGCCAAACATTCCGATCTAAAAATCCAAAGTTCATATGTATGTATACGATAGGAACTGATTGCTTGAAAAATATTTTATGAATTGCGAACTATTCTTAGAATACATTTTAATTAAGCCCACATTAAATTATTCAATTGGAAAATGCAATCTAGAAGCTAAATATAAATTTGTGGAAAGTAGGTATTTGCAATACTTTTATTCAAAATACAAATGCATTTTAAATATTCATTCCTACAAAATATTTTTTAATTAAAGTTTAATTTTCACAATGGAAATGATATTTTTTAAGTTTTTTACTCTTTAATTTTGCGGTTTTTTAATCAATATTGAATCATACAATTTTCCTAATGTTCTCATAATTGTAAGAATTTTTGGCATTTTAGCAGCGGTACAGCTGGCGAACTATTATCGCTACGCTTTACAAATGTTTTTGAAATTTTCGCCAAACATTCCGATCTAAAAATCCAAAGTTCATATGTATGTATACGATAGGAACTGATTGCTTGAAAAATATTTTATGAATTGCGAACTATTCTTAGAATACATTTTAATTAAGCCCACATTAAATTATTCAATTGGAAAATGCAATCTAGAAGCTAAATATAAATTTGTGGAAAGTAGGTATTTGCAATACTTTTATTCAAAATACAAATGCATTTTAAATATTCATTCCTACAAAATATTTTTTAATTAAAGTTTAATTTTCACAATGGAAATGATATTTTTTAAGTTTTTTACTCTTTAATTTTGCGGTTTTTTAATCAATATTGAATCATACAATTTTCCTGATGTTCTCATATTTTTAAGAATTTTTGGCATTTTAGCAGCGGTACAGCTGGCGAACTATTATCGCTACGCTTTACAAATGTTTTTGAAATTTTCGCCAAACATTCCGATCTAAAAATCCAAAGTTCATATGTATGTATACGATAGGAACTGATTGCTTGAAAAATATTTTATGAATTGCGAACTATTCTTAGAATACATTTTAATTAAGCCCACATTAAATTATTCAATTGGAAAATGCAACCTAGAAGCTAAATATAAATTTGTGGAAAGTAGGTATTTGCAATACTTTTATTCAAAATACAAATGCATTTTAAATATTCATTCCTACAAAATATTTTTTAATTAAAGTTTAATTTTCACAATGGAAATGATATTTTTTAAGTTTTTTACTCTTTAATTTTGCGGTTTTTTAATCAATATTGAATCATACAATTTTCCTGATGTTCTCATATTTTTAAGAATTTTTGGCATTTTAGCAGCGGTACAGCTGGCGAACTATTATCGCTACGCTTTACAAATGTTTTTGAAATTTTCGCCAAACATTCCGATCTAAAAATCCAAAGTTCATATGTATGTATACGATAGGAACTGATTGCTTGAAAAATATTTTATGAATTGCGAACTATTCTTAGAATACATTTTAATTAAGCCCACATTAAATTATTCAATTGGAAAATGCAATCTAGAAGCTAAATATAAATTTGTGGAAAGTAGGTATTTGCAATACTTTTATTCAAAATACAAATGCATTTTAAATATTCATTCCTACAAAATATTTTTTAATTAAAGTTTAATTTTCACAATGGAAATGATATTTTTTAAGTTTTTTACTCTTTAATTTTGCGGTTTTTTAATCAATATTGAATCATACAATTTTCCTGATGTTCTCATATTTGTAAGAATTTTTGGCATTTTAGCAGCGGTACAGCTGGCGAACTATTATCGCTACGCTTTACAAATGTTTTTGAAATTTTCGCCAAACATTCCGATCTAAAAATCCAAAGTTCATATGTATGTATACGATAGGAACTGATTGCTTGAAAAATATTTTATGAATTGCGAACTATTCTTAGAATACATTTTAATTAAGCCCACATTAAATTATTCAATTGGAAAATGCAATCTAGAAGCTAAATATAAATTTGTGGAAAGTAGGTATTTGCAATACTTTTATTCAAAATACAAATGCATTTTAAATATTCATTCCTACAAAATATTTTTTAATTAAAGTTTAATTTTCACAATGGAAATGATATTTTTTAAGTTTTTTACTCTTTAATTTTGCGGTTTTTTAATCAATATTGAATCATACAATTTTCCTAATGTTCTCATAATTGTAAGAATTTTTGGCATTTTAGCAGCGGTACAGCTGGCGAACTATTATCGCTACGCTTTACAAATGTTTTTGAAATTTTCGCCAAACATTCCGATCTAAAAATCCAAAGTTCATATGTATGTATACGATAGGAACTGATTGCTTGAAAAATATTTTATGAATTGCGAACTATTCTTAGAATACATTTTAATTAAGCCCACATTAAATTATTCAATTGGAAAATGCAATCTAGAAGCTAAATATAAATTTGTGGAAAGTAGGTATTTGCAATACTTTTATTCAAAATACAAATGCATTTTAAATATTCATTCCTACAAAATATTTTTTAATTAAAGTTTAATTTTCACAATGGAAATGATATTTTTTAAGTTTTATACTCTTTAATTTTGCGGTTTTTTAATCAATATTGAATCATACAATTTTCCTGATGTTCTCATATTTGTAAGAATTTTTGGCATTTTAGCAGCGGTACAGCTGGCGAACTATTATCGCTACGCTTTACAAATGTTTTTGAAATTTTCGCCAAACATTCCGATCTAAAAATCCAAAGTTCATATGTATGTATACGATAGGAACTGATTGCTTGAAAAATATTTTATGAATTGCGAACTATTCTTAGAATACATTTTAATTAAGCCCACATTAAATTATTCAATTGGAAAATGCAACCTAGAAGCTAAATATAAATTTGTGGAAAGTAGGTATTTGCAATACTTTTATTCAAAATACAAATGCATTTTAAATATTCATTCCTACAAAATATTTTTTAATTAAAGTTTAATTTTCACAATGGAAATGATATTTTTTAAGTTTTTTACTCTTTAATTTTGCGGTTTTTTAATCAATATTGAATCATACAATTTTCCTGATGTTCTCATATTTTTAAGAATTTTTGGCATTTTAGCAGCGGTACAGCTGGCGAACTATTATCGCTACGCTTTACAAATGTTTTTGAAATTTTCGCCAAACATTCCGATCTAAAAATCCAAAGTTCATATGTATGTATACGATAGGAACTGATTGCTTGAAAAATATTTTATGAATTGCGAACTATTCTTAGAATACATTTTAATTAAGCCCACATTAAATTATTCAATTGGAAAATGCAACCTAGAAGCTAAATATAAATTTGTGGAAAGTAGGTATTTGCAATACTTTTATTCAAAATACAAATGCATTTTAAATATTCATTCCTACAAAATATTTTTTAATTAAAGTTTAATTTTCACAATGGAAATGATATTTTTTAAGTTTTTTACTCTTTAATTTTGCGGTTTTTTAATCAATATTGAATCATACAATTTTCCTGATGTTCTCATATTTTTAAGAATTTTTGGCATTTTAGCAGCGGTACAGCTGGCGAACTATTATCGCTACGCTTTACAAATGTTTTTGAAATTTTCGCCAAACATTCCGATCTAAAAATCCAAAGTTCATATGTATGTATACGATAGGAACTGATTGCTTGAAAAATATTTTATGAATTGCGAACTATTCTTAGAATACATTTTAATTAAGCCCACATTAAATTATTCAATTGGAAAATGCAATCTAGAAGCTAAATATAAATTTGTGGAAAGTAGGTATTTGCAATACTTTTATTCAAAATACAAATGCATTTTAAATATTCATTCCTACAAAATATTTTTTAATTAAAGTTTAATTTTCACAATGGAAATGATATTTTTTAAGTTTTTTACTCTTTAATTTTGCGGTTTTTAATCAATATTGAATCATACAATTTTCCTGATGTTCTCATATTTTTAAGAATTTTTGGCATTTTAGCAGCGGTACAGCTGGCGAACTATTATCGCTACGCTTTACAAATGTTTTTGAAATTTTCGCCAAACATTCCGATCTAAAAATCCAAAGTTCATATGTATGTATACGATAGGAACTGATTGCTTGAAAAATATTTTATGAATTGCGAACTATTCTTAGAATACATTTTAATTAAGCCCACATTAAATTATTCAATTGGAAAATGCAATCTAGAAGCTAAATATAAATTTGTGCAAAGTAGGTATTTGCAATACTTTTATTCAAAATACAAATGCATTTTAAATATTCATTCCTACAAAATATTTTTTAATTAAAGTTTAATTTTCACAATGGAAATGATATTTTTTAAGTTTTTTACTCTTTAATTTTGCGGTTTTTTAATCAATATTGAATCATACAATTTTCCTGATGTTCTCATATTTGTAAGAATTTTTGGCATTTTAGCAGCGGTACAGCTGGCGAACTATTATCGCTACGCTTTACAAATGTTTTTGAAATTTTCGCCAAACATTCCGATCTAAAAATCCAAAGTTCATATGTATGTATACGATAGGAACTGATTGCTTGAAAAATATTTTATGAATTGCGAACTATTCTTAGAATACATTTTAATTAAGCCCACATTAAATTATTCAATTGGAAAATGCAATCTAGAAGCTAAATATAAATTTGTGGAAAGTAGGTATTTGCAATACTTTTATTCAAAATACAAATGCATTTTAAATATTCATTCCTACAAAATATTTTTTAATTAAAGTTTAATTTTCACAATGGAAATGATATTTTTTAAGTTTTTTACTCTTTAATTTTGCGGTTTTTTAATCAATATTGAATCATACAATTTTCCTGATGTTCTCATATTTGTAAGAATTTTTGGCATTTTAGCAGCGGTACAGCTGGCGAACTATTATCGCTACGCTTTACAAATGTTTTTGAAATTTTCGCCAAACATTCCGATCTAAAAATCCAAAGTTCATATGTATGTATACGATAGGAACTGATTGCTTGAAAAATATTTTATGAATTGCGAACTATTCTTAGAATACATTTTAATTAAGCCCACATTAAATTATTCAATTGGAAAATGCAATCTAGAAGCTAAATATAAATTTGTGCAAAGTAGGTATTTGCAATACTTTTATTCAAAATACAAATGCATTTTAAATATTCATTCCTACAAAATATTTTTTAATTAAAGTTTAATTTTCACAATGCAAATGATATTTTTTAAGTTTTTTACTCTTTAATTTTGCGGTTTTTTAATCAATATTGAATCATACAATTTTCCTGATGTTCTCATATTTGTAAGAATTTTTGGCATTTTAGCAGCGGTACAGCTGGCGAACTATTATCGCTACGCTTTACAAATGTTTTTGAAATTTTCGCCAAACATTCCGATCTAAAAATCCAAAGTTCATATGTATGTATACGATAGGAACTGATTGCTTGAAAAATATTTTATGAATTGCGAACTATTCTTAGAATACATTTTAATTAAGCCCACATTAAATTATTCAATTGGAAAATGCAATCTAGAAGCTAAATATAAATTTGTGGAAAGTAGGTATTTGCAATACTTTTATTCAAAATACAAATGCATTTTAAATATTCATTCCTACAAAATATTTTTTAATTAAAGTTTAATTTTCACAATGGAAATGATATTTTTTAAGTTTTTTACTCTTTAATTTTGCGGTTTTTTAATCAATATTGAATCATACAATTTTCCTGATGTTCTCATATTTGTAAGAATTTTTGGCATTTTAGCAGCGGTACAGCTGGCGAACTATTATCGCTACGCTTTACAAATGTTTTTGAAATTTTCGCCAAACATTCCGATCTAAAAATCCAAAGTTCATATATATGTATACGATAGGAACTGATTGCTTGAAAAATATTTTATGAATTGCGACTATTCTTAGAATACATTTTAATTAAGCCCACATTAAATTATTCAATTGGAAAATGCAATCTAGAAGCTAAATATAAATTTGTGGAAAGTAGGTATTTGCAATACTTTTATTCAAAATACAAATGCATTTTAAATATTCATTCCTACAAAATATTTTTTAATAAAAATTTAATTTTCACAATGGAAATGATATTTTTTAAGTTTTTACTCTATAATTTTGCTGTTTTTTTTTATCAATATTGAATCATACAATTTTCCTGATGTTCTCATATTTTTAAGAATTTTTGGCATTTTAGGAGCGGTACAGCTGGCGAACTATTATCGCTACCCTTTACAAATGTTTTTGAAATTTTCGCCAAACATTCCGATCTAAAAATCCAAAGTTCATATGTATGTATACGATAGGAACTGATTGCTTGAAAATTATTTTATGAATTGCGAACTATTCTTAGAATACATTTTAATTAAGCCCACATTAAATTATTCAATTGGAAAATGCAATCTAGAAGCTAAATATAAATTTGTGGAAAGTAGGTATTTGCAATACTTTTATTCAAAATACAAATGCATTTTAAATATTCATTCCTACAAAATATTTTTTAATAAAAATTTAATTTTCACAATGGAAATGATATTTTTTAAGTTTTTACTCTATAATTTTGCTGTTTTTTTTATCAATATTGAATCATACAATTTTCCTGATGTTCTCATATTTTTAAGAATTTTTGGCATTTTAGGAGCGGTACAGCTGGCGAACTATTATCGCTACCCTTTACAAATGTTTTTGAAATTTTCGCCAAACATTCCGATCTAAAAATCCAAAGTTCATATGTATGTATACGATAGGAACTGATTGCTTGAAAAATATTTTATGAATTGCGAACTATTCTTAGAATACATTTTAATTAAGCCCACATTAAATTATTCAATTGGAAAATGCAATCTAGAAGCTAAATATAAATTTGTGGAAAGTAGGTATTTGCAATACTTTTATTCAAAATACAAATGCATTTTAAATATTCATTCCTACAAAATATTTTTTAATAAAAATTTAATTTTCACAATGGAAATGATATTTTTTAAGTTTTTACTCTATAATTTTGCTGTTTTTTTTATCAATATTGAATCATACAATTTTCCTGATGTTCTCATATTTTTAAGAATTTTTGGCATTTTAGGAGCGGTACAGCTGGCGAACTATTATCGCTACCCTTTACAAATGTTTTTGAAATTTTCGCCAAACATTCCGATCTAAAAATCCAAAGTTCATATGTATGTATACGATAGGAACTGATTGCTTGAAAAATATTTTATGAATTGCGAACTATTCTTAGAATACATTTTAATTAAGCCCACATTAAATTATTCAATTGGAAAATGCAATCTAGAAGCTAAATATAAATTTGTGGAAAGTAGGTATTTGCAATACTTTTATTCAAAATACAAATGCATTTTAAATATTCATTCCTACAAAATATTTTTTAATAAAAATTTAATTTTCACAATGGAAATGATATTTTTTAAGTTTTTACTCTATAATTTTGCTGTTTTTTTTATCAATATTGAATCATACAATTTTCCTGATGTTCTCATATTTTTAAGAATTTTTGGCATTTTAGGAGCGGTACAGCTGGCGAACTATTATCGCTACCCTTTACAAATGTTTTTGAAATTTTCGCCAAACATTCCGATCTAAAAATCCAAAGTTCATATGTATGTATACGATAGGAACTGATTGCTTGAAAAATATTTTATGAATTGCGAACTATTCTTAGAATACATTTTAATTAAGCCCACATTAAATTATTCAATTGGAAAATGCAATCTAGAAGCTAAATATAAATTTGTGGAAAGTAGGTATTTGCAATACTTTTATTCAAAATACAAATGCATTTTAAATATTCATTCCTACAAAATATTTTTTAATAAAAATTTAATTTTCACAATGGAAATGATATTTTTTAAGTTTTTACTCTATAATTTTGCTGTTTTTTTTATCAATATTGAATCATACAATTTTCCTGATGTTCTCATATTTTTAAGAATTTTTGGCATTTTAGGAGCGGTACAGCTGGCGAACTATTATCGCTACCCTTTACAAATGTTTTTGAAATTTTCGCCAAACATTCCGATCTAAAAATCCAAAGTTCATATGTATGTATACGATAGGAACTGATTGCTTGAAAAATATTTTATGAATTGCGAACTATTCTTAGAATACATTTTAATTAAGCCCACATTAAATTATTCATTTGGAAAATGCAATCTAGAAGCTAAATATAAATTTGTGGAAAGTAGGTATTTGCAATACTTTTATTCAAAATACAAATGCATTTTAAATATTCATTCCTACAAAATATTTTTTAATAAAAATTTAATTTTCACAATGGAAATGATATTTTTTAAGTTTTTACTCTATAATTTTGCTGTTTTTTTTATCAATATTGAATCATACAATTTTCCTGATGTTCTCATATTTTTAAGAATTTTTGGCATTTTAGGAGCGGTACAGCTGGCGAACTATTATCGCTACCCTTTACAAATGTTTTTGAAATTTTCGCCAAACATTCCGATCTAAAAATCCAAAGTTCATATGTATGTATACGATAGGAACTGATTGCTTGAAAAATATTTTATGAATTGCGAACTATTCTTAGAATACATTTTAATTAAGCCCACATTAAATTATTCAATTGGAAAATGCAATCTAGAAGCTAAATATAAATTTGTGGAAAGTAGGTATTTGCAATACTTTTATTCAAAATACAAATGCATTTTAAATATTCATTCCTACAAAATATTTTTTAATAAAAATTTAATTTTCACAATGGAAATGATATTTTTTAAGTTTTTACTCTATAATTTTGCTGTTTTTTTTATCAATATTGAATCATACAATTTTCCTGATGTTCTCATATTTTTAAGAATTTTTGGCATTTTAGGAGCGGTACAGCTGGCGAACTATTATCGCTACGCTTTACAAATGTTTTTGAAATTTTCGCCAAACATTCCGATCTAAAAATCCAAAGTTCATATGTATGTATACGATAGGAACTGATTGCTTGAAAAATATTTTATGAATTGCGAACTATTCTTAGAATACATTTTAATTAAGCCCACATTAAATTATTCAATTGGAAAATGCAATCTAGAAGCTAAATATAAATTTGTGGAAAGTAGGTATTTGCAATACTTTTATTCAAAATACAAATGCATTTTAAATATTCATTCCTACAAAATATTTTTTAATAAAAATTTAATTTTCACAATGGAAATGATATTTTTTAAGTTTTTACTCTATAATTTTGCTGTTTTTTTTTTATCAATATTGAATCATACAATTTTCCTGATGTTCTCATATTTTTAAGAATTTTTGGCATTTTAGGAGCGGTACAGCTGGCGAACTATTATCGCTACGCTTTACAAATGTTTTTGAAATTTTCGCCAAACATTCCGATCTAAAAATCCAAAGTTCATATGTATGTATACGATAGGAACTGATTGCTTGAAAAATATTTTATGAATTGCGAACTATTCTTAGAATACATTTTAATTAAGCCCACATTAAATTATTCAATTGGAAAATGCAATCTAGAAGCTAAATATAAATTTGTGGAAAGTAGGTATTTGCAATACTTTTATTCAAAATACAAATGCATTTTAAATATTCATTCCTACAAAATATTTTTTAATAAAAATTTAATTTTCACAATGGAAATGATATTTTTTAAGTTTTTACTCTTAATTTTGCTGTTTTTTTATCAATATTGAATCATACAATTTTCCTGATGTTCTCATATTTTTAAGAATTTTTGGCATTTTAGGAGCGGTACAGCTGGCGAACTATTATCGCTACGCTTTACAAATGTTTTTGAAATTTTCGCCAAACATTCCGATCTAAAAATCCAAAGTTCATATGTATGTATACGATAGGAACTGATTGCTTGAAAAATATTTTATGAATTGCGAACTATTCTTAGAATACATTTTAATTAAGCCCACATTAAATTATTCAATTGGAAAATGCAATCTAGAAGCTAAATATAAATTTGTGGAAAGTAGGTATTTGCAATACTTTTATTCAAAATACGAATGCATTTTAAATATTCATTCCTACAAAATATTTTTTAATAAAAATTTAATTTTCACAATGGAAATGATATTTTTTAAGTTTTTACTCTATAATTTTGCTGTTTTTTATCAATATTGAATCATACAATTTTCCTGATGTTCTCATATTTTTAAGAATTTTTGGCATTTTAGGAGCGGTACAGCTGGCGAACTATTATCGCTACGCTTTACAAATGTTTTTGAAATTTTCGCCAAACATTCCGATCTAAAAATCCAAAGTTCATATGTATGTATACGATAGGAACTGATTGCTTGAAAAATATTTTATGAATTGCGAACTATTCTTAGAATACATTTTAATTAAGCCCACATTAAATTATTCAATTGGAAAATGCAATCTAGAAGCTAAATATAAATTTGTGGAAAGTAGGTATTTGCAATACTTTTATTCAAAATACAAATGCATTTTAAATATTCATTCCTACAAAATATTTTTTAATAAAAATTTAATTTTCACAATGGAAATGATATTTTTTAAGTTTTTACTCTATAATTTTGCTGTTTTTTTATCAATATTGAATCATACAATTTTCCTGATGTTCTCATATTTTTAAGAATTTTTGGCATTTTAGGAGCGGTACAGCTGGCGAACTATTATCGCTACGCTTTACAAATGTTTTTGAAATTTTCGCCAAACATTCCGATCTAAAAATCCAAAGTTCATATGTATGTATACGATAGGAACTGATTGCTTGAAAAATATTTTATGAATTGCGAACTATTCTTAGAATACATTTTAATTAAGCCCACATTAAATTATTCAATTGGAAAATGCAATCTAGAAGCTAAATATAAATTTGTGGAAAGTAGGTATTTGCAATACTTTTATTCAAAATACAAATGCATTTTAAATATTCATTCCTACAAAATATTTTTTAATAAAAATTTAATTTTCACAATGGAAATGATATTTTTTAAGTTTTTACTCTATAATTTTGCTGTTTTTTTTTATCAATATTGAATCATACAATTTTCCTGATGTTCTCATATTTTTAAGAATTTTTGGCATTTTAGGAGCGGTACAGCTGGCGAACTATTATCGCTACGCTTTACAAATGTTTTTGAAATTTTCGCCAAACATTCCGATCTAAAAATCCAAAGTTCATATGTATGTATACGATAGGAACTGATTGCTTGAAAAATATTTTATGAATTGCGAACTATTCTTAGAATACATTTTAATTAAGCCCACATTAAATTATTCAATTGGAAAATGCAATCTAGAAGCTAAATATAAATTTGTGGAAAGTAGGTATTTGCAATACTTTTATTCAAAATACAAATGCATTTTAAATATTCATTCCTACAAAATATTTTTTAATAAAAATTTAATTTTCACAATGGAAATGATATTTTTTAAGTTTTTACTCTATAATTTTGCTGTTTTTTTTTTATCAATATTGAATCATACAATTTTCCTGATGTTCTCATATTTTTAAGAATTTTTGGCATTTTAGGAGCGGTACAGCTGGCGAACTATTATCGCTACGCTTTACAAATGTTTTTGAAATTTTCGCCAAACATTCCGATCTAAAAATCCAAAGTTCATATGTATGTATACGATAGGAACTGATTGCTTGAAAAATATTTTATGAATTGCGAACTATTCTTAGAATACATTTTAATTAAGCCCACATTAAATTATTCAATTGGAAAATGCAATCTAGAAGCTAAATATAAATTTGTGGAAAGTAGGTATTTGCAATACTTTTATTCAAAATACAAATGCATTTTAAATATTCATTCCTACAAAATATTTTTTAATAAAAATTTAATTTTCACAATGGAAATGATATTTTTTAAGTTTTTACTCTATAATTTTGCTGTTTTTTTATTAATATTGAATCATACAATTTTCCTGATGTTCTCATATTTTTAAGAATTTTTGGCATTTTAGGAGCGGTACAGCTGGCGAACTATTATCGCTACGCTTTACAAATGTTTTTGAAATTTTCGCCAAACATTCCGATCTAAAAATCCAAAGTTCATATGTATGTATACGATAGGAACTGATTGCTTGAAAAATATTTTATGAATTGCGAACTATTCTTAGAATACATTTTAATTAAGCCCACATTAAATTATTCAATTGGAAAATGCAATCTAGTAGCTAAATATAAATTTGTGGAAAGTAGGTATTTGCAATACTTTTATTCAAAATACAAATGCATTTTAAATATTCATTCCTACAAAATATTTTTTAATAAAAATTTAATTTTCACAATTGTAATATTCACTTGATTACAACAACGTACATACTGATAGCAATGTACATATGTCCAGATGGTGGGAGAAAGGATTGTTCGGGGTAATACTGTACTTGGCATAAATACCAAATTTATAGAAAGAACCGGTGGTGATTTCTCCATGGAAGAGTTACTGAAAGGAGGACTATGGGAGCCGTTTGATCGCTAGCGTTCAGTCAGCATTGGGGGGGGGTTCGTGTCCTCTTTCCAGCCTACCTAATGATTTTGTGATTACATATCTTTATTATAGACTCCCTGATTTTTTTTTTCTTCTAAAACTTTACTGCATTATGGACCAGTATAACCACAGGTACAGAAAAACAACAAGCCCGCTGCGGTTATGTAGATATGAGAAAATTATCTAAAATAGTATATAGTTATCGAATACCTGTACTTCTTTATGTATCCCAGGTATTTTTGGGAACATTCGCCTCATGACCCTCCCTTACCTTGATTCTAGTGGCGCAGAAGAATTTTACCCAGAATCCCATGACTAACATCACCCTAATTATACACTACATGAAAGAAAACAGATTATGTTTTAATTTAGCACTTCATTATGAAAAATTCAACTTTAATTCAATCCATAAGCGTAAGGTAATATACATATGTACATATATTGGTATAACTCTTATTGTTTCTACAAATCCTTAAAAATAATTTATTTAAATCATTTAATTCTTAATTATTTTTGCACAAAATATTTCATTAAGCGTTGGCAATCAATCAAAAAAATTTAACATAAATTGTTGTGTATTTTCTTTCTTTTTCTAATTCTTAAAAAAAAATAAGAATAACTTTATCATTTCTTTGTAATGTCGGTAATTATTACGTTTATAAACACTGTCAGCAAAATCGATAACAAAAAATACTAATAATCGATATCTGCCTATTTAAATCAAAATCAAGTATACAGAAATTGCAAAAAAAAACTTTATACATTTATGTAGGTATGTAGATATGAACAAAAATAAGAAAAAAAAGAAAACAATAAAAATAACCAAATTTAAAACTTACCAAACTTAATCATGATGTACGATGAGGCCTCTTCGAACTTGATGAAGTTGGATTAATGACGTTTTTAGCTATGGATGTTTGTAATTGTGTGATTAGTGTAATTTGTGTAATTGTTTTCTTCCTTTTATTTATGTGGATTCGGTGTAGGTATGTTTATTAGGGGGTTTAGATATGTTAAAAGTGATGTTGTTGATTTTGTTTATGTTTGGTATTAAGTGTATTTAAGTATAAGTAGTGTGTTTGTGCTTAATTTCGTGTAATAAGATCTTCAAACAAACACAAGACAAGAGAGAAATTCTTTTCTATATTTTATTCGATCTTGCTCACTTTTATGTATACTTAAGCACTATCTTTTACTTTAAAACTAGATATTTAACACTATTAATTTACCACTATTAATTTTATGATATTAATAAAGAAAATAAAATACACTTCTCTTCATATTCTGTAAATACTTTTAGGTCAACTAGCCTTATTAATTTTCTTATTTCAATTTTTTTAAGTAGGTAAATTTAGAAAACTTTAGAAATAATTTTAGTATACATTTTAACAAATTTAATTCAATTAATAATAATTATTTTTAATAAATTTTCCATTTTGCACTTTCTTGTAACTCTTGTCGGTTTTTGTGTTTACTATTTTACTTTAAAAAAAATTTTCCTTTTTTTTGAACTGTTCATTTTCGGTTTTAAGCTCACTTTGTCCATTTCTTTTATATTTTTGGTTGGTAAAATATAATTTTTTTTCTCTGGTTCACTGTTTTCTCTCTGATTTCTTTGATTTGTTTTACTCTCTATTATTTTATTGATTGGGACCTTACTTTTGTTACTTATGACTGATTATTGGTTTTAGGTTATTTTTAATAACAATTATTTGATTTTGGAACACATTATAAACATGTGTGTTTTCGTCTGGTTAGGTTTGTAGTTTTATTATTATTGTATTGTAATTTTACGGCATGAGAGATTTTCGATGAAGAAATGATGAGCGGGTAATTAATATAAAAATTGCTGACTGTAACTAAGTTCTGGACCTATGTTTGGATTGAATTTAGTTGGTTGCTGTTGGTTTAATTTTTGGGGAATCAGCAAAGTGGCTTGGAAGCAAAAGGAGCAAATCAACTTAATATTTTAAGAGAAGGCCACTTGGATCTGAACTGGCTTGGCCTGCCGCACTTCCAAGGCCTAAATTAAATAGGGTTATTAAATAAGGTGTAATCCGAATTTAAACAAAAGAAGATAAATATTTAATTATACGGAAATAATTTTACCTTCTCTTCCAATGGGTTTTTTTTTCCACGATTTTTAACTAAAGTGTTTATAGACGTCGGTGAGCTAGGAAATTGGGAACAAAAGTATCCAAGAACTACTGACCACGAGGTTCTCCAGGAAATGATGGCAATATTTGAAATTTCTTGAATTTTAGGAATATTGTTACAACAAAATTTTTAGGTATTTAAGTAATATTTTAAACAAACCTTGGTATTAGTATTGATAATTTATATTGGGAATAATTTACAATTTCCAGCAAGTGATTGCAATAAATTTTCTTGAAGTTTAGTTTTCTATATTTACCAATACGTCTTATTACCTCGGCTGCCAACGGAAAAAGGAAGTTTGTAAATTCTTTACTAATAATGACAGCTCGGTTTGAGATAATCAGGTGTGTTTAGTGAGATTTTTGAAATGTCAACCTAGGTACTATTAATTACGACTCATCACTTACTCCCTTTAAAATCAATTACCCAATTGCATACTAAACACAATCAATAATAGAACTAATTACAATACATTTACAAACATTGTTGCTAGATATTGAAATAAATATTTCATTTCTGTTCATATTGTTGGGTGGTTGAAAAAAAATTATGTTCATCATAAACAACCGACGAACCCAACGACTAAAATTTTAGCTAGAGATTTCTGAATAATAACAATAATAAAAAGAATAAAATTTTAGGGCAAAATTACGAAAAAGGGAAAATCTATTTTGGGTGCAACAATAGTTTATAGGTACATAATATTTGCCTATAAGTAATATTTGAAAACATATTTTATAAAAAAAAATTTCTTGTCGAGAATCGGGTTAAAAGGAAATAAAGTGTCGGTAAATCGTATACTACAAAACCAGATAATATTGACTCTTTGAGTATCAATATTATCGGGAAAATAAACGATTATAAACGAATATCTTTCGCATGATACGTGCCGATAAGCTTCCCTTCTAGGTCTTCTAGCTGATAGTAATGATTACCTAATTTTGCCTTTACTTTGGCCTTAATAAAAAGTGGGGCAAATTTAGCATTAAAGCGCTCCGCTGCATTACTTTGTACGAAGTTACGACGTAGAACTTCCTGACCCACAGCAAATGTTTGTGATCTACTTCTTAAGTTGTAGTAATTTTTGTTTCGTTCGTACGCCGCTTTTATATGTTTTTGAAGATCTCTTCGTATTAACTGTAAACTCTCATCTCTACTTAATTGATACGATGGCTCGTCAAGAAGTTTAAGATTTCGTAGCAAGGCATATGCAGATCCGTGCGTAACCATATCCATGCCAAAAAGGGCATGGTAAGGAGATATGTAGATCGCTTGATGACATGAGTTCCGAAGTGCGCAACTGTAATAGCACTCAGATGCTCATCCCACTTGGTATGATCAGATTTTAAATACGAACGTATACCTGCAATTAATGAACGATTAACTCGTTCTGAAGCGTTTGCTTGTGGTGAGTAATAAGCCGTGTAAACATGATTAATTCCTAGCGATGTGAAAAACGCATTTAACTCATTTGCTTTGAATTGCGATCCGTTATCGCTAACGATTACTTCCGGTACGCCATATGTATGAAATATTTGCTCTTGCAGAAAAATTTTGATAGCTACAGATGTGAACTTTTTTAGCGGATGTAACCAATGAAACTTTGTCAGGTGGTCTAATACAATTAACAACCCTATATGACTGGACTTACTTCGGGGATACGGACCTAATAAATCTATATATAACCTCTGAAACGGACGGACAGAGATAATTTGTTTTCCCATTTCCGGTTTCATCACAAAATTTGGTGCTTTTGTGGTTTTACAGGTTTCGCAATTTCTTATACAGTCCCTTACGTCTTTAACCAGACCTGGCCAAAAAAAATTTCGCTTCACTAAATCTACAGTCTTTTGCATTCCCCCGTGAGCTGCGATTAAAGAGTTATGAAATCTCCCAATCAAACTATTTCTTAAGCCTTGTGGAACCCAAAGTTTCCATGCGTTACTCTCATTCTCTTCATTACCATCATAGTGCTGAGTTCTTATATAGACAAAATCGTCCAAAACCCTAATATCAGGATACTTCTCCTGGTTTTCCTTAATTTTCTGTATAAGCTCAGTATAATCCGAATCTTTAAAACACGGAGAAGACAAGTCTAGCTCTGGACCAGTTATTGCAATCTCAGCCATTTCATCGCAGGTAATCCTAGAAAGAGCATCTGGAACAATGTTCTCTTTGCCTTTGCGATGACTTACGCTAAATTTATAGGCTTGGAGCTTTAACACCCATCGTGCCAAGCGTCCACTGAGATTTGGCTGTCGGATTAACCATACAAGGCTCGCATGATCCGTGATCACCTCGAACTCTTGGAGTTCTAAATAGCAACGAAATCGTTGGATTGCTTCTAATGCGGCTAGACACTCACGTTCCGTCACACTATAGTTTCGTTGAGCGGAATTGAGCTTTTTGCTCATATAGGCTATAGGTTTTTCGCAATTATTTTCATCTAGCTGCACTAAAACGGCACCGATACCATAGTCACTTGCATCACAGTGCAAGTAAAATTTTTTATTAAAATCGGGGTTGCTGAGAACCGGAGCTGATGTAAGAAGGGACTTAATTTTTTCAAAGGCAGCTTGTGCTTCAGAGGTCCACATGAATTTTTTCTTAATTTTCACAGTTTCGGTGATAGGAAACACAACGCTAGAGAAATTGTCAATAAATCTCCTATACCATCCCGCGAGCCCTAAAAATCCTCTCACCTGTCTGAGATTCTTTGGCACCGGCCAATCCCTGATGGCACTAACTTTCTCCGGATCGGTTGTGATTCCTCCGTCTCCAATTACATACCCGAGGTATTTTACCCGTGTGACGCAAAAATGGCTTTTGGAAAGGTTTAACGTGAGGTTTGCCTTCTTAAATTGTTCAGCTATACGCACTAAAACTGACAAATGTTGCTCAAAATTTTCTGAAACTACCAACAAATCATCTAAGTAACCAAATACCATTGTCTTGAGATCTGGTGGAATGATCTCATCCATAAGACGACACATGGTTGAAGGAGCAGTGCAAAGGCCAAAAGGCATTACAACGAATTGGTAGAGAGGTCTACCGGGTATAGTAAAAGCCGTTATTGCTTTTGACCTTTCTGTAAGCTCTACTTGCCAATAAGCATCTTTTAAATCCAATTTCGTTATTAAATTGGCCTTAGGCAACCGTGAAAAAATTCCCTCAATCGATGGTAAAGGATATGCATCCTTCCTTGTTACTGAATTTACTTTTCTCGCATCGAGACACAAACGGACTTTATTCGGCTTAATTACTAACCTCATAGGACTACTCCATGGTGATGACGACGGTTCTATTACTCCTAAGGCAAGCATTCTATCAATCTCTTCAAACATTAATTTTTCTACAGCTGGAGAAACGGGATAAAAGCGCTGTTTAATGGGTTTAGCGTTCCCCACGTCAACATCATGTTTAATTAAATTTGTACGACCAAGTCCTTGGGTTTCAAAGTTAGGAAACAATGAAATAACTGCATCTAGTTGATTTTGTTGTCCAGAGGCCAGTTTATAATAGTAATTATCTAAATCCTTAAGATTTCTTTGATCATTGTTATCGGACGGATTAGGGGATATTTGAGACTCAGATAACTCTAACGGACAAAAACTAAAAATTGATTTATCAACTACATCCACAGATTTTATTACATCAGGAATCAAATTAAACTGCTTCCAGAAATCAATACCCAATATCAGTCTCTGAGATATCGTTGGAATTATAAAAATGTTTAAGTTGCGAGATATTTCTTTAAATTTTAATTCGACATTTAACCATCCCTTTACCATTTGAGACTTTCCATCGGCTGTTTTTACAAAAGACTTACATTTGTTAAAATGAGGATATTTTGAAAAATCTTCACGAGCCAAATCAGAACCAATGCAGCTGATACTAGCGCCAGTATCAAGTAATCCGTATTCGGAAAACTTAAGAAACTTTACTTTGGCGTAGTACCTCATATCATTCGATACACTAATGATAGCTGAAACTAACAATTTTGAGCTTAACTTGCGACGTTTATAAAAGCTACGCAGGCGATATGACGATCGTTTTTGACGTCGTGTGGAAATTTGTGCAACTGAAAAATCTTTAAATATTTCATCACGTTTGGCATAATAATTTTTCCAGCGTTCGTGAAAAGGTTGTTTGGGGTAAATTATTTTGGTTAAATCAGGGCTACTATTGATATGACCATCCTTGTCACGTTTAATTATATGAAAACCACTAAACTCTGTTCTAGAATCATCAGCGGAACTTTTTGTATTCAAATCGTTATACGAATTGTTGCTCGAGTCGGTAATATTTTGGACAATATCAGGGTTTTTATTAAAATCTATTGAAGAACTAGAAATATTTTTAGAATCTACTATTGTTCCTTCAGAGGAACTTTCAGGTGCGAGTTTTTTGATGTCTTACGATTTAAACATTTAACACATTGTGGCTTGTAGGTGTTTTTGGCACCACATCCGTAGCAAAAGATTGTTCTTTCCAGTAGACAGTCTTCATACACATGACCCAACTGGTCACAATTCCAACATCGTGGAAAAAATTCTGGCTTATTGACAGCGTCAACAAAAGATTCTGACTCAAGATTTAGATTGGAATTGCAATTTGTGTTTTCAGTTTCGATTTCGGCAACCCGCCCACGAGGCATGAACATGTTTGGGTTTCTAACTGAAAAATTACGACGTACACATTCATCGCTTAGGAAAGATTCGCGCATTTGTACTAATTTCCGAAGATTTGTAATTGACTGTATCGGTTGATATAATAATTCATGGCGGATATCTGGTCTAAGGTTTCGAGTAATAATCTCAATCAATTCACTTTCCGGAAGCGGAATAGGCAAACGATCTAATAATGAAGATATAGAATCGTAAAAACTATCGAACGATTCACCAGGTTTTTGTTTACGATTACGTATCTCTTCCTGTAAATCGAAAGCTGACTTGAAATCCTTATATTGATCTCGGATGGCATTGCAAAAATCTGGCCAGATAATTGGTTGAGCTCTTTTGTGGTAAGACCAGAACCAATTCTTGGCTTTGCCCGCAAGGACAATATGAAGGTTTGGACGTATAAAGTTGAAATCGCCGTTAAAATAGTCCTTTGTAAGAGAATGTAATCGATATAAAAATTCTTCGACATAAAGTCCATTTGGTGTGCCATCGAACTTTAAGCCCCAATTCTGGATAATCGATGTAACTCTATCCGAATTATAGCTTGAGTTTATGGAGAAATTACTCGGTGAAAACTGACGATTGTTATGAAAACTTGGATCATTTCCAGAACGAAATGTTTGATTTTCAGTTGTAGGATTTATTATATTTGAATCAAAATTAGAAGTATTAATTGGTCTTTGGTGACTAGTATGAATGTGATTTTGGTTAAATAAGTTCTGTTGTTGTGGAATATGTTGACTTGACTGAGAAGGGTTAAACAAACTTGACACATTTTGTTGTGTATTTTGATTTTGATAATGTAAACCTTGCGTAGTTAAATTCGCTCTATTTAAAGAATTTTCAATTATAGGTGGACGATTTATATTACGTTGACGAGCTTCAATTGCTAAATTAGAAACAAATTGAGGTTGTTTTAGTTGAGCTTGTGTAGTATTTGGAACGATATTAAGATTCTGAAGGATTTTTGAAATATTTGTTTCGATCATGTTGTTTATTTTATTATAATCTATTGTAGGCGGTGCAACATTATTAGGAATATCATTGAAATTTTTCAAGGCTCTACCCAGATTAATTTCCCTCATTTTATTAATTTCTACGTTATCAATAGCAGACTCACTAATCTTTTGAGAATCAACAATCTTATCGTTGCTAGTGTCTATCCTTTGCGTGATTGTTTCAATTGCTGCAGCACCTATTTCAGCATTTATGCTAACGTTTGTCTGGTTATTCCCAGGAACCGAACTCTGAGAATGTGTGTCTAGAGAAGTCTGACTAGCACTACGCGTGGGATAATGATGTCCCTTATGAGTACCACGTGCATTTCCTTTCGGTCTACCAGGTCTAAAAGCTCTTTTCAGATCTGATAATTCACACGCGAGAAAACAAACGGGACAACTGCTATTCTCAGATAAGTAGTTCTCAATACATAATCGATGAAAAGTATGATTGCATTTACCACTGATAAGGCATTCAATTTTATCACCTTTTCGCTCATTACAGATGTAACATATTTCACTTTTATTAGCCGTATCTAACTCTTGGTGTTGCGATGAAGGAGTATGAGCCATCGGTAATTCCCCTTTCTTAATAGGCGTATGACTCAACATATTTTAACCAATACAATTTTTGCTTTAAATTCACAATCAATTTAACATAACAATAAATATTTATATTTTAAAAAGCATTTAAATTAATATATTCTAGTGTATGGCTACAAGTAAAAAGCAGCTATCTTAAAACGAGTAGCAAGCAACAACGAATAAATTACAAAAGAACGTCAGAGTTCCAAAATTAATAAAAATATATATATATTTTTTAAATACAAATATTCTCTTTTCAATCTGTTTTCTTGCATAATAATGTGCAATTAGGGTAATTTTTCTAAATGATAGGTATGATAACTACAGGATGCAAAACGTGACTATGGAAAAACCTTGTAAAAGATTAACCTGTAGAGAGTTTTAGTAAACCAGCATTACAAATTTCGCTCACTTTCCCCCTAACACGGGATATTACATTGCAAGATGCCATATAATATGGTCCACATATTAAGAAGATGCTGATAACTAACCAAAAAAAATCTACAAATTCTTCTCTACAAAATCTATGCAAAGTAAAAAATTTAAATCAGTAGATATTCACAATTTACCTGAAAGAAATACGCAGGGGTCAGCGGTTAGATTACTCGAACTCTCAAGTATCTAAAAATTCCAGAAAACTTGTATATGTATCCAAATAAGAAGCTAGCATCTACTAATCCGATTTTATACTACGCCGTTAATGAAATCTAAACAACTAAAATAAAAACACTTCGGAACCAAAAACGAACCAAAATCAGACAATTTCTTGCCCTTTTGTGGTCATTCTTGGCCCCACGTTGGGCGCCATTTTTTATGTAATATTCACTTGATTACAACAACGTACATACTGATAGCAATGTACATATGTCCAGATGGTGGGAGAAAGGATTGTTCGGGGTAATACTGTACTTGGCATAAATACCAAATTTATAGAAAGAACCGGTGGTGATTTCTCCATGGAAGAGTTACTGAAAGGAGGACTATGGGAGCCGTTTGATCGCTAGCGTTCAGTCAGCATTGGGGGGGGGGGTTCGTGTCCTCTTTCCAGCCTACCTAATGATTTTGTGATTACATATCTTTATTATAGACTCCCTGATTTTTTTTTTCTTCTAAAACTTTACTGCATTATGGACCAGTATAACCACAGGTACAGAAAAACAACAAGCCCGCTGCGGTTATGTAGATATGAGAAAATTATCTAAAATAGTATATAGTTATCGAATACCTGTACTTCTTTATGTATCCCAGGTATTTTTGGGAACATTCGCCTCATGACCCTCCCTTACCTTGATTCTAGTGGCGCAGAAGAATTTTACCCAGAATCCCATGACTAACATCACCCTAATTATACACTACATGAAAGAAAACAGATTATGTTTTAATTTAGCACTTCATTATGAAAAATTCAACTTTAATTCAATCCATAAGCGTAAGGTAATATACATATGTACATATATTGGTATAACTCTTATTGTTTCTACAAATCCTTAAAAATAATTTATTTAAATCATTTAATTCTTAATTATTTTTGCACAAAATATTTCATTAAGCGTTGGCAATCAATCAAAAAAATTTAACATAAATTGTTGTGTATTTTCTTTCTTTTTCTAATTCTTAAAAAAAAATAAGAATAACTTTATCATTTCTTTGTAATGTCGGTAATTATTACGTTTATAAACACTGTCAGCAAAATCGATAACAAAAAATACTAATAATCGATATCTGCCTATTTAAATCAAAATCAAGTATACAGAAATTGCAAAAAAAAAACTTTATACATTTATGTAGGTATGTAGATATGAACAAAAATAAGAAAAAAAAGAAAACAATAAAAATAACCAAATTTAAAACTTACCAAACTTAATCATGATGTACGATGAGGCCTCTTCGAACTTGATGAAGTTGGATTAATGACGTTTTTAGCTATGGATGTTTGTAATTGTGTGATTAGTGTAATTTGTGTAATTGTTTTCTTCCTTTTATTTATGTGGATTCGGTGTAGGTATGTATATTAGGGGGTTTAGATATGTTAAAAGTGATGTTGTTGATTTTGTTTATGTTTGGTATTAAGTGTATTTAAGTATAAGTAGTGTGTTTGTGCTTAATTTCGTGTAATAAGATCTTCAAACAAACACAAGACAAGAGAGAAATTCTTTTCTATATTTTATTCGATCTTGCTCACTTTTATGTATACTTAAGCACTATCTTTTACTTTAAAACTAGATATTTAACACTATTAATTTACCACTATTAATTTTATGATATTAATAAAGAAAATAAAATACACTTCTCTTCATATTCTGTAAATACTTTTAGGTCAACTAGCCTTATTAATTTTCTTATTTCAATTTTTTTAAGTAGGTAAATTTAGAAAACTTTAGAAATAATTTTAGTATACATTTTAACAAATTTAATTCAATTAATAATAATTATTTTTAATAAATTTTCCATTTTGCACTTTCTTGTAACTCTTGTCGGTTTTTGTGTTTACTATTTTACTTTAAAAAAAATTTTCCTTTTTTTTGAACTGTTCATTTTCGGTTTTAAGCTCACTTTGTCCATTTCTTTTATATTTTTGGTTGGTAAAATATAATTTTTTTTCTCTGGTTCACTGTTTTCTCTCTGATTTCTTTGATTTGTTTTACTCTCTATTATTTTATTGATTGGGACCTTACTTTTGTTACTTATGACTGATTATTGGTTTTAGGTTATTTTTAATAACAATTATTTGATTTTGGAACACATTATAAACATGTGTGTTTTCGTCTGGTTAGGTTTGTAGTTTTATTATTATTGTATTGTAATTTTACGGCATGAGAGATTTTCGATGAAGAAATGATGAGCGGGTAATTAATATAAAAATTGCTGACTGTAACTAAGTTCTGGACCTATGTTTGGATTGAATTTAGTTGGTTGCTGTTGGTTTAATTTTTGGGGAATCAGCAAAGTGGCTTGGAAGCAAAAGGAGCAAATCAACTTAATATTTTAAGAGAAGGCCACTTGGATCTGAACTGGCTTGGCCTGCCGCACTTCCAAGGCCTAAATTAAATAGGGTTATTAAATAAGGTGTAATCCGAATTTAAACAAAAGAAGATAAATATTTAATTATACGGAAATAATTTTACCTTCTCTTCCAATGGGTTTTTTTTTCCACGATTTTTAACTAAAGTGTTTATAGACGTCGGTGAGCTAGGAAATTGGGAACAAAAGTATCCAAGAACTACTGACCACGAGGTTCTCCAGGAAATGATGGCAATATTTGAAATTTCTTGAATTTTAGGAATATTGTTACAACAAAATTTTTAGGTATTTAAGTAATATTTTAAACAAACCTTGGTATTAGTATTGATAATTTATATTGGGAATAATTTACAATTTCCAGCAAGTGATTGCAATAAATTTTCTTGAAGTTTAGTTTTCTATATTTACCAATACGTCTTATTACCTCGGCTGCCAACGGAAAAAGGAAGTTTGTAAATTCTTTACTAATAATGACAGCTCGGTTTGAGATAATCAGGTGTGTTTAGTGAGATTTTTGAAATGTCAACCTAGGTACTATTAATTACGACTCATCACTTACTCCCTTTAAAATCAATTACCCAATTGCATACTAAACACAATCAATAATAGAACTAATTACAATACATTTACAAACATTGTTGCTAGATATTGAAATAAATATTTCATTTCTGTTCATATTGTTGGGTGGTTGAAAAAAAATTATGTTCATCATAAACAACCGACGAACCCAACGACTAAAATTTTAGCTAGAGATTTCTGAATAATAACAATAATAAAAAGAATAAAATTTTAGGGCAAAATTACGAAAAAGGGAAAATCTATTTTGGGTGCAACAATAGTTTATAGGTACATAATATTTGCCTATAAGTAATATTTGAAAACATATTTTATAAAAAAAAATTTCTTGTCGAGAATCGGGTTAAAAGGAAATAAAGTGTCGGTAAATCGTATACTACAAAACCAGATAATATTGACTCTTTGAGTATCAATATTATCGGGAAAATAAACGATTATAAACGAATATCTTTCGCATGATACGTGCCGATAAGCTTCCCTTCTAGGTCTTCTAGCTGATAGTAATGATTACCTAATTTTGCCTTTACTTTGGCCTTAATAAAAAGTGGGGCAAATTTAGCATTAAAGCGCTCCGCTGCATTACTTTGTACGAAGTTACGACGTAGAACTTCCTGACCCACAGCAAATGTTTGTGATCTACTTCTTAAGTTGTAGTAATTTTTGTTTCGTTCGTACGCCGCTTTTATATGTTTTTGAAGATCTCTTCGTATTAACTGTAAACTCTCATCTCTACTTAATTGATACGATGGCTCGTCAAGAAGTTTAAGATTTCGTAGCAAGGCATATGCAGATCCGTGCGTAACCATATCCATGCCAAAAAGGGCATGGTAAGGAGATATGTAGATCGCTTGATGACATGAGTTCCGAAGTGCGCAACTGTAATAGCACTCAGATGCTCATCCCACTTGGTATGATCAGATTTTAAATACGAACGTATACCTGCAATTAATGAACGATTAACTCGTTCTGAAGCGTTTGCTTGTGGTGAGTAATAAGCCGTGTAAACATGATTAATTCCTAGCGATGTGAAAAACGCATTTAACTCATTTGCTTTGAATTGCGATCCGTTATCGCTAACGATTACTTCCGGTACGCCATATGTATGAAATATTTGCTCTTGCAGAAAAATTTTGATAGCTACAGATGTGAACTTTTTTAGCGGATGTAACCAATGAAACTTTGTCAGGTGGTCTAATACAATTAACAACCCTATATGACTGGACTTACTTCGGGGATACGGACCTAATAAATCTATATATAACCTCTGAAACGGACGGACAGAGATAATTTGTTTTCCCATTTCCGGTTTCATCACAAAATTTGGTGCTTTTGTGGTTTTACAGGTTTCGCAATTTCTTATACAGTCCCTTACGTCTTTAACCAGACCTGGCCAAAAAAAATTTCGCTTCACTAAATCTACAGTCTTTTGCATTCCCCCGTGAGCTGCGATTAAAGAGTTATGAAATCTCCCAATCAAACTATTTCTTAAGCCTTGTGGAACCCAAAGTTTCCATGCGTTACTCTCATTCTCTTCATTACCATCATAGTGCTGAGTTCTTATATAGACAAAATCGTCCAAAACCCTAATATCAGGATACTTCTCCTGGTTTTCCTTAATTTTCTGTATAAGCTCAGTATAATCCGAATCTTTAAAACACGGAGAAGACAAGTCTAGCTCTGGACCAGTTATTGCAATCTCAGCCATTTCATCGCAGGTAATCCTAGAAAGAGCATCTGGAACAATGTTCTCTTTGCCTTTGCGATGACTTACGCTAAATTTATAGGCTTGGAGCTTTAACACCCATCGTGCCAAGCGTCCACTGAGATTTGGCTGTCGGATTAACCATACAAGGCTCGCATGATCCGTGATCACCTCGAACTCTTGGAGTTCTAAATAGCAACGAAATCGTTGGATTGCTTCTAATGCGGCTAGACACTCACGTTCCGTCACACTATAGTTTCGTTGAGCGGAATTGAGCTTTTTGCTCATATAGGCTATAGGTTTTTCGCAATTATTTTCATCTAGCTGCACTAAAACGGCACCGATACCATAGTCACTTGCATCACAGTGCAAGTAAAATTTTTTATTAAAATCGGGGTTGCTGAGAACCGGAGCTGATGTAAGAAGGGACTTAATTTTTTCAAAGGCAGCTTGTGCTTCAGAGGTCCACATGAATTTTTTCTTAATTTTCACAGTTTCGGTGATAGGAAACACAACGCTAGAGAAATTGTCAATAAATCTCCTATACCATCCCGCGAGCCCTAAAAATCCTCTCACCTGTCTGAGATTCTTTGGCACCGGCCAATCCCTGATGGCACTAACTTTCTCCGGATCGGTTGTGATTCCTCCGTCTCCAATTACATACCCGAGGTATTTTACCCGTGTGACGCAAAAATGGCTTTTGGAAAGGTTTAACGTGAGGTTTGCCTTCTTAAATTGTTCAGCTATACGCACTAAAACTGACAAATGTTGCTCAAAATTTTCTGAAACTACCAACAAATCATCTAAGTAACCAAATACCATTGTCTTGAGATCTGGTGGAATGATCTCATCCATAAGACGACACATGGTTGAAGGAGCAGTGCAAAGGCCAAAAGGCATTACAACGAATTGGTAGAGAGGTCTACCGGGTATAGTAAAAGCCGTTATTGCTTTTGACCTTTCTGTAAGCTCTACTTGCCAATAAGCATCTTTTAAATCCAATTTCGTTATTAAATTGGCCTTAGGCAACCGTGAAAAAATTCCCTCAATCGATGGTAAAGGATATGCATCCTTCCTTGTTACTGAATTTACTTTTCTCGCATCGAGACACAAACGGACTTTATTCGGCTTAATTACTAACCTCATAGGACTACTCCATGGTGATGACGACGGTTCTATTACTCCTAAGGCAAGCATTCTATCAATCTCTTCAAACATTAATTTTTCTACAGCTGGAGAAACGGGATAAAAGCGCTGTTTAATGGGTTTAGCGTTCCCCACGTCAACATCATGTTTAATTAAATTTGTACGACCAAGTCCTTGGGTTTCAAAGTTAGGAAACAATGAAATAACTGCATCTAGTTGATTTTGTTGTCCAGAGGCCAGTTTATAATAGTAATTATCTAAATCCTTAAGATTTCTTTGATCATTGTTATCGGACGGATTAGGGGATATTTGAGACTCAGATAACTCTAACGGACAAAAACTAAAAATTGATTTATCAACTACATCCACAGATTTTATTACATCAGGAATCAAATTAAACTGCTTCCAGAAATCAATACCCAATATCAGTCTCTGAGATATCGTTGGAATTATAAAAATGTTTAAGTTGCGAGATATTTCTTTAAATTTTAATTCGACATTTAACCATCCCTTTACCATTTGAGACTTTCCATCGGCTGTTTTTACAAAAGACTTACATTTGTTAAAATGAGGATATTTTGAAAAATCTTCACGAGCCAAATCAGAACCAATGCAGCTGATACTAGCGCCAGTATCAAGTAATCCGTATTCGGAAAACTTAAGAAACTTTACTTTGGCGTAGTACCTCATATCATTCGATACACTAATGATAGCTGAAACTAACAATTTTGAGCTTAACTTGCGACGTTTATAAAAGCTACGCAGGCGATATGACGATCGTTTTTGACGTCGTGTGGAAATTTGTGCAACTGAAAAATCTTTAAATATTTCATCACGTTTGGCATAATAATTTTTCCAGCGTTCGTGAAAAGGTTGTTTGGGGTAAATTATTTTGGTTAAATCAGGGCTACTATTGATATGACCATCCTTGTCACGTTTAATTATATGAAAACCACTAAACTCTGTTCTAGAATCATCAGCGGAACTTTTTGTATTCAAATCGTTATACGAATTGTTGCTCGAGTCGGTAATATTTTGGACAATATCAGGGTTTTTATTAAAATCTATTGAAGAACTAGAAATATTTTTAGAATCTACTATTGTTCCTTCAGAGGAACTTTCAGGTGCGAGTTTTTTGATGTCTTACGATTTAAACATTTAACACATTGTGGCTTGTAGGTGTTTTTGGCACCACATCCGTAGCAAAAGATTGTTCTTTCCAGTAGACAGTCTTCATACACATGACCCAACTGGTCACAATTCCAACATCGTGGAAAAAATTCTGGCTTATTGACAGCGTCAACAAAAGATTCTGACTCAAGATTTAGATTGGAATTGCAATTTGTGTTTTCAGTTTCGATTTCGGCAACCCGCCCACGAGGCATGAACATGTTTGGGTTTCTAACTGAAAAATTACGACGTACACATTCATCGCTTAGGAAAGATTCGCGCATTTGTACTAATTTCCGAAGATTTGTAATTGACTGTATCGGTTGATATAATAATTCATGGCGGATATCTGGTCTAAGGTTTCGAGTAATAATCTCAATCAATTCACTTTCCGGAAGCGGAATAGGCAAACGATCTAATAATGAAGATATAGAATCGTAAAAACTATCGAACGATTCACCAGGTTTTTGTTTACGATTACGTATCTCTTCCTGTAAATCGAAAGCTGACTTGAAATCCTTATATTGATCTCGGATGGCATTGCAAAAATCTGGCCAGATAATTGGTTGAGCTCTTTTGTGGTAAGACCAGAACCAATTCTTGGCTTTGCCCGCAAGGACAATATGAAGGTTTGGACGTATAAAGTTGAAATCGCCGTTAAAATAGTCCTTTGTAAGAGAATGTAATCGATATAAAAATTCTTCGACATAAAGTCCATTTGGTGTGCCATCGAACTTTAAGCCCCAATTCTGGATAATCGATGTAACTCTATCCGAATTATAGCTTGAGTTTATGGAGAAATTACTCGGTGAAAACTGACGATTGTTATGAAAACTTGGATCATTTCCAGAACGAAATGTTTGATTTTCAGTTGTAGGATTTATTATATTTGAATCAAAATTAGAAGTATTAATTGGTCTTTGGTGACTAGTATGAATGTGATTTTGGTTAAATAAGTTCTGTTGTTGTGGAATATGTTGACTTGACTGAGAAGGGTTAAACAAACTTGACACATTTTGTTGTGTATTTTGATTTTGATAATGTAAACCTTGCGTAGTTAAATTCGCTCTATTTAAAGAATTTTCAATTATAGGTGGACGATTTATATTACGTTGACGAGCTTCAATTGCTAAATTAGAAACAAATTGAGGTTGTTTTAGTTGAGCTTGTGTAGTATTTGGAACGATATTAAGATTCTGAAGGATTTTTGAAATATTTGTTTCGATCATGTTGTTTATTTTATTATAATCTATTGTAGGCGGTGCAACATTATTAGGAATATCATTGAAATTTTTCAAGGCTCTACCCAGATTAATTTCCCTCATTTTATTAATTTCTACGTTATCAATAGCAGACTCACTAATCTTTTGAGAATCAACAATCTTATCGTTGCTAGTGTCTATCCTTTGCGTGATTGTTTCAATTGCTGCAGCACCTATTTCAGCATTTATGCTAACGTTTGTCTGGTTATTCCCAGGAACCGAACTCTGAGAATGTGTGTCTAGAGAAGTCTGACTAGCACTACGCGTGGGATAATGATGTCCCTTATGAGTACCACGTGCATTTCCTTTCGGTCTACCAGGTCTAAAAGCTCTTTTCAGATCTGATAATTCACACGCGAGAAAACAAACGGGACAACTGCTATTCTCAGATAAGTAGTTCTCAATACATAATCGATGAAAAGTATGATTGCATTTACCACTGATAAGGCATTCAATTTTATCACCTTTTCGCTCATTACAGATGTAACATATTTCACTTTTATTAGCCGTATCTAACTCTTGGTGTTGCGATGAAGGAGTATGAGCCATCGGTAATTCCCCTTTCTTAATAGGCGTATGACTCAACATATTTTAACCAATACAATTTTTGCTTTAAATTCACAATCAATTTAACATAACAATAAATATTTATATTTTAAAAAGCATTTAAATTAATATATTCTAGTGTATGGCTACAAGTAAAAAGCAGCTATCTTAAAACGAGTAGCAAGCAACAACGAATAAATTACAAAAGAACGTCAGAGTTCCAAAATTAATAAAAATATATATATATTTTTTAAATACAAATATTCTCTTTTCAATCTGTTTTCTTGCATAATAATGTGCAATTAGGGTAATTTTTCTAAATGATAGGTATGATAACTACAGGATGCAAAACGTGACTATGGAAAAACCTTGTAAAAGATTAACCTGTAGAGAGTTTTAGTAAACCAGCATTACAAATTTCGCTCACTTTCCCCCTAACACGGGATATTACATTGCAAGATGCCATATAATATGGTCCACATATTAAGAAGATGCTGATAACTAACCAAAAAAAATCTACAAATTCTTCTCTACAAAATCTATGCAAAGTAAAAAATTTAAATCAGTAGATATTCACAATTTACCTGAAAGAAATACGCAGGGGTCAGCGGTTAGATTACTCGAACTCTCAAGTATCTAAAAATTCCAGAAAACTTGTATATGTATCCAAATAAGAAGCTAGCATCTACTAATCCGATTTTATACTACGCCGTTAATGAAATCTAAACAACTAAAATAAAAACACTTCGGAACCAAAAACGAACCAAAATCAGACAATTTCTTGCCCTTTTGTGGTCATTCTTGGCCCCACGTTGGGCGCCATTTTTTATGTAATATTCACTTGATTACAACAACGTACATACTGATAGCAATGTACATATGTCCAGATGGTGGGAGAAAGGATTGTTCGGGGTAATACTGTACTTGGCATAAATACCAAATTTATAGAAAGAACCGGTGGTGATTTCTCCATGGAAGAGTTACTGAAAGGAGGACTATGGGAGCCGTTTGATCGCTAGCGTTCAGTCAGCATTGGGGGGGGGGGTTCGTGTCCTCTTTCCAGCCTACCTAATGATTTTGTGATTACATATCTTTATTATAGACTCCCTGATTTTTTTTTTCTTCTAAAACTTTACTGCATTATGGACCAGTATAACCACAGGTACAGAAAAACAACAAGCCCGCTGCGGTTATGTAGATATGAGAAAATTATCTAAAATAGTATATAGTTATCGAATACCTGTACTTCTTTATGTATCCCAGGTATTTTTGGGAACATTCGCCTCATGACCCTCCCTTACCTTGATTCTAGTGGCGCAGAAGAATTTTACCCAGAATCCCATGACTAACATCACCCTAATTATACACTACATGAAAGAAAACAGATTATGTTTTAATTTAGCACTTCATTATGAAAAATTCAACTTTAATTCAATCCATAAGCGTAAGGTAATATACATATGTACATATATTGGTATAACTCTTATTGTTTCTACAAATCCTTAAAAATAATTTATTTAAATCATTTAATTCTTAATTATTTTTGCACAAAATATTTCATTAAGCGTTGGCAATCAATCAAAAAAATTTAACATAAATTGTTGTGTATTTTCTTTCTTTTTCTAATTCTTAAAAAAAAATAAGAATAACTTTATCATTTCTTTGTAATGTCGGTAATTATTACGTTTATAAACACTGTCAGCAAAATCGATAACAAAAAATACTAATAATCGATATCTGCCTATTTAAATCAAAATCAAGTATACAGAAATTGCAAAAAAAAAACTTTATACATTTATGTAGGTATGTAGATATGAACAAAAATAAGAAAAAAAAGAAAACAATAAAAATAACCAAATTTAAAACTTACCAAACTTAATCATGATGTACGATGAGGCCTCTTCGAACTTGATGAAGTTGGATTAATGACGTTTTTAGCTATGGATGTTTGTAATTGTGTGATTAGTGTAATTTGTGTAATTGTTTTCTTCCTTTTATTTATGTGGATTCGGTGTAGGTATGTATATTAGGGGGTTTAGATATGTTAAAAGTGATGTTGTTGATTTTGTTTATGTTTGGTATTAAGTGTATTTAAGTATAAGTAGTGTGTTTGTGCTTAATTTCGTGTAATAAGATCTTCAAACAAACACAAGACAAGAGAGAAATTCTTTTCTATATTTTATTCGATCTTGCTCACTTTTATGTATACTTAAGCACTATCTTTTACTTTAAAACTAGATATTTAACACTATTAATTTACCACTATTAATTTTATGATATTAATAAAGAAAATAAAATACACTTCTCTTCATATTCTGTAAATACTTTTAGGTCAACTAGCCTTATTAATTTTCTTATTTCAATTTTTTTAAGTAGGTAAATTTAGAAAACTTTAGAAATAATTTTAGTATACATTTTAACAAATTTAATTCAATTAATAATAATTATTTTTAATAAATTTTCCATTTTGCACTTTCTTGTAACTCTTGTCGGTTTTTGTGTTTACTATTTTACTTTAAAAAAAATTTTCCTTTTTTTTGAACTGTTCATTTTCGGTTTTAAGCTCACTTTGTCCATTTCTTTTATATTTTTGGTTGGTAAAATATAATTTTTTTTCTCTGGTTCACTGTTTTCTCTCTGATTTCTTTGATTTGTTTTACTCTCTATTATTTTATTGATTGGGACCTTACTTTTGTTACTTATGACTGATTATTGGTTTTAGGTTATTTTTAATAACAATTATTTGATTTTGGAACACATTATAAACATGTGTGTTTTCGTCTGGTTAGGTTTGTAGTTTTATTATTATTGTATTGTAATTTTACGGCATGAGAGATTTTCGATGAAGAAATGATGAGCGGGTAATTAATATAAAAATTGCTGACTGTAACTAAGTTCTGGACCTATGTTTGGATTGAATTTAGTTGGTTGCTGTTGGTTTAATTTTTGGGGAATCAGCAAAGTGGCTTGGAAGCAAAAGGAGCAAATCAACTTAATATTTTAAGAGAAGGCCACTTGGATCTGAACTGGCTTGGCCTGCCGCACTTCCAAGGCCTAAATTAAATAGGGTTATTAAATAAGGTGTAATCCGAATTTAAACAAAAGAAGATAAATATTTAATTATACGGAAATAATTTTACCTTCTCTTCCAATGGGTTTTTTTTTCCACGATTTTTAACTAAAGTGTTTATAGACGTCGGTGAGCTAGGAAATTGGGAACAAAAGTATCCAAGAACTACTGACCACGAGGTTCTCCAGGAAATGATGGCAATATTTGAAATTTCTTGAATTTTAGGAATATTGTTACAACAAAATTTTTAGGTATTTAAGTAATATTTTAAACAAACCTTGGTATTAGTATTGATAATTTATATTGGGAATAATTTACAATTTCCAGCAAGTGATTGCAATAAATTTTCTTGAAGTTTAGTTTTCTATATTTACCAATACGTCTTATTACCTCGGCTGCCAACGGAAAAAGGAAGTTTGTAAATTCTTTACTAATAATGACAGCTCGGTTTGAGATAATCAGGTGTGTTTAGTGAGATTTTTGAAATGTCAACCTAGGTACTATTAATTACGACTCATCACTTACTCCCTTTAAAATCAATTACCCAATTGCATACTAAACACAATCAATAATAGAACTAATTACAATACATTTACAAACATTGTTGCTAGATATTGAAATAAATATTTCATTTCTGTTCATATTGTTGGGTGGTTGAAAAAAAATTATGTTCATCATAAACAACCGACGAACCCAACGACTAAAATTTTAGCTAGAGATTTCTGAATAATAACAATAATAAAAAGAATAAAATTTTAGGGCAAAATTACGAAAAAGGGAAAATCTATTTTGGGTGCAACAATAGTTTATAGGTACATAATATTTGCCTATAAGTAATATTTGAAAACATATTTTATAAAAAAAAATTTCTTGTCGAGAATCGGGTTAAAAGGAAATAAAGTGTCGGTAAATCGTATACTACAAAACCAGATAATATTGACTCTTTGAGTATCAATATTATCGGGAAAATAAACGATTATAAACGAATATCTTTCGCATGATACGTGCCGATAAGCTTCCCTTCTAGGTCTTCTAGCTGATAGTAATGATTACCTAATTTTGCCTTTACTTTGGCCTTAATAAAAAGTGGGGCAAATTTAGCATTAAAGCGCTCCGCTGCATTACTTTGTACGAAGTTACGACGTAGAACTTCCTGACCCACAGCAAATGTTTGTGATCTACTTCTTAAGTTGTAGTAATTTTTGTTTCGTTCGTACGCCGCTTTTATATGTTTTTGAAGATCTCTTCGTATTAACTGTAAACTCTCATCTCTACTTAATTGATACGATGGCTCGTCAAGAAGTTTAAGATTTCGTAGCAAGGCATATGCAGATCCGTGCGTAACCATATCCATGCCAAAAAGGGCATGGTAAGGAGATATGTAGATCGCTTGATGACATGAGTTCCGAAGTGCGCAACTGTAATAGCACTCAGATGCTCATCCCACTTGGTATGATCAGATTTTAAATACGAACGTATACCTGCAATTAATGAACGATTAACTCGTTCTGAAGCGTTTGCTTGTGGTGAGTAATAAGCCGTGTAAACATGATTAATTCCTAGCGATGTGAAAAACGCATTTAACTCATTTGCTTTGAATTGCGATCCGTTATCGCTAACGATTACTTCCGGTACGCCATATGTATGAAATATTTGCTCTTGCAGAAAAATTTTGATAGCTACAGATGTGAACTTTTTTAGCGGATGTAACCAATGAAACTTTGTCAGGTGGTCTAATACAATTAACAACCCTATATGACTGGACTTACTTCGGGGATACGGACCTAATAAATCTATATATAACCTCTGAAACGGACGGACAGAGATAATTTGTTTTCCCATTTCCGGTTTCATCACAAAATTTGGTGCTTTTGTGGTTTTACAGGTTTCGCAATTTCTTATACAGTCCCTTACGTCTTTAACCAGACCTGGCCAAAAAAAATTTCGCTTCACTAAATCTACAGTCTTTTGCATTCCCCCGTGAGCTGCGATTAAAGAGTTATGAAATCTCCCAATCAAACTATTTCTTAAGCCTTGTGGAACCCAAAGTTTCCATGCGTTACTCTCATTCTCTTCATTACCATCATAGTGCTGAGTTCTTATATAGACAAAATCGTCCAAAACCCTAATATCAGGATACTTCTCCTGGTTTTCCTTAATTTTCTGTATAAGCTCAGTATAATCCGAATCTTTAAAACACGGAGAAGACAAGTCTAGCTCTGGACCAGTTATTGCAATCTCAGCCATTTCATCGCAGGTAATCCTAGAAAGAGCATCTGGAACAATGTTCTCTTTGCCTTTGCGATGACTTACGCTAAATTTATAGGCTTGGAGCTTTAACACCCATCGTGCCAAGCGTCCACTGAGATTTGGCTGTCGGATTAACCATACAAGGCTCGCATGATCCGTGATCACCTCGAACTCTTGGAGTTCTAAATAGCAACGAAATCGTTGGATTGCTTCTAATGCGGCTAGACACTCACGTTCCGTCACACTATAGTTTCGTTGAGCGGAATTGAGCTTTTTGCTCATATAGGCTATAGGTTTTTCGCAATTATTTTCATCTAGCTGCACTAAAACGGCACCGATACCATAGTCACTTGCATCACAGTGCAAGTAAAATTTTTTATTAAAATCGGGGTTGCTGAGAACCGGAGCTGATGTAAGAAGGGACTTAATTTTTTCAAAGGCAGCTTGTGCTTCAGAGGTCCACATGAATTTTTTCTTAATTTTCACAGTTTCGGTGATAGGAAACACAACGCTAGAGAAATTGTCAATAAATCTCCTATACCATCCCGCGAGCCCTAAAAATCCTCTCACCTGTCTGAGATTCTTTGGCACCGGCCAATCCCTGATGGCACTAACTTTCTCCGGATCGGTTGTGATTCCTCCGTCTCCAATTACATACCCGAGGTATTTTACCCGTGTGACGCAAAAATGGCTTTTGGAAAGGTTTAACGTGAGGTTTGCCTTCTTAAATTGTTCAGCTATACGCACTAAAACTGACAAATGTTGCTCAAAATTTTCTGAAACTACCAACAAATCATCTAAGTAACCAAATACCATTGTCTTGAGATCTGGTGGAATGATCTCATCCATAAGACGACACATGGTTGAAGGAGCAGTGCAAAGGCCAAAAGGCATTACAACGAATTGGTAGAGAGGTCTACCGGGTATAGTAAAAGCCGTTATTGCTTTTGACCTTTCTGTAAGCTCTACTTGCCAATAAGCATCTTTTAAATCCAATTTCGTTATTAAATTGGCCTTAGGCAACCGTGAAAAAATTCCCTCAATCGATGGTAAAGGATATGCATCCTTCCTTGTTACTGAATTTACTTTTCTCGCATCGAGACACAAACGGACTTTATTCGGCTTAATTACTAACCTCATAGGACTACTCCATGGTGATGACGACGGTTCTATTACTCCTAAGGCAAGCATTCTATCAATCTCTTCAAACATTAATTTTTCTACAGCTGGAGAAACGGGATAAAAGCGCTGTTTAATGGGTTTAGCGTTCCCCACGTCAACATCATGTTTAATTAAATTTGTACGACCAAGTCCTTGGGTTTCAAAGTTAGGAAACAATGAAATAACTGCATCTAGTTGATTTTGTTGTCCAGAGGCCAGTTTATAATAGTAATTATCTAAATCCTTAAGATTTCTTTGATCATTGTTATCGGACGGATTAGGGGATATTTGAGACTCAGATAACTCTAACGGACAAAAACTAAAAATTGATTTATCAACTACATCCACAGATTTTATTATATCAGGAATCAAATTAAACTGCTTCCAGAAATCAATACCCAATATCAGTCTCTGAGATATCGTTGGAATTATAAAAATGTTTAAGTTGCGAGATATTTCTTTAAATTTTAATTCGACATTTAACCATCCCTTTACCATTTGAGACTTTCCATCGGCTGTTTTTACAAAAGACTTACATTTGTTAAAATGAGGATATTTTGAAAAATCTTCACGAGCCAAATCAGAACCAATGCAGCTGATACTAGCGCCAGTATCAAGTAATCCGTATTCGGAAAACTTAAGAAACTTTACTTTGGCGTAGTACCTCATATCATTCGATACACTAATGATAGCTGAAACTAACAATTTTGAGCTTAACTTGCGACGTTTATAAAAGCTACGCAGGCGATATGACGATCGTTTTTGACGTCGTGTGGAAATTTGTGCAACTGAAAAATCTTTAAATATTTCATCACGTTTGGCATAATAATTTTTCCAGCGTTCGTGAAAAGGTTGTTTGGGGTAAATTATTTTGGTTAAATCAGGGCTACTATTGATATGACCATCCTTGTCACGTTTAATTATATGAAAACCACTAAACTCTGTTCTAGAATCATCAGCGGAACTTTTTGTATTCAAATCGTTATACGAATTGTTGCTCGAGTCGGTAATATTTTGGACAATATCAGGGTTTTTATTAAAATCTATTGAAGAACTAGAAATATTTTTAGAATCTACTATTGTTCCTTCAGAGGAACTTTCAGGTGCGAGTTTTTTGATGTCTTACGATTTAAACATTTAACACATTGTGGCTTGTAGGTGTTTTTGGCACCACATCCGTAGCAAAAGATTGTTCTTTCCAGTAGACAGTCTTCATACACATGACCCAACTGGTCACAATTCCAACATCGTGGAAAAAATTCTGGCTTATTGACAGCGTCAACAAAAGATTCTGACTCAAGATTTAGATTGGAATTGCAATTTGTGTTTTCAGTTTCGATTTCGGCAACCCGCCCACGAGGCATGAACATGTTTGGGTTTCTAACTGAAAAATTACGACGTACACATTCATCGCTTAGGAAAGATTCGCGCATTTGTACTAATTTCCGAAGATTTGTAATTGACTGTATCGGTTGATATAATAATTCATGGCGGATATCTGGTCTAAGGTTTCGAGTAATAATCTCAATCAATTCACTTTCCGGAAGCGGAATAGGCAAACGATCTAATAATGAAGATATAGAATCGTAAAAACTATCGAACGATTCACCAGGTTTTTGTTTACGATTACGTATCTCTTCCTGTAAATCGAAAGCTGACTTGAAATCCTTATATTGATCTCGGATGGCATTGCAAAAATCTGGCCAGATAATTGGTTGAGCTCTTTTGTGGTAAGACCAGAACCAATTCTTGGCTTTGCCCGCAAGGACAATATGAAGGTTTGGACGTATAAAGTTGAAATCGCCGTTAAAATTTTATAAAAAAAAATTTCTTGTCGAGAATCGGGTTAAAAGGAAATAAAGTGTCGGTAAATCGTATACTACACAATGGAAATGATATTTTTTAAGTTTTTACTCTATAATTTTGCTGTTTTTTTATCAATATTGAATCATACAATTTTCCTGATGTTCTCATATTTTTAAGAATTTTTGGCATTTTAGGAGCGGTACAGCTGGCGAACTATTATCGCTACGCTTTACAAATGTTTTTGAAATTTTCGCCAAACATTCCGATCTAAAAATCCAAAGTTCATATGTATGTATACGATAGGAACTGATTGCTTGAAAAATATTTTATGAATTGCGAACTATTCTTAGAATACATTTTAATTAAGCCCACATTAAATTATTCAATTGGAAAATGCAATCTAGAAGCTAAATATAAATTTGTGGAAAGTAGGTATTTGCAATACTTTTATTCAAAATACAAATGCATTTTAAATATTCATTCCTACAAAATATTTTTTAATAAAAATTTAATTTTCACAATGGAAATGATATTTTTTAAGTTTTTACTCTATAATTTTGCTGTTTTTTTTATCAATATTGAATCATACAATTTTCCTGATGTTCTCATATTTTTAAGAATTTTTGGTATTTTAGGAGCGGTACAGCTGGCGAACTATTATCGCTACGCTTTACAAATGTTTTTGAAATTTTCGCCAAACATTCCGATCTAAAAATCCAAAGTTCATATGTATGTATACGATAGGAACTGATTGCTTGAAAAATATTTTATGAATTGCGAACTATTCTTAGAATACATTTTAATTAAGCCCACATTAAATTATTCAATTGGAAAATGCAATCTAGAAGCTAAATATAAATTTGTGGAAAGTAGGTATTTGCAATACTTTTATTCAAAATACAAATGCATTTTAAATATTCATTCCTACAAAATATTTTTTAATTAAAGTTTAATTTTCACAATGGAAATGATATTTTTTAAGTTTTTTACTCTTTAATTTTGCGGTTTTTTAATCAATATTGAATCATACAATTTTCCTGATGTTCTCATATTTGTAAGAATTTTTGGCATTTTAGCAGCGGTACAGCTGGCGAACTATTATCGCTACGCTTTACAAATGTTTTTGAAATTTTCACCAAACATTCCGATCTAAAAATCCAAAGTTCATATATATGTATACGATAGGAACTGATTGCTTGAAAAATATTTTATGAATTGCGACTATTCTTAGAATACATTTTAATTAAGCCCACATTAAATTATTCAATTGGAAAATGCAATCTAGAAGCTAAATATAAATTTGTGGAAAGTAGGTAGTTGCAATACTTTTATTCAAAATACAAATGCATTTTAAATATTCATTCCTACAAAATATTTTTTAATAAAAATTTAATTTTCACAATGGAAATGATATTTTTTAAGTTTTTACTCTATAATTTTGCGGTTTTTTAATCAATATTTAATCATACAATTTTCCTAATGTTCTCATATTTTTAAGAATTTTTGGCATTTTAGCAGCGGTACAGCTGGCGAACTATTATCGCTACGCTTTACAAATGTTTTTGAAATTTTCGCCAAACATTCCGATCTAAAAATCCAAAGTTCATATGTATGTATACGATAGGAACTGATTGCTTGAAAAATATTTTATGAATTGCGAACTATTCTTAGAATACATTTTAATTAAGCCCACATTAAATTATTCAATTGGAAAATGCAATCTAGAAGCTAAATATAAATTTGTGGAAAGTAGGTATTTGCAATACTTTTATTCAAAATACAAATGCATTTTAAATATTCATTCCTACAAAATATTTTTTAATAAAAATTTAATTTTCACAATGGAAATGATATTTTTTAAGTTTTTACTCTATAATTTTGCTGTTTTTTTTATCAATATTGAATCATACAATTTTCCTGATGTTCTCATATTTTTAAGAATTTTTGGCATTTTAGGAGCGGTACAGCTGGCGAACTATTATCGCTACGCTTTACAAATGTTTTTGAAATTTTCGCCAAACATTCCGATCTAAAAATCCAAAGTTCATATGTATGTATACGATAGGAACTGATTGCTTGAAAAATATTTTATGAATTGCGAACTATTCTTAGAATACATTTTAATTAAGCCCACATTAAATTATTCAATTGGAAAATGCAATCTAGAAGCTAAATATAAATTTGTGGAAAGTAGGTATTTGCAATACTTTTATTCAAAATACAAATGCATTTTAAACATTCATTCCTACAAAATATTTTTTAATAAAAATTTAATTTTCACAATGGAAATGATATTTTTTAAGTTTTTTACTCTATAATTTTGCTGTTTTTTTTATCAATATTGAATCATACAATTTTCCTGATGTTCTCATATTTTTAAGAATTTTTGGCATTTTAGCAGCGGTACAGCTGGCGAACTATTATCACTACGCTTTACAAATGTTTTTGAAATTTTCGCCAAACATTCCGATCTAAAAATCCAAAGTTCATATGTATGTATACGATAGGAACTGATTGCTTGAAAAATATTTTATGAATTGCGAACTATTCTTAGAATACATTTTAATTAAGCCCACATTAAATTATTCATTTGGAAAATGCAATCTAGAAGCTAAATATAAATTTGTGGAAAGTAGGTATTTGCAATACTTTTATTCAAAATACAAATGCATTTTAAACATTCATTCCTACAAAATATTTTTTAATAAAAATTTAATTTTCACAATGGAAATGATATTTTTTAAGTTTTTTACTCTATAATTTTGCTGTTTTTTTTATCAATATTGAATCATACAATTTTCCTGATGTTCTCATATTTTTAAGAATTTTTGGCATTTTAGCAGCGGTACAGCTGGCGAACTATTATCACTACGCTTTACAAATGTTTTTGAAATTTTCGCCAAACATTCCGATCTAAAAATCCAAAGTTCATATGTATGTATACGATAGGAACTGATTGCTTGAAAAATATTTTATGAATTGCGAACTATTCTTAGAATACATTTTAATTAAGCCCACATTAAATTATTCATTTGGAAAATGCAATCTAGAAGCTAAATATAAATTTGTGGAAAGTAGGTATTTGCAATACTTTTATTCAAAATACAAATGCATTTTAAATATTCATTCCTACAAAATATTTTTTAATTAAAGTTTAATTTTCACAATGGAAATGATATTTTTTAAGTTTTTTACTCTATAATTTTGCGGTTTTTTAATCAATATTGAATCATACAATTTTCCTGATGTTCTCATATTTTTAAGAATTTTTGGCATTTTAGCAGCGGTACAGCTGGCGAACTATTGTCGCTACGCTTTACAAATGTTTTTGAAATTTTCGCCAAACATTCCGATCTAAAAATCCAAAGTTCATATGTATGTATACGATAGGAACTGATTGCTTGAAAAATATTTTATGAATTGCGAACTATTCTTAGAATACATTTTAATTAAGCCCACATTAAATTATTCAATTGGAAAATGCAATCTAGAAGCTAAATATAAATTTGTGGAAAGTAGGTATTTGCAATACTTTTATTCAAAATACAAATGCATTTTAAATATTCATTCCTACAAAATATTTTTTAATTAAAGTTTAATTTTCACAATGGAAATGATATTTTTTAAGTTTTTTACTCTATAATTTTGCGGTTTTTTAATCAATATTGAATCATACAATTTTCCTGATGTTCTCATATTTTTAAGAATTTTTGGCATTTTAGCAGCGGTACAGCTGGCGAACTATTATCGCTACGCTTTACAAATGTTTTTGAAATTTTCGCCAAACATTCCGATCTAAAAATCCAAAGTTCATATGTATGTATACGATAGGAACTGATTGTTTGAAAAATATTTTATGAATTGCGAACTATTCTTAGAATACATTTTAATTAAGCCCACATTAAATTATTCAATTGGAAAATGCAATCTAGAAGCTAAATATAAATTTGTGGAAAGTATGTATTTGCAATACTTTTATTCAAAATACAAATGCATTTTAAATATTCATTCCTACAAAATATTTTTTAAATAAAGTTTAATTTTCACAATGGAAATGATATTTTTTAAGTTTTTTACTCTATAATTTTGCGGTTTTTTAATCAATATTGAATCATACAATTTTCCTGATGTTCTCATATTTTTAAGAATTTTTGGCATTTTAGCAGCGGTACAGCTGGCGAACTATTGTCGCTACGCTTTACAAATGTTTTTGAAATTTTCGCCAAACATTCCGATCTAAAAATCCAAAGTTCATATGTATGTATACGATAGGAACTGATTGCTTGAAAAATATTTTATGAATTGCGAACTATTCTTAGAATACATTTTAATTAAGCCCACATTAAATTATTCAATTGGAAAATGCAATCTAGAAGCTAAATATAAATTTGTGGAAAGTAGGTATTTGCAATACTTTTATTCAAAATACAAATGCATTTTAAATATTCATTCCTACAAAATATTTTTTAATAAAAATTTAATTTTCACAATGGAAATTATATTTTTTAAGTTTTTACTCTATAATTTTGCTGGTTTTTATCAATATTGAATCATACAATTTTCCTGATGTTCTCATATTTTGAAGAATTTTTGGCATTTTTGGAGCGGTACAGCTGGCGAACTATTATCGCTACGCTTTACAAATGTTTTTGAAATTTTCGCCAAACATTCCGATCTAAAAATCCAAAGTTCATATGTATGTATACGATAGGAACTGATTGCTTGAAAAATATTTTATGAATTGCGAACTATTCTTAGAATACATTTTAATTAAGCCCACATTAAATTATTCATTTGGAAAATGCAATCTAGAAGCTAAATATAAATTTGTGGAAAGTAGGTATTTGCAATACTTTTATTCAAAATACAAATGCATTTTAAATATTCATTCCTACAAAATATTTTTTAATAAAAATTTAATTTTGACAATGGAAATGATATTTTTTAAGTTTTTACTCTATAATTTTGCTGTTTTTTTATCAATATTGAATCATACAATTTTCCTGATGTTCTCATATTTTTAAGAATTTTTGGCATTTTAGGAGCGGTACAGCTGGCGAACTATTATCGCTACGCTTTACAAATGTTTTTGAAATTTTCGCCAAACATTCCGATCTAAAAATCCAAAGTTCATATGTATGTATACGATAGGAACTGATTGCTTGAAAAATATTTTATGAATTGCGAACTATTCTTAGAATACATTTTAATTAAGCCCACATTAAATTATTCATTTGGAAAATGCAATCTAGAAGCTAAATATAAATTTGTGGAAAGTAGGTATTTGCAATACTTTTATTCAAAATACAAATGCATTTTAAATATTCATTCCTACAAAATATTTTTTAATAAAAATTTAATTTTCACAATGGAAATGATATTTTTTAAGTTTTTACTCTATAATTTTGCTGTTTTTTTTATCAATATTGAATCATACAATTTTCCTGATGTTCTCATATTTTTAAGAATTTTTGGCATTTTAGGAGCGGTACAGCTGGCGAACTATTATCGCTACGCTTTACAAATGTTTTTGAAATTTTCGCCAAACATTCCGATCTAAAAATCCAAAGTTCATATGTATGTATACGATAGGAACTGATTGCTTGAAAAATATTTTATGAATTGCGAACTATTCTTAGAATACATTTTAATTAAGCCCACATTAAATTATTCATTTGGAAAATGCAATCTAGAAGCTAAATATAAATTTGTGGAAAGTAGGTATTTGCAATACTTTTATTCAAAATACAAATGCATTTTAAATATTCATTCCTACAAAATATTTTTTAATAAAAATTTAATTTTCACAATGGAAATGATATTTTTTAAGTTTTTTACTCTATAATTTTGCGGTTTTTTAATCAATATTGAATCATACAATTTTCCTGATGTTCTCATATTTTTAAGAATTTTTGGCATTTTAGCAGCGGTACAGCTGGCGAACTATTGTCGCTACGCTTTACAAATGTTTTTGAAATTTTCGCCAAACATTCCGATCTAAAAATCCAAAGTTCATATGTATGTATACGATAGGAACTGATTGCTTGAAAAATATTTTATGAATTGCGAACTATTCTTAGAATACATTTTAATTAAGCCCACATTAAATTATTCAATTGGAAAATGCAATCTAGAAGCTAAATATAAATTTGTGGAAAGTAGGTATTTGCAATACTTTTATTCAAAATACAAATGCATTTTAAATATTCATTCCTACAAAATATTTTTTAATAAAAATTTAATTTTCACAATGGAAATTATATTTTTTAAGTTTTTACTCTATAATTTTGCTGGTTTTTATCAATATTGAATCATACAATTTTCCTGATGTTCTCATATTTTGAAGAATTTTTGGCATTTTTGGAGCGGTACAGCTGGCGAACTATTATCGCTACGCTTTACAAATGTTTTTGAAATTTTCGCCAAACATTCCGATCTAAAAATCCAAAGTTCATATGTATGTATACGATAGGAACTGATTGCTTGAAAAATATTTTATGAATTGCGAACTATTCTTAGAATACATTTTAATTAAGCCCACATTAAATTATTCATTTGGAAAATGCAATCTAGAAGCTAAATATAAATTTGTGGAAAGTAGGTATTTGCAATACTTTTATTCAAAATACAAATGCATTTTAAATATTCATTCCTACAAAATATTTTTTAATAAAAATTTAATTTTCACAATGGAAATGATATTTTTTAAGTTTTTACTCTATAATTTTGCTGTTTTTTTTATCAATATTGAATCATACAATTTTCCTGATGTTCTCATATTTTTAAGAATTTTTGGCATTTTAGGAGCGGTACAGCTGGCGAACTATTATCGCTACGCTTTACAAATGTTTTTGAAATTTTCGCCAAACATTCCGATCTAAAAATCCAAAGTTCATATGTATGTATACGATAGGAACTGATTGCTTGAAAAATATTTTATGAATTGCGAACTATTCTTAGAATACATTTTAATTAAGCCCACATTAAATTATTCATTTGGAAAATGCAATCTAGAAGCTAAATATAAATTTGTGGAAAGTAGGTATTTGCAATACTTTTATTCAAAATACAAATGCATTTTAAATATTCATTCCTACAAAATATTTTTTAATAAAAATTTAATTTTCACAATGGAAATGATATTTTTTAAGTTTTTACTCTATAATTTTGCTGTTTTTTTTATCAATATTGAATCATACAATTTTCCTGATGTTCTCATATTTTTAAGAATTTTTGGCATTTTAGGAGCGGTACAGCTGGCGAACTATTATCGCTACGCTTTACAAATGTTTTTGAAATTTTCGCCAAACATTCCGATCTAAAAATCCAAAGTTCATATGTATGTATACGATAGGAACTGATTGCTTGAAAAATATTTTATGAATTGCGAACTATTCTTAGAATACATTTTAATTAAGCCCACATTAAATTATTCATTTGGAAAATGCAATCTAGAAGCTAAATATAAATTTGTGGAAAGTAGGTATTTGCAATACTTTTATTCAAAATACAAATGCATTTTAAATATTCATTCCTACAAAATATTTTTTAATAAAAATTTAATTTTCACAATGGAAATGATATTTTTTAAGTTTTTACTCTATAATTTTGCTGTTTTTTTTATCAATATTGAATCATACAATTTTCCTGATGTTCTCATATTTTTAAGAATTTTTGGCATTTTAGGAGCGGTACAGCTGGCGAACTATTATCGCTACGCTTTACAAATGTTTTTGAAATTTTCGCCAAACATTCCGATCTAAAAATCCAAAGTTCATATGTATGTATACGATAGGAACTGATTGCTTGAAAAATATTTTATGAATTGCGAACTATTCTTAGAATACATTTTAATTAAGCCCACATTAAATTATTCATTTGGAAAATGCAATCTAGAAGCTAAATATAAATTTGTGGAAAGTAGGTATTTGCAATACTTTTATTCAAAATACAAATGCATTTTAAATATTCATTCCTACAAAATATTTTTTAATAAAAATTTAATTTTCACAATGGAAATGATATTTTTTAAGTTTTTACTCTATAATTTTGCTGTTTTTTTTATCAATATTGAATCATACAATTTTCCTGATGTTCTCATATTTTTAAGAATTTTTGGCATTTTAGGAGCGGTACAGCTGGCGAACTATTATCGCTACGCTTTACAAATGTTTTTGAAATTTTCGCCAAACATTCCGATCTAAAAATCCAAAGTTCATATGTATGTATACGATAGGAACTGATTGCTTGAAAAATATTTTATGAATTGCGAACTATTCTTAGAATACATTTTAATTAAGCCCACATTAAATTATTCATTTGGAAAATGCAATCTAGAAGCTAAATATAAATTTGTGGAAAGTAGGTATTTGCAATACTTTTATTCAAAATACAAATGCATTTTAAATATTCATTCCTACAAAATATTTTTTAATAAAAATTTAATTTTCACAATGGAAATGATATTTTTTAAGTTTTTACTCTATAATTTTGCTGTTTTTTTTATCAATATTGAATCATACAATTTTCCTGATGTTCTCATATTTTTAAGAATTTTTGGCATTTTAGGAGCGGTACAGCTGGCGAACTATTATCGCTACGCTTTACAAATGTTTTTGAAATTTTCGCCAAACATTCCGATCTAAAAATCCAAAGTTCATATGTATGTATACGATAGGAACTGATTGCTTGAAAAATATTTTATGAATTGCGAACTATTCTTAGAATACATTTTAATTAAGCCCACATTAAATTATTCATTTGGAAAATGCAAATGCTACTATGGCAACTCTAGTGCCTGAGTAGACATAAATTTTTCGTCAGCTGGTCTTTTTATTACTTTTCAAGTTTTAACTCACAAGAATATATTATCTAGCTAGTCCTGGGAAATAATCTTTGACTTATTTTGTAAAAAACATCAAGTTTTGTTTCGGTGATTATTTATACCCTCTATTACAAGTGTTTTTGATTAAACCTTTGGTTACTGCTACTGTGAGCCATTTTGCTGTTTGTTGAGTTGTTGCATGCTTGTAGTTGCACGCCATTTTGCGAAAACATCAAGTTTTTTTAATTATACACATCGGTTACAAGTATTTTTTGCTGAAACCTTTGGTTGTTGATGCTGTGATCCATTTTGCTGTTTGTTGAGTTTGTTGGAGCCTGTTGTTGCTGTTGTACACCGCTCTGCGAAATAAATCGTTTTGCAGTATTTCTTCTGGAAATCTGATCCTGATTTTGATATGGCTCCGAAAAAGAATGTTCATAAGTGCGGTATGTGTGCTATTAGTATTGGGAATCAGGCGTGCATCATGTGTGACCTGTGCTCGCTGTGGGTGCATGGTACTTGCGCAGGCATATCTGATGATGATATGAATAGAATTGGTGAAATTGGCTCTGCTTCTTTTATTTGTGCTTCATGCAAGAGCAATAACTCGCCTGCCGGTATGCGCGGGGAAATCTCCAGCTTAAACACAAAATTTGATAAACTTAATTCTAAATTGGATGATATCATGTCTAAAGGAATAGACGATCGTGAGTCTTTTAAGCAGTCTCTTATTGATGTTGTTGCCGATGTTAAGAAGGAATTTGCTGCCTTTGCTAAAGATCTGAAAGTGGATATATCTCAATGCAATGATCTTATTAGAGAAGTTGAATCAGACACAACAGCTAAAATATCAGCCTTGAAGGCTGAAAACAATGCCCTACATTTGAAATTTAATCGTTCTGACATAGTCATTAGGGGTCTGCCTGATTGCTTACATGACCTATCTGAAGCTGTGACTCATTTGGCATCTGCTTATGGAATCCAGGTTAATGAGCATGATATTAATCAAGTGTCATATATTAACTATAAAAAAGCAATACTTTTGAAGCTAAACAGGGTATCCCTCCGTGATATAATCATGGAGTCCTATTTTAAAACGATTAAAACTAAACCACTTAAAGCATCTGACGTTGTGAAGAATGTTTTAATTCCTTCTAACCTATTGGATCGACGGGTGTTTCTTAACCCTTTGACGACGAATGGGACACATATGTCCCATTTGGTTTTTTCGTCATTACAGCAACATTTTCTAATCGATTCTGAACTGATCGGTATCGGTCGATAAAAAACACATACATTCTTTGGTATTCGCGTTAATAATAAGGCTTTGTTGTTAAAATTGGGCTTCAGGGCTTCTCAAAGTCAGAAATTAGATTTTTTTTTTGCAATTTTAGTTTCCTTATATCACGGGTTCTAATTGATATTGTTGGATAAACTTATAGTACTAGATCTACCAATGCCTTATGCAAATTTATTGACTAACGCATTTTAAATGGGCTCTATAGTTTTCTCGGGGGAGGTGAAAATATGATGGGACATATGTGTCCCATTCGTCGTCAAAGGTAAAAATAAAGGATATTTTTTTTATTTCATTTTTATTTTAGTTAAAAGTTTATAACTAAAAAAAACAAAGAAAACAAAAACAATTCAATCAAAAACATTGACAAATAACTCAAAAAATTAATTTAAAATTATGAGATCCCATATATGGTTTATGTATGTAAACTAAATCAAAATCGAACTTAGTTGTGATAAATTGCAAAACAATTTCTGTTCATAGTAAAGCACATTGGTTTTTTACATGCGGAACAAATTGTGTTTGTTCGACTTTCGATTCCGTTTTTTGTGCAAACGACACATCGCTTCCTGACTCCCCCTTCCATTCTTGTTTGGTAATGTCCAGCTAAATTCGACACTGCCCGCAGTCTTGACCGTGTAACGGATTCTCGTGGTGTCGATGTAATACCAGCTTTTCGACTACAAAAGCTATCTATTATCTGGGTAGCCAACTGCGTACGAAACTCTAGATGTTTTATAGAAAATGGTTTTGTATTGCTTGTGGATATCTTGTCATACACTATGTATGAGTTTTGCACACCCAAATCCATTAAATCAAAAAACAGACGAAGATAAAATCTAATCTTCGATTTACGATCATGTTCATAATAAGACTGAAAATAAATAAATTTTTCTAACTAAAGAAGTTAATTAGATGTAACATAACGCTATACCTTTTTTTGGTCCATAATATCAACGCCTCCCATTCCTGCGTTATAATGGAAAATCATTTTTGGACATGTCACATTAATTTTATTTGCAGATCCAGCCTGGCGTCTTTTGACATTTACGGTGTCGATTGGATTTATGAAGATGGATCCCATATGCACTGCACGGTTACCCATCCATTTCACAATCGAAATTCCATTTGACACAAAGCTTTGGAAGTCTCCACGTTTAAAAGATTTATCGACATCAAATTTTGGCATTTGTGCACGATTTTTTCGCAAAGTGCCATATGCTCGTATTCCATTGATCGTAAGTTTATATAATAGCATTGGACTATTGAAAAAGTTATGGAAATATAGTTCTATTCCCATATCTTCCAGCCCTGCTGCCATATCTAGAATAACGGATTCGCCAATACCAACCTCTCTCTGTTCCCTTTTGCCTGTATATATATATCAGTTTTATATAGATATCCACTCTTAGCATCGCAACGGCACCACAATTTAAACCCCCAGCTTATGGGTTTGTCTTTCATATACTGCTTCATTATATTGCGGCCCTTAAATTTTACCATATGCTCGTCTATAGACTGGCATTTGCCTTCGCTTAAGGTTTTTCCAAATGCCGAGTTGAAATGATTTATTACTGGTCGTATTTCAAAAGCTCGATCATATGATGGGTCGTCACGGCTTAGCTGTTCAGCGGCTTAGGTGTTCAGCGTTGTTAGCAAAATGTAAGCTGGAAAGAATTTTTTCAAAGCGGTCTCGAGTCATAACCTTGGAAATAAACGGTACTGAGTATATTTCCATCGTAGACCAGTACAATCTTATTTCTGGCAATCTGTGGATACTCATTGCTATAATCATCCCAAAAAACGCGTTCAACTCTTCTTTACTTATAGAAAATATTACACCTTTCTGCACACAATAAAGTTTCGTTTGGTGAATTATGTGCTCTGCTAGTGTGTCGAACTCACAAACTGTATTGAACACTTCTAAAACAGATGGGACTTCCTCATTAGGGTTTACCTTTGGGTTTAAAACCTGCCCGTATATGTAATCAGGGTTGGTATAAACTGGTGAAAGTAATTTTTATTGGCTTTTTTCCACTGAAATTTAACAAAAAGCTCTTTGGCTGCTTTAGGTTTGGGAACACCTTTTGCAATTGACGCATCAGTCATAGAATTTTTGCTCGTTGAAGGTTTTTCGGTCTGCAGAATATCTTCAATATCGATTTCGGGAACACCTTTTGCAATTGACGCATCAGTCTTAGAATTTTTGCTCATTGATGGCTTTTCGGTCTGCAGAATATCTTCGATTTCGGTTCCGATCGCTAAATCCGTAAAATTATCCAGAACACTTCTATCCTCGATGTCTAATTCCAACACATTTTCTTCATCTTCACTATCCGATGCGTTTAAAAGCTGTACAATTTCACTCTCAGTTTTATAAAACCGACGTAATCTGCTCATTTTCAAAAATAGCTTATCTTAGTATATAGTTTATAACACTTGTGTACGTAGGTGGAAAAGACGTTTTCAAAGCGCAATTAAAAACACAAATTTACGCACAAATCGCGGCATGCAAACCGTTGGACAGTTGATTAGAAACTAATAGCTTGAATCGTTTTTGTGTGCTTTTCAATGTAATAAAACAACAAACATAATCATACAAACTATTGTACAAACGATCAGCAACTCATAGTTAGAATGGTTTTTGTTGATTTTGAAATGTAAATAAAGCAATACGTTAGTGCATGCGTTGTCATGTTCACTTTTTGCAACGAAAAAATAATTTTAAATGATCAAGCATTTGTTCCCAAATTTTTACCTTTGACGACGAATGGGACACATATGTCCCATGATTTTTCTCGTAGAAGGAGTAAAAATTTTTAAATTTGGACAACACTTTAGTCTTGAAATGTTGCGTTTCCGAGTAAGAATCTTAAATAAAATTTTAAAAATTTCCAGCGGAAAATTCTTCGTCGTCAAAGGGTTAATGAACATTTTTCCCCTGAGGCTGGTAGGTTAAACAGTGTATGTCTTAAGCTACGACAAAACAAAATTATTAGCAAGTTTAGAGTGGTGAATGCGTTGAAACCTGTGGCTGTGCTTACGATGTGTGATGGGACTACGATCGAGCGGGATGCAAAGGGATGCGAGGAGCTTCTGAAAGGAGGTATCGTTCCGGCATAGCGGGAGAGACTATGATATGTATGCCGTTTATTCTATTCTTTTTATTTCTTTAATCTTTTTATATGCATGCTTATTGATCTATTCTGGTTATTTCTTTATTTCCCTAAAAAGCTGTCGCTGCAATAACTCATTGTTTTTCTGAATTTTTTCTTGGCTGTTTTTTACGCCCATTTATGTATTTCTGATTTATTGCAGCTAAATGCTTCTGAACGTTAACCTGTTCTTATATTATCTTTATATTCTTGTTTTTAGTATGATCTTCCAGCTGATAAAATAGACTGATTGTTTTTTATTGTGTAATATGAATAACATAAATAATTCTTATTGCTATGAATTGCTTTGCTTAATGCTTTCACAGCACTCTTTTTGGTTCCCCGCTTGTACTATTACTCATGTCGTTGCTTCTTAATGGTAATATGGGCCCGGTGATTAGTGGTAATTCCTATATTAAAAATGTGTTTCAAGATTCTGGTAATAAGCTTAAAGTTGGCCACCTTAATTGCCGAAGTATTAGGCCTGCTTCAAATTCGGTTAAACTCGATGAGTTGGGGACTATTTTAAGTGATGGTGTATTTGATGTATTTGCGGTCTCTGAAACGTGGTTAGATGGTACTGTATCTGGTTGTGCTGTTACTTTTCCTGGGTACATGTTTTGTAGGAGTGATAGGCCTACTAGAGGTGGTGGCGTTGGTATCTTTGTCTCCAGGAAACTTAAGTTCAAGTCTCTCCGCAGAATCTATGTTGCTGGGCAATGTGAGTCTTTATTTATCGAGCTCCACCTTTTTAATATCAAACTTTTATTCGGCGTAGTATATCTGCCGTATGGTAATGTGGCTATGTTCGAGGAGTGTCATCGTGATATTTTCTCTAGGTATGTGAACACTATTGTTGTTGGTGATTTTAACTGCAATTTATTTAATGTCCCTAGATCAAATAGCATGAGGTCTCTATGTGAGGGTCTTAAACTGCTTATTGTTCATAATTCTATGCCCACCCACTATGATTTGGCCAATGACTCGACATCGTTGTTAGATTACTTTCTGGTTAGTGATATCTCTTTGGTTAATTTTACTGGTCAATTACAATGCCCTACGATATCTGATCATGCATTAATTTTCGCTGCCTTAACCTTGAATTTTTCGCCCCCCCAAGAATTTATTGAATATCGTGACTATGACAATATAGACTGGAATGGGTTATTTTTGCATCTTTCTAACTTTAATGTTGGTCTTATTGTAAACTCTACCGATGTCAATATGAAATGCGATTTATTTTCATCTCTACTTACGGAACTGTTTTCGTTTGTTCCTGTTGTTAGAAAGAGGTTATGCTTGAATGGCAATGCGTGGATGAATTCGCGTGATATTTTATTCGCTAGGTCTTTAAGGGATTTGGCTTATTCGAATTTTAGGTCGAATCGTTCTGTGGAAAAATGGACTATATACTGTAAACTAAGAAATAGGGCCAAGAGAGTGATAAGACGCGAGAAGAGGAAGCATTTTTTAAGAAATTTTCAGGGTGTTGATTCTGCATGCTTATGGCGGATTCTGCGTAATTCTGGATGTACTAGTGATGATAGTGACGTGATCTGGGATGGTGATGTTGGCTCCCTGAATGACTATTTCGTCGGAGATCAACGTTCTATTGATACTGCTGAATTTGATATCGGAACGTTTGTGAATTCTACTGACTCGTTTTCTTTTTCCTGTGTCGATGAGCTGGAAGTTATTGAGGCATTAAATAAAGTTAAGTCTGGATCTACTGGTACTGATGGTATCCCTATCAAATTTATTAAGCTTATATTTTCCCATATATCTTTTATCTTGTTGGATATTATAAATTTTATTTTTATGTCATCCCATTTTCCTAGATCCTGGAAAATTGCTCGTGTTGTTCCGCTACCTAAAACTAAAATTGTCAATAATGCCGAAGATTTCAGACCGATATCTATTCTTCCTGCTCTATCCAAAATGGTTGAACATCTCATTAAGAATCAAATACTTCGTTCCGTGAGGGGAGCTATCTATGAGTCACAGTATGCTTTCCGTGAAGGTCATAGTACAGCATCGTTGCTACTTAGTTTGACTGACTCTATAAGGGATTATATAAATTGTGGCAGACTCTGTGCTCTGATATCGCTGGATTTATCTAAAGCTTTTAACTCTATTTCCCACACAACTATGATATGTAAACTCAGAGATCAACTTAATTTTTCAAGTTCTGCTTGTAGACTTATTTTTTCGTACCTAGTAGATAGGCTACAATTTGTGGAGTTTAAGGAAGCTAGGTCTGGTATTTTGCCCCTTCACTCTGGTGTTCCCCAGGGATCGGTCCTGGGCCCCCTCTTATTCATTCTATATGTTAATGATTTGTATCTACAGACAAATTCTGATGCGTGTGTAACATTCTTGTTTGCTGATGATGTTTTTCTTTTATTCAATGGGGACCGTTCCCTGAGGTTGCAACATAGTGTAGATGGCTGTCTGGATCGTGTCCTGAAATGGACCTCTGAAAATTCACTTTCTATTAATCCTTCTAAAACTAAGGCTATTTTCTTTGGAGCTTCTGACTCTACTTCTCACTCTTTTAGACCTCACCTTGGCCATGCCGATATTGAGTGTGTTTCTCGGCATAGATGTTTAGGTGTGGTATTAGACGGTTGCCTTTCTTTCGAACATCATATTAACACTGTATCTGGTAGGGTGTGGGGCTCGCTACGTAGGATATATTCCTCCAACTTGTATTTGCCTTTTCGAGTTAGGCTCAGATTAGCTCATGCTCTTCTTATGCCGCAGGTTCTTTACTGCCTTGAAGTGGTGTCTGCTGCTTCTGTTGAAATGTGTAATAAGCTGCGACGCATAGTTAATATGATTGTCAGATTCGTGTATAATGTTAGGCGTTTTGACCATATCTCATCCTTCGTACGAGAATTCCTGGGTTTTACGTTTAACGATTTTATTAAGTATCGGAGCCTCCTTTTTTTCTATAGGGTAGTGCGTAGTGGTGCTCCATCTCCATTGTGTGACAAATTTATCTTCCTGCGATCTTCTAGAAATCCACAGATTTTCATTCCAAGAATTTCTAGACGTATTTTTGAAAGATCTTATGTGGTTAGAATTGCTCGCTGGTGGAACTGTTTGCCCTATGAACTTCGCATTTTTTCCCATTCCAATAACGTTTTTCGTGTTAAACTTAGAAGGTATTTAACCAGTATCTAGTGATGCGTTTGCCTATATATTTATGTATATATATATGGATGTATGCGCAATTGAGTATAGACTCTAAAATCCTGATTTATTTTCTACTTACTTACCTAATATACTTACTACAGTCTAAACTAGTTTTTGAGACATCAGATATACATATTTAAATTCTAGTTATTTGTAGTATGCTTATTCTTTCCCACTCCAACGATTTTTTCGTTGAATTGCTACTAATGGGACCATGTTACCTTATACTTTGTGCTTTTATTATTACCTTTAAATCTTTTCTTTAAGGCTGGGGAGCCAACAAAGTACTGTGATTATTAATTAATTCATTATTGTTTTTATTCTTTAATTTTTAGTTAAAATGTTTAAACAAATTAGAAGTAAGAACTCGGGATCTTTATTACTATGTAATACATATTTATATTTTTGGCCAAAATAAGGCTTTGTATTACTCTATTGAATAAATAAATAAATAAATAAATAAATAAATAAATAAATAAATAAATAAATAAATAAAAAATGCAATCTAGAAGCTAAATATAAATTTGTGGAAAGTAGGTATTTGCAATACTTTTATTCAAAATACAAATGCATTTTAAATATTCATTCCTACAAAATATTTTTTAATAAAAATTTAATTTTCACAATGGAAATGATATTTTTTAAGTTTTTACTCTATAATTTTGCTGTTTTTTTTTATCAATATTGAATCATACAATTTTCCTGATGTTCTCATATTTTTAAGAATTTTTGGCATTTTAGGAGCGGTACAGCTGGCGAACTATTATCGCTACGCTTTACAAATGTTTTTGAAATTTTCGCCAAACATTCCGATATAAAAATCCAAAGTTCATATGTATGTATACGATAGGAACTGATTGCTTGAAAAATATTTTATGAATTGCGAACTATTCTTAGAATACATTTTAATTAAGCCCACATTAAATTATTCATTTGGAAAATGCAATCTAGAAGCTAAATATAAATTTGTGGAAAGTAGGTATTTGCAATACTTTTATTCAAAATACAAATGCATTTTAAATATTCATTCCTACAAAATATTTTTTAATAAAAATTTAATTTTCACAATGGAAATGATATTTTTTAAGTTTTTTACTCTATAATTTTGCGGTTTTTTAATCAATATTGAATCATACAATTTTCCTGATGTTCTCATATTTTTAAGAATTTTTGGCATTTTAGCAGCGGTACAGCTGGCGAACTATTGTCGCTACGCTTTACAAATGTTTTTGAAATTTTCGCCAAACATTCCGATCTAAAAATCCAAAGTTCATATGTATGTATACGATAGGAACTGATTGCTTGAAAAATATTTTATGAATTGCGAACTATTCTTAGAATACATTTTAATTAAGCCCACATTAAATTATTCAATTGGAAAATGCAAATGCTACTATGGCAACTCTAGTGCCTGAGTAGACATAAATTTTTCGTCAGCTGGTCTTTTTATTACTTTTCAAGTTTTAACTCACAAGAATATATTATCTAGCTAGTCCTGGGAAATAATCTTTGACTTATTTTGTAAAAAACATCAAGTTTTGTTTCGGTGATTATTTATACCCTCTATTACAAGTGTTTTTGATTAAACCTTTGGTTACTGCTACTGTGAGCCATTTTGCTGTTTGTTGAGTTGTTGCATGCTTGTAGTTGCACGCCATTTTGCGAAAACATCAAGTTTTTTTAATTATACACATCGGTTACAAGTATTTTTTGCTGAAACCTTTGGTTGTTGATGCTGTGATCCATTTTGCTGTTTGTTGAGTTTGTTGGAGCCTGTTGTTGCTGTTGTACACCGCTCTGCGAAATAAATCGTTTTGCAGTATTTCTTCTGGAAATCTGATCCTGATTTTGATATGGCTCCGAAAAAGAATGTTCATAAGTGCGGTATGTGTGCTATTAGTATTGGGAATCAGGCGTGCATCATGTGTGACCTGTGCTCGCTGTGGGTGCATGGTACTTGCGCAGGCATATCTGATGATGATATGAATAGAATTGGTGAAATTGGCTCTGCTTCTTTTATTTGTGCTTCATGCAAGAGCAATAACTCGCCTGCCGGTATGCGCGGGGAAATCTCCAGCTTAAACACAAAATTTGATAAACTTAATTCTAAATTGGATGATATCATGTCTAAAGGAATAGACGATCGTGAGTCTTTTAAGCAGTCTCTTATTGATGTTGTTGCCGATGTTAAGAAGGAATTTGCTGCCTTTGCTAAAGATCTGAAAGTGGATATATCTCAATGCAATGATCTTATTAGAGAAGTTGAATCAGACACAACAGCTAAAATATCAGCCTTGAAGGCTGAAAACAATGCCCTACATTTGAAATTTAATCGTTCTGACATAGTCATTAGGGGTCTGCCTGATTGCTTACATGACCTATCTGAAGCTGTGACTCATTTGGCATCTGCTTATGGAATCCAGGTTAATGAGCATGATATTAATCAAGTGTCATATATTAACTATAAAAAAGCAATACTTTTGAAGCTAAACAGGGTATCCCTCCGTGATATAATCATGGAGTCCTATTTTAAAACGATTAAAACTAAACCACTTAAAGCATCTGACGTTGTGAAGAATGTTTTAATTCCTTCTAACCTATTGGATCGACGGGTGTTTCTTAATGAACATTTTTCCCCTGAGGCTGGTAGGTTAAACAGTGTATGTCTTAAGCTACGACAAAACAAAATTATTAGCAAGTTTAGAGTGGTGAATGCGTTGAAACCTGTGGCTGTGCTTACGATGTGTGATGGGACTACGATCGAGCGGGATGCAAAGGGATGCGAGGAGCTTCTGAAAGGAGGTATCGTTCCGGCATAGCGGGAGAGACTATGATATGTATGCCGTTTATTCTATTCTTTTTATTTCTTTAATCTTTTTATATGCATGCTTATTGATCTATTCTGGTTATTTCTTTATTTCCCTAAAAAGCTGTCGCTGCAATAACTCATTGTTTTTCTGAATTTTTTCTTGGCTGTTTTTTACGCCCATTTATGTATTTCTGATTTATTGCAGCTAAATGCTTCTGAACGTTAACCTGTTCTTATATTATCTTTATATTCTTGTTTTTAGTATGATCTTCCAGCTGATAAAATAGACTGATTGTTTTTTATTGTGTAATATGAATAACATAAATAATTCTTATTGCTATGAATTGCTTTGCTTAATGCTTTCACAGCACTCTTTTTGGTTCCCCGCTTGTACTATTACTCATGTCGTTGCTTCTTAATGGTAATATGGGCCCGGTGATTAGTGGTAATTCCTATATTAAAAATGTGTTTCAAGATTCTGGTAATAAGCTTAAAGTTGGCCACCTTAATTGCCGAAGTATTAGGCCTGCTTCAAATTCGGTTAAACTCGATGAGTTGGGGACTATTTTAAGTGATGGTGTATTTGATGTATTTGCGGTCTCTGAAACGTGGTTAGATGGTACTGTATCTGGTTGTGCTGTTACTTTTCCTGGGTACATGTTTTGTAGGAGTGATAGGCCTACTAGAGGTGGTGGCGTTGGTATCTTTGTCTCCAGGAAACTTAAGTTCAAGTCTCTCCGCAGAATCTATGTTGCTGGGCAATGTGAGTCTTTATTTATCGAGCTCCACCTTTTTAATATCAAACTTTTATTCGGCGTAGTATATCTGCCGTATGGTAATGTGGCTATGTTCGAGGAGTGTCATCGTGATATTTTCTCTAGGTATGTGAACACTATTGTTGTTGGTGATTTTAACTGCAATTTATTTAATGTCCCTAGATCAAATAGCATGAGGTCTCTATGTGAGGGTCTTAAACTGCTTATTGTTCATAATTCTATGCCCACCCACTATGATTTGGCCAATGACTCGACATCGTTGTTAGATTACTTTCTGGTTAGTGATATCTCTTTGGTTAATTTTACTGGTCAATTACAATGCCCTACGATATCTGATCATGCATTAATTTTCGCTGCCTTAACCTTGAATTTTTCGCCCCCCCAAGAATTTATTGAATATCGTGACTATGACAATATAGACTGGAATGGGTTATTTTTGCATCTTTCTAACTTTAATGTTGGTCTTATTGTAAACTCTACCGATGTCAATATGAAATGCGATTTATTTTCATCTCTACTTACGGAACTGTTTTCGTTTGTTCCTGTTGTTAGAAAGAGGTTATGTTTGAATGGCAATGCGTGGATGAATTCGCGTGATATTTTATTCGCTAGGTCTTTAAGGGATTTGGCTTATTCGAATTTTAGGTCGAATCGTTCTGTGGAAAAATGGACTATATACTGTAAACTAAGAAATAGGGCCAAGAGAGTGATAAGACGCGAGAAGAGGAAGCATTTTTTAAGAAATTTTCAGGGTGTTGATTCTGCATGCTTATGGCGGATTCTGCGTAATTCTGGATGTACTAGTGATGATAGTGACGTGATCTGGGATGGTGATGTTGGCTCCCTGAATGACTATTTCGTCGGAGATCAACGTTCTATTGATACTGCTGAATTTGATATCGGAACGTTTGTGAATTCTACTGACTCGTTTTCTTTTTCCTGTGTCGATGAGCTGGAAGTTATTGAGGCATTAAATAAAGTTAAGTCTGGATCTACTGGTACTGATGGTATCCCTATCAAATTTATTAAGCTTATATTTTCCCATATATCTTTTATCTTGTTGGATATTATAAATTTTATTTTTATGTCATCCCATTTTCCTAGATCCTGGAAAATTGCTCGTGTTGTTCCGCTACCTAAAACTAAAATTGTCAATAATGCCGAAGATTTCAGACCGATATCTATTCTTCCTGCTCTATCCAAAATGGTTGAACATCTCATTAAGAATCAAATACTTCGTTCCGTGAGGGGAGCTATCTATGAGTCACAGTATGCTTTCCGTGAAGGTCATAGTACAGCATCGTTGCTACTTAGTTTGACTGACTCTATAAGGGATTATATAAATTGTGGCAGACTCTGTGCTCTGATATCGCTGGATTTATCTAAAGCTTTTAACTCTATTTCCCACACAACTATGATATGTAAACTCAGAGATCAACTTAATTTTTCAAGTTCTGCTTGTAGACTTATTTTTTCGTACCTAGTAGATAGGCTACAATTTGTGGAGTTTAAGGAAGCTAGGTCTGGTATTTTGCCCCTTCACTCTGGTGTTCCCCAGGGATCGGTCCTGGGCCCCCTCTTATTCATTCTATATGTTAATGATTTGTATCTACAGACAAATTCTGATGCGTGTGTAACATTCTTGTTTGCTGATGATGTTTTTCTTTTATTCAATGGGGACCGTTCCCTGAGGTTGCAACATAGTGTAGATGGCTGTCTGGATCGTGTCCTGAAATGGACCTCTGAAAATTCACTTTCTATTAATCCTTCTAAAACTAAGGCTATTTTCTTTGGAGCTTCTGACTCTACTTCTCACTCTTTTAGACCTCACCTTGGCCATGCCGATATTGAGTGTGTTTCTCGGCATAGATGTTTAGGTGTGGTATTAGACGGTTGCCTTTCTTTCGAACATCATATTAACACTGTATCTGGTAGGGTGTGGGGCTCGCTACGTAGGATATATTCCTCCAACTTGTATTTGCCTTTTCGAGTTAGGCTCAGATTAGCTCATGCTCTTCTTATGCCGCAGGTTCTTTACTGCCTTGAAGTGGTGTCTGCTGCTTCTGTTGAAATGTGTAATAAGCTGCGACGCATAGTTAATATGATTGTCAGATTCGTGTATAATGTTAGGCGTTTTGACCATATCTCATCCTTCGTACGAGAATTCCTGGGTTTTACGTTTAACGATTTTATTAAGTATCGGAGCCTCCTTTTTTTCTATAGGGTAGTGCGTAGTGGTGCTCCATCTCCATTGTGTGACAAATTTATCTTCCTGCGATCTTCTAGAAATCCACAGATTTTCATTCCAAGAATTTCTAGACGTATTTTTGAAAGATCTTATGTGGTTAGAATTGCTCGCTGGTGGAACTGTTTGCCCTATGAACTTCGCATTTTTTCCCATTCCAATAACGTTTTTCGTGTTAAACTTAGAAGGTATTTAACCAGTATCTAGTGATGCGTTTGCCTATATATTTATGTATATATATATGGATGTATGCGCAATTGAGTATAGACTCTAAAATCCTGATTTATTTTCTACTTACTTACCTAATATACTTACTACAGTCTAAACTAGTTTTTGAGACATCAGATATACATATTTAAATTCTAGTTATTTGTAGTATGCTTATTCTTTCCCACTCCAACGATTTTTTCGTTGAATTGCTACTAATGGGACCATGTTACCTTATACTTTGTGCTTTTATTATTACCTTTAAATCTTTTCTTTAAGGCTGGGGAGCCAACAAAGTACTGTGATTATTAATTAATTCATTATTGTTTTTATTCTTTAATTTTTAGTTAAAATGTTTAAACAAATTAGAAGTAAGAACTCGGGATCTTTATTACTATGTAATACATATTTATATTTTTGGCCAAAATAAGGCTTTGTATTACTCTATTGAATAAATAAATAAATAAATAAATAAATAAATAAATAAATAAATAAATAAAAAATGCAATCTAGAAGCTAAATATAAATTTGTGGAAAGTAGGTATTTGCAATACTTTTATTCAAAATACAAATGCATTTTAAATATTCATTCCTACAAAATATTTTTTAATAAAAATTTAATTTTCACAATGGAAATGATATTTTTTAAGTTTTTACTCTATAATTTTGCTGTTTTTTTTATCAATATTGAATCATACAATTTTCCTGATGTTCTCATATTTTTAAGAATTTTTGGCATTTTAGGAGCGGTACAGCTGGCGAACTATTATCGCTACGCTTTACAAATGTTTTTGAAATTTTCGCCAAACATTCCGATATAAAAATCCAAAGTTCATATGTATGTATACGATAGGAACTGATTGCTTGAAAAATATTTTATGAATTGCGAACTATTCTTAGAATACATTTTAATTAAGCCCACATTAAATTATTCATTTGGAAAATGCAATCTAGAAGCTAAATATAAATTTGTGGAAAGTAGGTATTTGCAATACTTTTATTCAAAATACAAATGCATTTTAAATATTCATTCCTACAAAATATTTTTTAATAAAAATTTAATTTTCACAATGGAAATGATATTTTTTAAGTTTTTTACTCTATAATTTTGCGGTTTTTTAATCAATATTGAATCATACAATTTTCCTGATGTTCTCATATTTTTAAGAATTTTTGGCATTTTAGCAGCGGTACAGCTGGCGAACTATTGTCGCTACGCTTTACAAATGTTTTTGAAATTTTCGCCAAACATTCCGATCTAAAAATCCAAAGTTCATATGTATGTATACGATAGGAACTGATTGCTTGAAAAATATTTTATGAATTGCGAACTATTCTTAGAATACATTTTAATTAAGCCCACATTAAATTATTCAATTGGAAAATGCAATCTAGAAGCTAAATATAAATTTGTGGAAAGTAGGTATTTGCAATACTTTTATTCAAAATACAAATGCATTTTAAATATTCATTCCTACAAAATATTTTTTAATAAAAATTTAATTTTCACAATGGAAATTATATTTTTTAAGTTTTTACTCTATAATTTTGCTGGTTTTTATCAATATTGAATCATACAATTTTCCTGATGTTCTCATATTTTAAAGAATTTTTGGCATTTTTGGAGCGGTACAGCTGGCGAACTATTATCGCTACGCTTTACAAATGTTTTTGAAATTTTCGCCAAACATTCCGATCTAAAAATCCAAAGTTCATATGTATGTATACGATAGGAACTGATTGCTTGAAAAATATTTTATGAATTGCGAACTATTCTTAGAATACATTTTAAATTATTCACATTAAATTATTCATTTGGAAAATGCAATCTAGAAGCTAAATATAAATTTGTGGAAAGTAGGTATTTGCAATACTTTTATTCAAAATACAAATGCATTTTAAATATTCATTCCTACAAAATATTTTTTAATAAAAATTTAATTTTCACAATGGAAATGATATTTTTTAAGTTTTTACTCTATAATTTTGCTGTTTTTTTTATCAATATTGAATCATACAATTTTCCTGATGTTCTCATATTTTTAAGAATTTTTGGCATTTTAGGAGCGGTACAGCTGGCGAACTATTATCGCTACGCTTTACAAATGTTTTTGAAATTTTCGCCAAACATTCCGATCTAAAAATCCAAAGTTCATATGTATGTATACGATAGAAACTGATTGCTTGAAAAATATTTTATGAATTGCGAACTATTCTTAGAATACATTTTAATTAAGCCCACATTAAATTATTCATTTGGAAAATGCAATCTAGAAGCTAAATATAAATTTGTGGAAAGTAGGTATTTGCAATACTTTTATTCAAAATACAAATGCATTTTAAATATTCATTCCTACAAAATATTTTTTAATAAAAATTTAATTTTCACAATGGAAATGATATTTTTTAAGTTTTTACTCTATAATTTTGCTGTTTTTTTATCAATATTGAATCATACAATTTTCCTGATGTTCTCATATTTTTAAGAATTTTTGGCATTTTAGGAGCGGTACAGCTGGCGAACTATTATCGCTACGCTTTACAAATGTTTTTGAAATTTTCGCGAAACATTCCGATCTAAAAATCCAAAGTTCATATGTATGTATACGATAGGAACTGATTGCTTGAAAAATATTTTATGAATTGCGAACTATTCTTAGAATACATTTTAATTAAGCCCACATTAAATTATTTTGGAAAATGCAATCTAGAAGCTAAATATAAATTTGTGGAAAGTAGGTATTTGCAATACTTTTATTCAAAATACAAATGCATTTTAAATATTCATTCCTACAAAATATTTTTTAATAAAAATTTAATTTTCACAATGGAAATGATATTTTTTAAGTTTTTACTCTATAATTTTGCTGTTTTTTTTATCAATATTGAATCATACAATTTTCCTGATGTTCTCATATTTTTAAGAATTTTTGGCATTTTAGGAGCGGTACAGCTGGCGAACTATTATCGCTACGCTTTACAAATGTTTTTGAAATTTTCGCCAAACATTCCGATCTAAAAATCCAAAGTTCATATGTATGTATACGATAGGAACTGATTGCTTGAAAAATATTTTATGAATTGCGAACTATTCTTAGAATACATTTTAATTAAGCCCACATTAAATTATTCATTTGGAAAATGCAATCTAGAAGCTAAATATAAATTTGTGGAAAGTAGGTATTTGCAATACTTTTATTCAAAATACAAATGCATTTTAAATATTCATTCCTACAAAATATTTTTTAATAAAAATTTAATTTTCACAATGGAAATGATATTTTTTAAGTTTTTACTCTATAATTTTGCTGTTTTTTTTATCAATATTGAATCATACAATTTTCCTGATGTTCTCATATTTTTAAGAATTTTTGGCATTTTAGGAGCGGTACAGCTGGCGAACTATTATCGCTACGCTTTACAAATGTTTTTGAAATTTTCGCCAAACATTCCGATCTAAAAATCCAAAGTTCATATGTATGTATACGATAGGAACTGATTGCTTGAAAAATATTTTATGAATTGCGAACTATTCTTAGAATACATTTTAATTAAGCCCACATTAAATTATTCAATTGGAAAATGCAATCTAGAAGCTAAATATAAATTTGTGGAAAGTAGGTATTTGCAATACTTTTATTCAAAATACAAATGCATTTTAAATATTCATTCCTACAAAATATTTTTTAATTAAAGTTTAATTTTCACAATGGAAATGATATTTTTTAAGTTTTTTACTCTATAATTTTGCGGTTTTTTAATCAATATTGAATCATACAATTTTCCTGATGTTCTCATATTTTTAAGAATTTTTGGCATTTTAGAGATTTTTTCAAGATTTTTTGGCTGCCGATTGCCAATTATATGATTTCTTTTAAATAAATTTTGGGAATAATTTCCAATATTGCAGTTGCAATTTTTAGAATATGCGCTATTTTCGCCGGGTTTTCAATTTTTTAGTTTCGTTGCTAATTACATTTTGGAGTTTGATATTAAATTAAATTAAACTTTGTTTTTATTTTATAGAAAAGGCAATTAATTGATGTGCTTTTGAAGATTAATTCATTGATGTTACAGAAGGCAAGAAACATTTCTTATCAAATTCTAGCCAGGAAGAGATTTTTCTGCTTTGTTATGTGTTACTAAGTATCCAAACAACATTTTAATTGTCAAAAGATTTTTTATCACATTGTACAAATACAATAATAATACCGGGTACTGATATACTGCAGGTACGCTCTGCACCTGAATATAGAAAATAATTAAAATTACACAAGTATAAAACAGGATATAAGAATAAATTTTACCTTTCTTCTGAAATCACAAATAGTCATAAAAAATGAAAAATTAATACATTTTTAAAACAAAACTAAAATTCAATTTCATTGATTTTGTATATCTACTCGTACAAATCTCTGCTTTACGTTTGATTAATTTACACATGCATACACACATCTGTACATGTGCCCATGAACGCTTTTCAGTATTTATGTAATATATGTGTGACGAAAAGGGCCAATTTACAACAACCACACTAATTTCCATCAAGAATTTGAAGTTTTAGTATTTTATAATAAGATATATTATGTTCTTAACCTTCGCCTTACGGAACAATTTTGTGTGCATCGTTTACTGAAACCCACCCGGGTGGCCCATATGATTCTGATCAGTAGCAAACAAAATCTGCAAACATATTTTATTGAGTGTAGTGATAAGAAAAAACAGGTTTGGGGAGACAGAATTGCAAACTATTGTAGACAAAAAGCAACAAAAACACGTCACTGAGATTTCTAACGGTAATCGGAATATGCACAATGCTTTGTAATTTAGTTTCAACATCATACTTTGTTAGTTTCATCAAAACAACGTACTAAACGCATCTAAATAATTAATTAAAAAAAATATGAGCTGTAGAAATTCGTTTCAATATCTTTCGACAAGTGCTGTTTCTAGGTATTTTTTATGAATTTTTTAACTCGGATTATTATATCAGTGAAATTATAATTAATATTCTCAAAGGTTATCTCATGAGGAGAGAGAAGAGTATTATCTCAAACTGATTGAAGACACAGCCGATTCTGACTTGGACGAGGCTGAGATATTGTTCGACTTGAATAATGAAGACGACGATTACATTCCAAACGAAGCACTACTTGCTTCTGATACAGAACTGGAACAGCACGAAGTTGAAATAAACGCGGAGAGTGAGTATGATGAAGATCATGAATCGGCCAATGAAGACGCTGCAACATCATCGAATAATAATTTATTCTTCGACACTAAAGACGGTGTAAAATGGTATATGCAACCTCCTAGCTTGAATCGCCACAGGTCAAATAATATATTTCGTGATAAACTTTTTGTCGGCCCTAATCCAACTACGAAAAATTTGTCTAAAGTTGATACGTTCAACTGTATTCCCAGCTCTCCCATTAGAGATTTAATTCGCGGGTTTTCCAACAAAAAAGCGGAAGCAGTGTTAGCAAAATGGAAAGACGATCATCCTGACAAGGATCGCCGTACCTGAAAGCCAATTACAGACGTAGAATTGTCTGCATTTTTAGGAATTTCTCTGATAATGGGCTGTCAAACGAAGAGCAACTATATGAACTTTGGCAAAAAATGCATACCCACTGTATCGTGCAACCATGTCACGTGACAGGTTTATGGAAATTTTAAAATTTCTACGATTTGACTGGCACGCTACCAGAATCGTCCGACAAGCACAAGATAAGGCAGCACCAATAAGAGACGTTTTCGACATGGTGAATTCAAATTTGCGAGATAATTATCGGCCACACGAGTCCATTACAGTAGATGACCAGTTGTTTGGATACAGGGGCCGTACACGATTCACTCAATATATGCCATCCAAGCCAGCCAAGTATGGTATAAAAATCTGGTGGGCTTGTGATTCGGCTACTTTCTACCCACTGCAAGGCCAAATTTATACTGGAAAAGTTGGTAATATACGTGATGTCAACCAAGGCGAGCGTGTGGTCAAAGAATTAGTTTGTGAGTACAAAAACACAGGAAGAAACGTTACAATGGACAACTTTTTCACAACGCTGCCATTGGCCAATTGGAAAATATCCGTTGTAGGAACTGTTAAAAAAAAGCAAAAGGTATGTTCCTTGTGAATTCAAGCCATCACCACCCCGTGAAGTGGGATCAAGTTTGTTTGGCTTTGCTGAAAATGTGACACACTGCTCGTATGTGCCAGCCAAAAATCGGTCAGTTGTGTTGTTGTCTACAATGCACAACAACAACGCCGTTTCAGGCCCAGAAAGTAAACCAGATATTATTCACTACTACAACCACACTAAAGGAGGTGTGGATACAATGGATAAAAGGCTTTCACAATACACAACCAAACGCGCAACATTGCGTTGGCCTTTGGCTATGTTTTTTAATATTTTGGATACGGCCGCCCTTGCAGCATTTATAATATACCAGGAGAATAATGCAGAAATGTCAAAAACGCGGTCGCAAAGAAAGAGATTCCTCGAGAGCCTGGGCGAAGAGCTTTGTATGCCACTAATGTTGGAGAGATCCAAAAACCCAAATATTATTGGTAGATTTAGAATTAGATCTGCTATTGAATGCATTTTAGGTATGTATTTATTCTATGACATTTCATTATAAAAACTTATAATGTTTTGTTCTACTGTAGGAAAGCCTTTTGACAGAACTTGCGCGGATTACGATTTTGAAGCGGATCCCATCCCAGAACGGGATACATCCGGCCGCATAAAACAAAAGGGTAGATGCTATATGTGCTATATGGATCAGCAAAGAAGAAACACGCGTCAACTTTGCATAAAGTGTAAAAAGCTAATATGCGCAGAACATAGCATCTGCCAAACAAAATGTAAAAACTGTTACGTCGGTTCATTACAGAAATAATAAATAATAAAAAATATTAATAAAAATATGTAGAACATATAGTAATTGAAATAAAAAACAATTCTTAACGTGTTTGTTTCAGTTGCTAAGATTCAATAATATAAATATAAGAGAAGCTGAGAAGGCACACCCGGGTGGGTATTCGTAAACCGCGAAGAAAAAAGACAAAATTAGAAAAAAAGGATTAAAATACTTGAAAATAATTATTTTGCGTAGACTATACAAAAACACTCTTAAATTTGTTCAGTGAGTCGAAACCCTAGTCAGTTTCGATCAAAATACAGGAAGTTATTAAAAAATCAAAATCCAAAAAACCGCCCCATTAGTAAGGCGAAGGTTAAACGCGTAAACTACTATGAAAAATACAACTTCTCTTTGGTGTACAAGAAGCGCTTGAGAATACCAACCACTAGGTTGTTGGTATGAATCCCAACGCAACTTTTTCAAAAAATTTTTACAAGTAAAATTATTTCGAATACCATATTTTTTCTCATATTTTAGTCGTTAATAGACCGACTTCAATTATTTTCAGTCCAAACCTTCGTAGAGCTCCATACAAGAGATCTGCTTCATAAAATTGACCGTAGGACAGTCGGGGCCATAAAAAACAACAGAATAGGAATTATAACAATGAAAAGTCTTTTGGCTATATCTCATTAGTTATTGGACCGAGTTTTGTTATTTTCAAACCGAACAAATTTATGAAAAATTCCAAGAGAATGGTATAAAATTTATGTTTCTATATTGTGTTTTGGCCTTAATTCTAAATACACCAAAATGTAGCAGACGTACAGAACGAAATATTGGCAGATGGACAGACGGACATCGCTCATTTGACTTCTCTATCTATAAGGATACAGAATATATATACTTTATGGGGTCTTAAATGAATAATGAAGAAATTACATACGGAATGACAAACCTATATATCCCCTTTCCAAATTTTTTGGTGAAGGTTATAAAAATTTTAGTTAAAATATATTACAAATGCCACAGGTTTATGAATTTAAAAGGGGCAGATTTTTATGTAATGCTAAAATCACAATTTTTTTATAGTAATATGTACGTCAATTTTATTTTTTACAAATCGAAATAATTTTTAGGAATTCAAGAACAGTTGCCTTCAAAAAACCATGACATATTGTAAAAACCTAAAATCATAAAAAACCCCAAATGATAATTGGAAAATCTACCTGTATATCAAAACTAATTGCATGCTCGACAAAAATAACAATTGTTTTGTCTTACGTGCATACATAGTAATACATACATATGTATGTATGTATCTATGTATATACATATAGTTTATGGGAATCTATTAAATTTTTTCATTCCTTTCTTCTTTATCTCTTATTTTGTTATTAAAGTAACAGTTTTATTATATAAGAAAACATACTCGTACCTTTAAAAATCATTACTAGTTTCTATCCATGTACATACATGCATATGTATTTCAAAATTGCTCAATCTTTTGATCTTAAAATAAATAATAAAACAGGCTTTAAATCATCAAATCTGGCATCCGCGGCTGGAGTGAATGTTGAATAGAAAATACACAAGTATATACTAATGGCCTTATTCACAAACGCTTAATAAAGTTAATGTGTACATTAAAACCGGTTATGCCATATAAAAATCCAACATTAAACCTACAATAACTTTGTTAATCGTTTGTGAATAAGGTGTTGTTGCGAGCTGATCGTAACACCAAGTCGTGTTAGTTGAATACAAAAAAGTTACGAGTATGAAAATAGAAAAAACACGAAACTTTGCTGTGACTGGTTGTGATATTGTATTTACTTTTTTCTGCGCTCTTACTTCTTTCTGCAATCAACACATGTACATACAAGTAAAAAGTTATTGTGAGTATTGTATGTAGCCTTGGGTAGTTCACGAACGAACTAGTTCAATTGATTGAATCGTTCAATTGAACTAGATGAAATTTTCTTTTAAATAGTTCAGTTTTGAACTACGATGCCCCATACAAAACAACTTGTATAAATTGGCTTGGCATCGCTGTGCCATGTTGCCATTCTCCTTTTTTGTATTTGAATCAAAGGCAACGGATGCAAGTATATTTATTATAACAATAATTGTTTACATGTCCATGAGATTTGCCAAACTGAAAACAGCTGGTGAGTATTTTATCTGTATAAATATACAGTGAATATTCTGTGATTTGAATTTGAAACAGTTTTTTTGCCTAATTTTTAAAGTGCACCAAAAACGTATTTTAATATACATACATATAAAAATATTTTAATAATAATATTAATTGAATCTAATTTATCTCGAGCTATATATATGTAAATTTTTTATAAAAAAACGTTTATAAAATTTTATTATATAACCGATATTTCGCCATTTCATTGTGATTCTTCTTTTTAAATAAAAAATTTTTTACAATAATCAAAAAACAAAAAATACAAGTACATATTGTCAAAATTAAAATATCAAAAAATTAACAACTTAATAAATAAGTATGTACACAAAAACAGAATATTATAATAACCAAATATTCAATTTCCGTTTGCGTTCTTATGTAAGAAATATCTATATGCATGAGCAACACTACCTGTATCTGCTTTTAAATTAATTCTCTTTCCTATTGGAACATTAATAATTTGTAGCATCTCTAACATATATCGGCATTTATAGTTATTTTCCGTATTTAAAAGTTCTACTTTACTAAAATCAGGATTTTGATTAAAATTAACACAATGTGATACTAATGCTGTCTTTTGTGAAGAAATGTTATTTTTGTATTTTTGATCTGATCTATGACCAGCTAATCTAGTTTTTTATTTATTCTTAGTTGTACCTACATATACTTTACCACAATTTTCCCTATCATTGCCACGACATGGTATCTTGTAAACTAAATTAGACCGCTCTAATGTATCTATTCTATATTTTGTCTTACTGAATAATTTGCTAATTGTATGATGCATCCTATGTGCAATTCTATATTATTCATTATTATAAATTCTAGATTTTTCTAATCTTTCCGTCATTAATATTTTTTTAAATTCATTAATCGAGATTGTCTCGATATCTTGTCAAAAACCCTCAACAAACCACAAAATTTAATATTAATAATTAAATAAAAAATATGTAGCGACAAATGGCTGCATTTTACCAAGGATGGTACTGACCGTGACAAATTTATGAGACACTTTTAGATTTTTTTTTTAAATTTAGCTGTTATAAAAGATATTCAAAAATATGTGTTTCTGGAAATTTTTATACGAAAGCAACTAAATCTTACTAAAACTGCAAGAAATTTAATAGATTTGTATTGTGCAAATTTAATTCGTCTATAAAATTGTAAATATGAATTTTTCTAATCCAATGTAAACAAAAAATGTGATTCGTAAAGATATTTTGTTTTCGGCGAATTTAGACAAACGACAAACGATTATCTGAAATATGCTGAACAATGATTTGATTGGAGAATTGAAAAATTTTATTTAAGCGACAATATACATACATACATACATGCTTGGTTTTGCGTGGGCTAAGCGAGTTTAGATGGCCGCGATTCGTTGGTTTGGTGTCATACCATAAGCACTTTAAAGTGAAGCAAAAGAACGATTTTGCCATTATTAAAGATTCATTTAAAATCATGTACAAACTAAGGGAACTTTTGAAGTACTTTTTATAAGTTCATGTTCTTTTACATTATTTAATTAATATTTTATTCTAATCGAAATTTTCCTTGTTCGTGTGTTTGATTAACGTCAGTAAAATTGGTAATAAATAGTAGTTCCTTTCCGTTCTACCAGCAATCATTCCTAAAACTCACTGGATTTTACCGCTATCATCACGTTTGTTTAATTCAATAGTATGCAAGTCGACAGATAGTTTAAAAGATTAAACTAGTATTCAAGGCTTACTTACACCCTTGGCCATAGTGCAGCAGTGGAAATAACTTTTAGAATATAATTCAACTTCATTATCCTTTACCATTTAGTATGAAGTGCGGTTGTGGTGAAGACATCTCTGTAGACTTAAGATTGTTTTCATAGCTGAGAAATACAAGGTGGCGCAAAAATAACCTTCCGATGTTTTTTTGGCTGTAATTAAAAAAAAATGAAAAACTTTGATTCTTCTTGTGGATTATTTTTATTTGGTCTTTTAATTTTTTTACATCAAGTCGAGAATATGATGTCATGTAAATGGCCGCCGCCACAGTTGATTGTCATTTGAGCCCTTTTTATGGCATTTTCCATCACTTTGGCCAAAACTTCCGGCGATAGGTCCTCGCATTCTTGACGGATATTGTCTTTAAGAGCTGCAAGAGTCTGCGGCTTGTTGACATAAACCCGCCACTTCAAAAAGCCCCACAAAAAGAAGTCTGCAGCGCACTGTGGCTGAAAATCGTTTTTCATTGGCCAAAAGTCAAATTTTTTTTGTCACCGATTTTTAAAATTTTTACGCCCTTTTGCAGCTAATATATCCAGATTAAGGTAGCCAAAAAATTAGGTTAAACTGTTGATAATTGTGAGCGTGGCATGCTGTCAAACTCAACGGTTTTTTGTAATTTCAGAAAAAGGTGTTTTTCTGTTGTTTTTTATCAAAAATAAATGATTACTACTCGCAAGATATCATCGATAATGGCCTGCGGTCTTTTTTATAATGTTGGTAGGATTATAGTCTTTAGTTTTTGTAAGTGGTCAGAGCTCTAGCGTTTAATATTAAGGGCGTTACGGAATATTTATGAAACTACTATATTTTTCTCAAATTTAAACTTTAGTAGAATAGAACTTCTAGGGAACAAAAGGGAACAAGAAATGTATACCACCCGGAGAAAGGTGAAAGTGTCCTCTTTACCGCTATATATACTTTTGCACCCGTGACGAGCCGTGTGTAGAACACTTTTTTCATTTTAATGAAATTACTCCAAAGTACTCGTATACAATGGTGTATATAATTTTCACTTTTTTGCCTAAAAGTTTATGTTTTTACTTTAGACTACGTAAAACTAAAAAAATTAAATATAATACCTGCGAAAGGGTTTAATGGCTTTGTTTTGATCAGCAAAAAATAAGTCATAAAATTATCACAAATTATCACAAAATTCTACAGTAAACATATGATCTGTTTCTAAATTTACCTGTTATCAAATGTTAGGGTCAACCAAAGTCATAAGCAATTTTATAACTATAATCGGGACATTAAAGCACTAAAAATAAAAAAACAACCCAACAACAACAACAAATATTGGCGAGATACTAATTAGTTTTACCTGATATTAAGGTCTGGACAACATGTGCAGTTTTGTGCAATTTAAGCACTACCTGCTATGAAATTAAAGATCAATGTGTGAATAACATGTATCTAAAAATGTATAAAACTACGGATTCGATAAGGGATTACTCAGTTAATCCTCTAAGTGTACGGATAAAACATAACAGACGCAAATAAAAATATTCAGAAAAATATGAAGAGCTTCAGTTATAAAGAACTGGCGGAAGAGTATTTTAGAAACAAAAACCAGGAAGATGTTCTTAGTTACGTTAAAATAAAATTAAACTTAAATTCGTGTAGCACCGAAATGGAAGAGGAATTATCTAATTTCGTCAAAGCACTAAAAAACGCTCCAAAGAAATTAGCTACAGTAAACAAAACTTTTATATAAAAAGTGCAAACTGGTTAGAGGGCCAACTTACTGTCGCTGCAGAAACAGCAAAGCAAGATAAGGCTGGAAGACCACGCAAATCATTAATGGGCAACTGCAGCGATAGATCTAAGAGGCGGAAACTTAAAGATATTAACGATGCAATTGGTTGTACAAATATAAAAGAATCTTTCCTACATCAATTACGATCACAGAACCAATTAACAAAAGTGGATATCATTGAAAAAGTTGTTAAAGCTAGTCCAGTGAGAACAAAACGGATTCTTAACAGTATACCAACTCCGAGTGATGCAATACAGTACACAAATGAGGAGGCATTAGCATTATTTCTGGATTTGAAATTAACAAAACAGCAATATATTAAGCTCACACTGCGTGCGATTGAAAAAGGCTCAAATATGTATCCAGCATATCTTTACATAACCGCTGCTAAAATGGACTGTTTGCCATCAAAGGACACTATTACAATCACACCAATTTCGGCAGAGGTACAACTACAATCTCTACTTGATCACACAGCCGAACGCTTGCTACAATCAATAACAGGAAATGAGTTAAAGAAATATGGAAACACAAAGTTAATTCTTTTTTGTAAATGGGGATGTGATGGTTCTTCGGGACAAAAACAATACAAACAAGCTGTATGTGAAAATATATCGGACTCAGATATGTTCATGGTATCATTTGTACCATTGCGATTGAAAAAGATTTTGGAAGATTCAGAGCCTTCGACTAGTACAACGCAAACAATGAATATTTGGAAAAATGAGACACCATCTTCTACGAAATACTGCAGGACAATCAAATTTGAATTCAAAAAAGAAACTCATGATGCCATTAACAAAGAAGTTAGTGATATCAAGACCCCAATTTCAACACTACAGCCATTACAATTACAGTTGGATGGGCAGCAAATTGAAGTAAGCTACCAATTAGTGCTGACAATGATAGATGGAAAAGTAGGTCAGGCTTTGACTAGCACGAAGGCTGCATCCAGCTGCATTATATGCCAAGCAACATCAACCCATTTAAACCAAATACCGACAAAATCATTAGATAATACCGATGCATATGAATTTGGATTATCACCACTACATGGAAGATTTGGATTTCGGTCTTCAGGATCAATAATAAACAACGAAACCAACAAAGAGTTAAGAAGTTCAAAAAAGAAACATGTTCAAGATGAATATCGCAAATTTGGATTGATTATAGATCAGCCAAAACAAGGGTCAGGCAATACAAATGATGGCAATACCGCAAGAAGATTCTTTTCAGATCCAGAAACAGCATCTGAAATAACAGGGGTGAATTTAAACCTTATTTTCAGATTTAAAATAATCCTAGAAGTACTTGCGTGCAATGAAGAAATTGACTCTAGAAAATTTGGAGATTATGCTAAGGAAACTGCAAAAATATATACAACCAACTACCCATGGAGAAATATGTCTGCAACAGTTCACAAAATCCTTTATCATGGAGAAGATGTCATTAAATATCATTTGGTGCCACTTGGAGATCTATCAGAGGAGGTTCAGGAAAAAAGGAACAAGGATTACAGATTTTATAGAGAGCACAATACTAGAAAAATTTCAAGAAATTCAACAAATGAAGATCTATTTAATATATTATTGGCAACGTCAGATCCGTTCATCTCCAGTATTCGAAATCAATGGAAAGTGGAACATCGGGATTTAGATGAAGAAGCCAAAAAACTACTAAAGAACAGAAATAGCACAGAACAAAATATGGAATATTTGCAATCAATATTTGAGTCAAATGAATAATAATTATAATTGCCTTTCATTGTTATTTAAGTACGAAAAACATAATATTAGTAAAAAATAATAATAAACAGAACCTACCATTGTTGCAAATGCTATTAAAATTTATTGCAGTTATTATTTTTAAAATGTTTTTAAAATTATCAAATTTGACAGCAAAAAATAATAAATATTTCTGTAGTAATAGTAATATTTTTAGATAATATTATTAACGTGTTTTTTTAAGTGTAACTATTCTTTGAGTGTAAACAAATTTGCAAATTTGTCAGCAAAAAATTTTCAATTTTTCTGTAATAGCAAAATCTCCAGTTGATTTTACTATTTTTTTCAGTGTAAAATTTTTTTTAAGTGTAACATTAAAAAAATTCCATTATTACAAAAAATATTTATAATTATTATTAATTTCCAAATATTCAATTTTTTAATAAATAAAAAAATAATAAACCCATATTTCACTCTAAAAGTAAAAAAATTCAAAAGTTCAACTTTGACCTAGAATTCCTTAAAAAGTCCTTAATCAATTTTAATGAAATTTAAACTGAGTCAAGCTGAACTAAATATCTATCCAATAAAATAAACATTACTTCAATATTTTGATCGGTTCAAAAGTTACAGAATTTTGGCCAATGAAAAACGATTTTCAGCCACTGTGCAGCGGTCAAATCAGGCGATCTTGCTGGCCAGTGCAAATCGCCAAAACGGGAGATTAGGCGCCCGGGAAATGCATCCTTCAGCATATCGGTTGTGGCACGTGCAGTGTGTGCCGTTGCTCCGTCCTGTTGGAACCACATGTTTTCCAATCCCAATTCATCAAGTTGCGGCAAAAAGAACTCGTTAATCATTGCTCTGTAGCGCTCACCATTCACAGTAACCGTTTGGCCCGCAACGTCTTCGAAGAAAAAAGGTCCGATGACTCCGCCAGCGAAAACAGCACACCATACAGTGACTTTGAGCGGGTGTAATGGCTCTTCGTGGGTTACACGCGGATTTTCAGTGCCCCAGAAGCGTAAATTTTGCTTATTTACGTACCCGTATTCTCTGCAGAACGGCTACTCCGGGGTCTGTCACGCCTGGCAGCATCTCGTGTTGTGCCAGTCTCTTCGAGGCGAGCGGCTAAACGTCGCAGTGTTTCACCAGTAGGCGTTGGACGAACAGGAAATCTGCGACGAAATTCACGTTGTGCCAAAGTCACCGACCGATTATTGGTCACCAATAGTCACCAATATTCTCCGTTCTGGAGCAGTGTAGCGTAACATTGTTTATTAACGTGTATTTCGCATGTGTTTACTACACAAATGTCAAAACAGAACTGACATTAGGGGCCAATCGCAAAATTTATAGCATTTTCTGATAGGAGGATTACTTTTGCGCCACCTTGTATAAGGCGGAAAAATCAAGGCTTGTTAATTAATCTACAGAAACACTGTTTCTAAAAAAATATGAAACGAGTCACATTAATTTATTATGTTACTTTCTTTCAAAAATCGCCATGTATTGTGTTCGGGTTGTGTAAAAATACAAAAACACTAAAGAGATATCGTTTCTGTGTATATGTACAAAACACAAAATAATGTAAACTTTATGAGAAAACTGATATGAGAATGATTATTTTGACGACAGCAAGGCAACATGGCTGTAGGTTGTTGTCCAATCTGATTTTGCTATTGTGGTCATATTGAAGTAATTTCTACTTTGTTGGCTAGAAAAAAAACAGAGTTTACAATATAACAAAATATTTTAAGCTAATTAGTGTTTACAAAATACATTTATATATGCATTAAAACTGTTTAAATAAATAAATTTATATGTTTTGTTTTATACCTACGAGTACACATGTGTTCAAAATAAGTAATTGTATTATTATACTCTTGAGTAAAGTTTATGTACATGTCAGAAATCTTATACATTTTTCGGTTCAAAATACATCAATTCTGATTACAAAATTAAAAGGTTTGTTTGTCGGTCACATTTAAGTGAACGGTGCAAAAATGTTTAAAAGTGGTCGCCCTATTTATTCTATTTTTTACTTACTCTAGAGTATTATAAATTAAATGATAACTTCTTGTCATTGGCTTTAGAATAAAAGTATATAATTTGGAAAAGTGGGGCTTCGAATTCGTATTCCACGCTTTGAAGAGGGAGTTGTATTTAAAGCAATAGGCAAAAGGCTACTCTACTGGCTTTGAGTTATTTTCCAAACACTATTTTGTCATAAACTGTTACGGCCTGGTAAGTAAAATTATATGCAAAAACGTTAATTACATAAAAGTTTTTGGTAAGATCTCAGTTAATAAAACATATACGAATTTACATATTCTGCACCTACACTTAAAGATTGGAGCCTAAGCTCTTACTATATTGTTTTTCTTTCTAGTCTTCTGGTGGTGAAAAAATCACTAAATTTTAAACTCGATCAAAATTCAAACCAAATTTATAAAAAACTATAAGAAGCAAGTTAGAGTCTGAGCCGAATCTTATATACCCTTCACCATAGTATGGAGTGATGGAAGAAGTCACAATCACGAAAATTCTCTCTCACTAAATACGAAAAAAAAAACAAAATAATTTATGCGTAATTTGTTAAACTGTTTAGGTTTTATGAATTTTTGGCTTGAGTTCAAATCTGAGTTAACCCATTTCTTCTTAATTAAATAAATTGTTTGGATAACTTCGTCATATTATTAAGAGCGTACTTTTTTTGAAACAATTTATTATTCATTAGACTAGCAGAACGGATCAGTACTGATTTCGAGGTCGCTACACCATCTCTAACAGAGAACGCTGATGAGATGCATGTATCAGTGTTGTCAAGAGCTAAAACAAAAAAGGCAAAGTCGGCTGTCCTGACCTTTTTAAGACAGCCGACTTTGCTAAATTGCTCAAAAATAAAAGCTGAAAAATGCTAAAAAAGTTAAATTAATTTTTTTGTTATTATTAATAAAAATAAAAAATATAAAACATGTTAAAAGTTATCCGAAAAATAAAAAAGCGAATAAAATCTATATCACATAAATATTAGGTATTTCATATGGTTTCAATTCAGTATTGGATCAAATATATAACAGAATATTTGGAACTAGTATAATAATTATTACATTATTATTTAAATATATTCACTAACAGCCTTGTGTAAAAAAAACTAAAACAGCTGGTAAGCCAATATTAAGGAAAATTCATTAAAGTTTCAAGCAAAAACGATTGCTAGTAAACTGAAGTTGACTTTTAATAATTTAAAGCAGCTACTTTAAAGCGATGTTAAAATTTAATGAACAGAATTGGTGAAATAAATTTTTATATTATGTGGAAATCATTCTCCAATGTGAAATTTTGGCGAGTTATTATCGGTCATGAACTTATAAAACAAGGATTGATGGCTTTTCCCTTCCAGATGACTCATTCAAAGGGAAACATAGTTTTAGAAAGGAAGCAGTAAGGAAGATTATAAAATTGATAAAAGTGGTCATTGAAGTCGACCGCAGGGGTTGGTGACCTTCATGACCTGACACAAAGCACTGTCAGTAGAATTTAGGCCATAGTATATCGCGCTTTAATGAAACACACTACAGAATTTATAAAATAATCAAGCGTGTGTGCATATTTGAGAACACCCAAATTCAAAATAACGGAAAAAGAACATTAGTAAAAAATCTTCATGATGACGGCCTAAATTGAAATTAAATTAATTCATCAATTATTATAGCGGTATTTATAAAGCTGCCACTCAACTTAACATAATTTGGGATTACATGCTTATACAACATGACTGGCAAAGCCAATTAAAATATATGCCGAGCAGTATTTAGTTCTTCCTCGAACCGTTTCTCCAAAAAACTATTTAGAAACAGCGTTTTCTACTTTATAAGAAATTGATGCCTAACCATGGGGATCAGTTGTGTAAAAACATTTGGGGCGTTAACGTCTCCAAAGCAAAGACAAATTACTTTGTGTATTTGATAAATAGTGGTATTAAAGGAAAACACTATTAAGTAACTTAAAAAATTATGTATAACTTCCCAAAATTGGCGAAATATTATTAACACGTTCGCCACCCAGCGTCACATAATATATGTGACGTAGAAATTTTCATTAAAACTCATGTCACATAGATAAATGAGTCGCATTATTACTCAAATATATTTAATATTGTTACGTTTCGACCTTTTCGATAACGTTTACTTGTTTGAGTTCTCTTAATTAGACGAAAATAAAATAAAAACCCAACGGAAATTGGTTATGCACTTAATGATGTCTTATTTTCTTTAATACCACTGTTTTATAAAATACACGAATTTGTTCAGTTAACACTGGAAATGCTTAGACAAGACTGACTTCTTTGTGCCTGGCAGTGTCGGCTTATATAGCATTTGACTTGCTACGGTTCTCGAACGTAGTAGAAAAATCCTCACCATGACAATAAGTTTGCTTGTGTAAGCCTGTGTTGTTATGGAGCTACATATATTATGCTTGCAGCGTATAGATGGCAGTAGCAAATATAAAAAAAATTTGGATGGCGAATCAACTAACCATTTTTATGTAAATTTTGTCCGTAATCCAATCAAGGGTGTTAGGTTTGTTCACAATTGCTATGAAGATTTTTCATACAAGTTTCTTGAACAATCTAGTAGATTCTCGTTGCAGTTTCTAGAACTTTCTTGAATGTTCTGTTTTCGTTAGTTTGAATTTGAGTGATCGAATTTGCATTATACTGTGCTTAGTCACCGCTGTATATTTATGTCAGTTAAATTTGAATCTACATTAAAATTTTGTAACAATATTAATTTCACAGTAGTTTGTAGGAGGTGATTTTCTTGTATGTTTTAGTCCAAGGAGATCAACTAGGTAGTAGCGATAACACAGTTGACTTATCTGACTAAATGTCAATTGTGTAAATTTAAACTTGTGTTGATAACATACTCGTAACAACATCGCTGATGCCAAACACCACAGCTTTGTATGATGTTTGACATTTGTTAGAGGTTCAGCTGTGCTAGAGGTTCTGCCACCCGATTACGTACAAGTTTTGACAGTTGGTCAATTATTTTTACGAAATATTTTGTATTGTTGTAGAATCGCTACTACCTTGTAGATATGCCTTGTTTAAGTCTCTGGCGAATTGCCAGATATAACCGAGTGCTGCGGTTTGCGCATATGATTAGCAGCTATTTTGACACATCGTTTTTTCCCCGAAATTTTTAACATATCTGCTAATTTATATGAAAACTATCCTTATATGCGTTGTTTATAGTTTATTCTTATCAGAATAGTAATAGAGGAAGGTTATAATTTGTTTAAAGTTTATATATTTTTCATTGATATTAAAAATTTTAAGTTAAGTAAATACATATTTGAATGCATATTTTTCGTAGATAGCTTAGAAAGAGGGCACTCAAAAGAAACTAATATCTGAAGATGACATTCTTACCGCTACTTTGAATTCCAGCGGAAGTGATGTGGATTTTGAAAATTCTGGAAGCCGTTTTACTCCAGATAGTGATAGTGAAGAGTCTGAGAGAGAGAGAGATAGAGATGCTCAGAAAACGATAGTATTTCAGAAGTTGATCGTGGTGGAATTGTTACAAATGAAAATGATGAAAATGAAGAGAAAATATCGTTTAAATTGCCATCAAATGCAAAACCAATATATTATTTTATGCAGATATTTTATGACGAGTTAGTGAAGAAAATAGTTTTGTGGACAAATGCCGTTGCTAATTTTATGTCTAAAAATAAAAAACTAGGTGCAAAGTCCTATCTTTTTAGATGGAAAGATTTGACTGTTGAAGAAATAAAACAATTAATTGCTCTGTGTACTGCAATTCCTCTCAATAATAATCCAGAAATGACGCTGTTTTCGAGCAAAGATCCGCTTCATTTTCAAAGTATTTCCGGAGCAACTATGAGCCGTATAAAGTAAAAATATAACTCGTTGCCTGGGCTTCTATTTTCCTAAAAAATGTGATCAATCTAATCGCCTACAGCAAATTCAAAATGTCTTTAATCATATTCTTCAAAATATAAAAAAGTCTACAGTCCTCCGCAAAACTTATCTTTGGATGAAGCTCTTCTTTTGTGGAGAGGAAGACTTTCATTTCGCCAGTATATTCCAAACAAAATACATAAATACGAAATAAAGTTTCACGAACGAACTATGTAATCCAGATGGATTTTTAGCAAATATGCTTACTTACACTGGAAAAGGTACCGTTTTCAATGAAAAATTACCTTCATTTGGAGTTGTTGCTAAGTTAGTGCAGAATTATTAGCAAAAGGGACATTATTACAATAGCGTAGATCTGGCAGAATATTTATTATGTAATAAAACAACAATGCGTAAAAGGTTGATAGTAAATAGAAATCATAATCTCCCATATGTCATAAAACGTAAGCTCAATAGAGGAACAACAGCATGGAGGCGTTACGCAAAAGGCGTTATTGTTTTAAAATGGAAATACAAAAGGGTCGTACTTATGATTTCTACGAAGCATAATTCTGACATGGTTAACACAACTTCAAAAAGAGGAGTAAATTCACTCAAACCGAAAATGGTTGTTGATTACAACAAAAACATGCCACCAGGTATCGATCAAACGGTGTTTCGAAAAAAATTGCTGATATCGGAAAATAGTCACCCTTATTGTGATTGGCGTAATCGAATTACGTCAACTGTCGTAGTTGATGTCGAATTTGAAATGTTATGCTACCGTGTAAAATTTTCGGCCGTACAATTTTTGTAGAAGAATGATATTGTAAATGATTATACTATATTAAGTGATTATGAAACAACATGTTGCAAAAACTGTCAAAAACTGTTGTTTATAATAAATAATATAATAATACAAACGAATAAAAGTTATTTATTCAAACAAATAAGTGAAAATGTTGAGTGTTGCTTTTTATTCATCCTCCGAAGATGAAAATACAGCCAGAGTACGGTAAATAAATGCTGTAAGGAAACAAGGTAGCAAACAAATCATGCATTATTGGCTCTCATCTCTATTCCATAGTATAGGCTGACTTCAAAACAAGTTTGACAGCTTGCAAAGCAACACTGGAAGCATGAGTTTACAAGGCATTTTAGTGTTGCTTTGCAAACTGCGTTTATGAAGTCAGCCATTAATTATGAATTTCGTAAAAAATTTTTAACCCTTTCTTGCCTAGCGTGCATTATTAAAATATGAATAAATCGGTCTTCAAAAATCCAAGAAGTGTTTCAACGTCCTTATCAAAAAGCCAATGGTATTGGACTAAACGAAGAAATGATTTGAAACGTAAGAAAAGGTTTAATAATGAAGAAATTCTCCCAAAATTGATAAGAATATCGCCAACTATTAAATTGATACATTTTAGTGATTTTTATTACTTTTACATTTTATTTGAAAAAGTTTGTTCCACAATTTATTTAAAAAACCACGGCACAATCTCATTTATAATATATTTTTTAATTTTTGCGTTTTTTCCAATTTTATGAACGATAAAAGGTTTATTTTTCAAAAATACCCAATATGTTAATAGATGAGGATTTTTGTCGACGTTTTTATTTGATATAATATAATAATAATTTAAAAAACTTTTGTTTGTTGAGGGTTTTTAGCTAGTCTATATACATGCGTTTCATTGGTGCTAAAGCCAAATCATCAGTATACCTTAAACCTAATTTTTAAATGTTTCAAACCTCTTTATTTATACCAAAACTTTTAAAAACTCAATGAGAGTAATAAAAATTACAATAGTATAAATTATAAATTTTGGGAATAATTTCCAATATTGCAGTTAAAATTTTCAGAATATGCGCTATTTTCGCGGGGTTTTTAATTTTTTAGTTTCTTTGCTAATTACATTTTGGAGTTTGATATCAAATTAAAGTCTTACATCAAACTTTGTTTTCATTTGATGAAATCACAAATAGTCATAAAAAATTAAATTTTAAGGTATTTTTAAAACAAAACTAAAAATCAATTTCATTGATCTTGTATATTTACATAATGTCTTGACGACCCATCGATTTGTGTTGACAAAAGTCAAAGTCGAAATGAATAATAGCACTAACAATTTTCTGTTGTTTTTATGATGTTTATTTGCGGTTGAAAAATTATATACTGCACAAATTTAAATTTTTGGGATAAATAATTTATATGCACCGTGTAAAAAAATACATTTCTTTAAAATGAATAGTATAAAAAATAGTTATGGTTATTTATATACGAAAAGAAAATATAAGCGATAAAAAATACTGTAACATGCATCCATAATATTATACTAATAAACCTACAAAAATAAGTTTAAAGAAAGAAACAAACAAAAAAAGCAACAACTCTTTGCTTTTCGACTGTTTAGTTATGCACATGAATACACACAATGTGCACATGAACGTATTGCAGTATTAACGCATGTGTGACCAAAGAGGGCGAAATTACAAAACCACGCCAATTTTCATCAACAATTTGAAGTTTTAGTATTTTATAAGGTACTTAAACGCGGAAAATACTTCGAAAAATACAACTGCTCTGTGGTGTATGAGAAGCTCTTGTGACCACCAACCAGTGTATTGGCAGGTTTTCAGGTCATATTCATTTTGTTGGTCAAATATTATATCCATTTGTGTAACAATAATATTATGTATTTTGTATAACATTTTTATTCTATTATTATAAATATATATTTTTGTTTGGAAATATTGTTATCACTACCGGTATTATTATTATCATTATCATTATTATCAATAGTGCAAGGTAGTTTTATACATATTTACATAGGTAGTTTAGTTATATCCAAAGTTATGTTAACATTTTGCGTTCTGTTAAGTATGAACTGGTAAACAAATAAGCCCGTTATATGTTATAATTATTTCATACAAGCCTAAGCATATGTTACATAGTCATAGATTTTTGCTGGATCAAATTGATAATAGGCTATGGTTGCAGTGGTTGCTAAGACTTTAAACAATTATGTCAGTTGTTTCTGAGCTAATTTGTTTTTATACTGATACATTAGTAAGATTTCTAGGGATGCCAGACTTCGTGCATCAAACAAGCACTCAACAGGGAAAGACAAAATTATTGGCTATGACAAATATAAAAGGGTTAGAAATAATGGAATATTTTGTACCAAGAGAAGAATTAAATCAAGAGACATTCCTTGTTACTGTAGGATTAGAGTTCTTAAAAGCTATTATTAGTAAAACTACAATACCTCATATATAGGAATTGTAAAAGAACAAGAGACATAACGGTGTAGAACCGCCTGTATAAACAGTGATATGGTTATTGGTTACACGGTGATACAATTCAAGTAATTAATAATTACAAAAATTGTCGGCCTATTTAACTGTAGTTACCGCGTGATATAAAAAAAATCACCTTTTTGCATGATCACCGAGGTATTTTCTAGACGATTATAACCAAGAAAAGTTCTTTTTCATTGGGCGCTCGAATAGACAACGTCATACATTAAAGTGAGTGGTGAAGAAAAATATAACATCGTCAGAAGGAACTGCACATAATTTAAGTGGGAAGGTTTAATTTTGTTTAACACAATTTAAACAAACTTTGTATTAAGATAAGCGTGGTAGCCATAAACATAGTTTTTCCTGAAACTAAACATATCTCATGTTCCCAGGGTAAAAAAAAATCCAAAAATCCAATCTCTAAACTTACCGGCAATATATTTTGTTTGTCGTTTGTTGTAAGTGTCTTTACTGCCATTGTTTGCATCATTGATATAATTTCCAGAAAGTTCGGTATAACCGCCGGCAGTCGTGTTGGTAAAGGTAGTGGACTCATAAAAGAGCCGCTACCGTATCATTTTTATTTTTACTTGTTCTGGATCTTGTTCGAGTTCGCATTTGGTAAAAATGTATTAATTAACAACCAACTGAGAGAACAGACAACTAAAGAAAAAAAAAACTAGCCAACACAACCGGCAAAAGCCACAACAAACGTTTAATTCAGTTGCCCTGATAGCCATGATCACACATTCATGTCAGGAACAACATCATACCTATTTAGCCCTACTCCTAACCGGTATCATCAACAACCAATAGCCCAGCAAAAGCACCATAAGAAAACAACAAAAACCAAAGATGAAAAAAAGCACGCCAATAACGCCGATCGAATTCAAGTTATTTTATAATTATTATTGAATCCCTCACAGTAACTACAACAACGTACATGCACGACATTTGGGTATCGACATATGTATATACTTATATTACTATATTATTATCATTTTTTTTGTTCTTTGTTAATTAGCAATTACACTCATTCCTAATATTATACGTACATACATATTTGCACATATAGACATATTTGCATATGTAATTCGTTCACGCTGCTGTTATTTAATTTCTATACCAACCTATAGACACATGTATACGATCATCTCATCAGCAATAGGAGGCCTCATCAAGAGCTGCAGTTTGACAACACACAACTAGTATCGGAGAGTCAGCAAACCCATTTATTTTATTATTTTTTTAGTTTAATTTTGATTTTTTTGTAACTACAAGTTATTGTAATTCGAAAAAAAAAACATATCCAATGCCTTCAAGCATGTTGCCAATAATACGTTATTCTTTGTGTTAAAATATACATGTTGCAATACTTCCTGTAAAAATATAGAAACATCTGTTTAGTTGCAACAATTTTAATATATGGGTCATATGCATTTACAATATGTATGTATGTAGCATTCGTTTTAAAGATCAGAGAAGGAAACGTCAACACTATCATGAAATTATTTTTATCTATCGGTATTTTGTTTTTTTTGCGATAGTGTATCATTCTTAATAGTAAATTAAATGTTCGTATTGACAGATATATATCGATATAGTTATACGTATATATACTGCTAGCATTGTAAATTGCATGCAGTTTCGATTTTTCCACTTCTCAATGATTATTCTTTTAAGCCTAAATTTATAAGGTTTTTTTTCTTTCTCTTCAATATTACTTAGCTCTAAGTATACTTAGTGGTATAGGGCAATGTTTTTATATCATAATATTTGAATAAAGAATTTTTGAATTATGATGAATAAGTAGATTTTTTTGTCAATTTCTCGCTACATATATGTAGTGTGGATTTCAGTAATTGAACTAGCACACCTGAAATCAATGGTAGGGAGGGTACAGACGTGCAGGTCTATTCAGTGACACCGACGATAGACTTTTAAGTTTTTTTTATTACTTTGTTTTGGGTTGTCCTTTCGTAAGTTACAGTTCTTTAAGTTGATCCAAAATGGGTACAAAATAACACCTCGTATACACACGAGCAACATCCGGTCCTTTATTTTAGTTTTACTGTTAAGTAAGGGAGTCTAAAATAATTATTTATGTAAAGACGATTTTCTATTGGCACAGGAATTTGTGAGACCAAAAACCCCCCCACCCGACTGATCGCTAGTATTTTGCAATGGCTCCCATAGGTTCTCCCATTTTTTTACCTACTATCTTGTCACATATAGCAACATTTGCCAGTAGGACGGTTTATTTGATTTTCTAAGAATTGACGTCCATTAAACCGTTGTGTACATTACACCAGTAGGTTGTATGTGTGAATCCCAACGCAAGTTTTAAAAAAAATTTTTAAAAGTAAAATTATTTCGATGACCATTTTTTTGCCAATATTTTAGCCATTAATATACCGACTTCAATTATTTTTAGTCTAAACCTTCGTAGAACTCCATACAAGAGATCTGCTTCATAAAATTGACCGTAGGACAGCTGGGGCCATAAAAAAACAACAGATTAGGACACATAATAAAAAAAAAGTTTTTTAGCTACATATATCTCGTTAATTATTTGACCGAATTTTCTAATTTTTATACTTAAAAATACTGAGACAAATTCCAAGAGAATGATCCAAAATTTAGGTCCCTATGCTGTTTGATGCCTTATTTCTCGATATTCTACATTAGCAGAAGGACAGACGGACATCGCTCATTCGGATTTTCTATCTATAAGGATCCAGAATATATATACTTTATGGGTACTTAAATGAATAATGAAGAAATTACATACGGAATGACAAACCTATATATCTCCGTTCCAAATTTTTTGGTCAAGTGTGCAATAAGTTGTAAAATAATAAATTGCATAAATATATTTACATATTTCATCGAAATTACGAAATCCACGAAGGTCGTCAGGGATATCGAGTCTATTTAAGCTTACAGTAACAAAGCGTTTACTTGCGGAACGCAGCTACCAGAGAGGTGCTGGCAGACCTACATTTTATATCCTTCCATTTCAGCTATTTTTTAATTAAATTATGTCGTGTAAAAAATGCTTAACGACAATTTTAGAAACTATTGACACACAAATACGCCAAACACTTTGCCGTTTTAACGTCAGTTATTAATAAATTTACATACAGTGTCGTATATATTGGCGTTTTTGCCAACAACGTCAGACTTTCGCCAGATAAACGCGAAGCACAATAAGGGTGAGTAACTACTAATATTGATTAAAACTTAAAAAATTGATATAAATCACTTTTATAGCATTTTCCACGAAAATTAAGTTCGTGAAGAAATCGGCTACAATTCAAGGCTTGTTTTCATAATTTTCGTGGAAAATGCGATAAAAGTGATTTATATAATTAAAAAAAATTACTAAAACTACAAAAAGAATAAAAACTTGGGTGCTGTGTAACGAAAATGCTTGGAATTGGGAAAAATAATAAGAAGGATCATATCATGGAAAAAATCATGTTTAAACAATGAATAAAAATTCTTCAAAAAAGTGCAAAAATCTTTGCTAAAATTAGAAAAAAACTTTAACAAAATTCTTACATATATCACAAAATTAACAAAAATAAAAATTTTGAATAAAACATATATTTTTGTAACAGATTCGAAAATTCAGATAAAAGCCTCATTTGTCAATGTCCAGCTCTGTTCAATCACTGAGCTATTTAACTACCCAACTCGACATTACCCGAACTCGCAGACCTTATGGAATGCAAGCTGAATAGAATTAACCAATTTGTTCCTAAATCGAGTTGGGTAGAAATTTAAATAAAATACAAATAAATATAAGTGGTAATTTATTTGGCCTCGTATCAATTGAACAATTTAAACAAAAAGCAAACCAATATGTTAACATATCCCTAACACCCAAAATACACATAATAACTAACAAGGATGAACAAAAATATATATTGAAAAAATTCCACGATAACCCTCTTTTCGGAGGACATCCTGGAACAACTAGATTACCTAGGAAACTAGGACAATTTTATTATTGGGAAAATATAACTAAGGATGAGAGACAATATGTAAAAAAATGTGTTCAATGTCAGATCAATAAGACCACGAAACTCATAAAACCAGATATGATTATCACAAACACCGCAAAAACCCTTTCAAACTGTAATAATAGATACAGTAGGGCCCCTCCTTGTATCAGAAAACGATAACCAGTACATTGTAACTATAATATGCGACCTTACTAAATATTTGGTAGCAATACCAGTAGCTAATAAAAACGCCAACAATTGGTTGATTATTGAGTTCTTGTTACAACTTTGATATTTTTTAAACTTTTTATTTGGTTTAATGAAGGTTTAATATAATATCTCCAGTTGTTCTAAGAAATATTTGGGTAAAGTTCCCTGATGATCTGCATTAGCAACAGTGAAATGCGCATAGGAACAAGCTATACCCCTCAATAATCAATTGCAATCTGTTTTTAACAAAATTGTTAATGTTTTACTGAATAAGTAAAATATTAATTTTAGGAAAAAGTGCGAATAAAAATTAAAAATACTTAAATTTGAGACATTCCCATAAAGAGCTCCTGTTCTTCTTTCGGCACCTTGTTGTGCTATACTTAATTTCTTTCTATTTATATGAAAAAATATCGAAAAGAACTGTGCTACGCTGTCAGAAATCATTATTCTGCTCAGTAGATCATCATTTAAAAGATTTCATTAGGTTTTTGTATTTCAAATGCTCTTGTATGTGAACGACAAGAAGTCTCGATTTTCTCGAAATATTTTCTACCTTTTGAGACCCTTGCTCAACAATATCTAAAAATGATGGCTCTTTGAAAGTATTCATTCTTAATTTAAGCTGTACTCTATTCCAATCATATCATTTCATGATGTCCTCGTATGTCGGCAATCTTCCACATTACCGAATGTTTTACAAATATAATTTTGACTTCTAGTTTCCATGATACAAATAATACAAATTTATGTACATTTTGCAGTAAATATGTGCACAACCACGAAATTATTATACTATTATCGCACTAAAAAGTTTAAAAATACTCCTTCACAGTGTGGCTGGCAGAACTAGACTCACTTTCTTTAAATCACTTGTATCACACGTATGCTTTTACAAATACATGTGCTTTGTGTTTAAGTTCTAGAGAACTTAAAAGTCGTTAGGATACAACATAATAGGTTTACAACAACAGCGATCAATACAAAGAGAAAAAAGAGTTTACAGTACAATGAGTGGTGAAGAATAATGTTACCATTACTATGTGCTTTCATTTATTTCAGTAACAACCTCTCGAAGTGTAGAGACGTGTTTTTCTGCATTCGCCGCGACTGAACTATAAGATTGTTAAAATTTATAAAAGAAAAACAATAACAAAAATAGCTAATTAGTAATATACATACAAACACACATATAAGAGTGAAAAAAACAGAACTCTTAATGAGTTCCAATAGCACTAACAACAATAAACCTTCAGTCAGCAGAAAAGGGTGTTTTTTTAAGCTAGATAGAACTTTAAATTGTAAAAAGTAACACAAAAAATTAAATTTTGATGAAACATTTTTTTTTATTTGTTTCAGTATACTCTGACAAATCATCAAATCAAAGCCACGAGACCATTATATGCGTCGTTCTTTCGCCGATTGGGCTCTAGAGCAGTTGGCAACTGACCCGTTGTTTTATCGCAAAATTGTGTTCAGCGATGAGGCGCATTTTTGGCTTAACGGGTTTGTTAATAAGCAAAATTGCCGCATATGGAGTGAGACCAATCCACAAGAGACCCTACAGACTCCATTACATGCAGAAAAATGCACCGTTTGGTGCGGTTTTCACGCTGGTGGCATCATCGGACCTTATTTCTTCAAAAATGAGGCCGGAGCTCGCGTTACGGTCAATGGAGATCGTTACCGCACCATGATCAATGATTTTTTGTTTGAAAATATGGATGACATTGATCCGGAGGAGATGTGGTTTCAACAGGATGGCGCTACGTGCCATACGGCGAACGCAACCATCGACTTATTGAAATCAAAATTTGGCGATAAGTTGATTTCGAGAAATGGACCTGTCAATTGGCCTCCAAGGTCGTGCGATTTGACACCTCTCGATTAATTCCTGTGGGGCTACGTGAAGTCACTGGTTTATGCTTATAAACCAGCAACAATTGACGCCTTGGAGGCCAGCATTGTTCGTGTTATTCGTGACATACGGCCAGCAGTGCTCGAAAAAGTGGCCCAAAATTGGACGTCCAGAATGCGCTTCGTTAAGAACAGCCGCGGTGCCCATATGCCCGAAATCATTTTCAAATGTTAATGTCACGTATTGATCTTTCGAATAAAAAAAAATTTTGATTACAATTTAATTTTTTGTGTTATTTTTTACAATTTCAAGTTCTATCGGGCTTAAAAAAAACACCCTATTATGTATGTATAACTTTCCTTGCGGAAGACGAAAATAACAATAACAAATAAAAAAATAATTTACATACAACAGAAAAAACAATTACTCGTGCACGATCATGTTATCATTTAATGATAAATAGTGATAAAGGAACAACAATTGCTCCCATTAGCAAACTGGTTAATTTAGCTGTAAAAGCAAATAAACAAGCAATAACTAGTAAATTGACCAATGTTGATAAAGTGGCCAATGTAAATAACGTGTCTAACATTGCAGCAGAAGGTGAAACAAAATTCAAATAGGTATGGAAAGATACGTGACCGTGTTAAAACGGGGTAGAAGCCCAGAATCTTCAAAGATTGCATCAACGACGAAAGTTGCCAGAGATGGAAACACTGCCTCAACAAATAATAACCAAAATCGTTTCGCGCTACTGCAAGAAGAAACAGCAGATCAAACAAATGCAACAAAGTCAAGCCGACCACCCCCTATCTATTTAAGAGAACAGAACTCGAAATCAATAATAGGAGAAAACGAGTTCTACGTAACTCAAAGACATGGGTAACTAAAGAAAATAACTAGCGAAAAATAGTTTTGGAGTTTGAGACTCAAAACAAGAGTTTTTACACATATCAGCTAAAAAGTGCTAAGGGCCTCCTTGTTGTTATAAAAGGTATAGACTCGTGCGTTGATCCAACAGAGGTAAAGTCAGGTCTGGAAAGCAGTGGCTCCAAGGTAAAAATGTTACCAATATAATAAATAGAGAGAGGGTAACCCAACATAAAAGAGTTGGACCCATCCAATGTCTGAACTGCAAAGAATATGGCCACACTAAGACTTATTGCAAGTTGCCCACCGTTTGCGTGGTGAGCTGCACAGTACTGCCAACTGCGATAAATCAAAAAGTGACGCCAAAATTAAAAAATGTAGCAATTGTGGTGGTAACCACACCGCAAACTACAGGGGATGCCCTGCTTATTCTACTTATAAGCGGTCTTTGACGAAGCAAAATTATTTTACTCTTGTTCAGCCTGTAAAGTTTTTGAATTATCCACAATTACCTAAACCAACAACCAGTAATTTTTCATATGCCTACGCTTTGAAGTCTAACCAGACAATACCGCAAAAAACCATCTTCAGTAAAATTTTCTTATGCCTACATTTTGAAGTCTAACCAAAATACAGTGCAAAAAGTGTTGCCGTCAAATGAAGCTCCAGGCTTAATACAAACAGTAAATACTTTCACAACCAGCATGACCTGCATGATGCAGGAAATGCTGAAAATGCAGTTCACCTTGTTGCAGGCTGTGTTTAATAAACCATGAACTTAAAAATAAGCTTCTGGAACACAAACAGAATCCGCCAAAATAAAACTGAACTCGAATATTTACTTATGGATAATGAAATTTATGTAATGCTGATCTCTGAGACTCATTTGACGTCTCGAAGTTTCTTTAAAATTAGTGGATACAATTTTTACGATACTAAGGATCCCCGAGGTAGAGCTTGTTTTGGGTCAGCAATACTAATAAAGTCACGTTTGAAACACTACTTAATGAGTGAACTGTGCGAAAATTATCTTCAAGCAACAACAATCTGCGTTGAAAATTTTCATAAAAAACTTGTGATTTCGTCGATATATTCCCCGCCTAGATTTTCAATTACAGAAGATCAATATAGTAAATTTACATATCTTTAGGTCCTCGATTCCTTGCAGCTGGGGACTACAACGCAAAGAATATATTCTGGGGCTCACGACTAATCACACCGAAAGGTCATATTCTTTTTAATACAATCTCAAAAATGGGTATGAACGTAGTTTCAAGTGGACAACCAAACTACTGACCTACGAAAAATCCCCGATGTCATTGATTTCGGGGCAATAAGAGGTGTACCAAGCGAATTGATTGAAGTTGAAGCTTCTTTAGACTTATCTTCAGACCATTCGCCTACTATTGTCACTTTATACTCACATAAAACTCTGTCACCTACATGTAATTTAATGAAGGCAACAGCACGCGTTGAAATAGAAAAAGTTTTTGAGTGCCCATTGCACGGAAAACGTGTCGTTAGAACACCAGCGGACATTGATGAATCTATTAAAAATCTCAATCAGACCTTTAGCAAACTGTTCGACATGCTACTACTACTACAAATCGACAGGTGAGATATAATAAAATTTACTCCGTAGACGTAAAATTACTTTTATCTGAAAAAAGAAAAGGTCGAAGAGAATGGCAGCGTTGCAGATCGCCACAGTTAAAAATAAGGCTGAAGGAATGTACTAAAAACTTAAAAAACTATTAGAACATCAAAAATCTGCATCTTTACAAACTTATCTGGGTGAACTTGATTCAACTCTACAAACTGATTATTTGTTATGGCGAGCAGCCAGAGGCCTTAAATGACCGGTAATAATATTTGTAAAAAAATTTTACACAAAATGAAAAGAGATACGACGAATATCAAAATTATCTTTTTGAGATATGACTACGTTGCAATAAAGGAGCGATATGCATACGATGCATATGAGTGAATTCTTATTAATGTATTTTCTAGCTTATTCGATAATTGTGGTGCAATTGAGTTAATTTGGTACAATTTTTTTCATTAAAAAGGTACAATAAAACAATTTTCATTAACGAGGAGTTGATTGTATTCCTGGGAGTATTGCCAGCATTTCTAAACATAAAATCTGCCAAATTGGACGATTTTTCAATGAATCTTTAAAATCAGCATTTCATTTCGAAAAATCTCCAAAAAATCGCCTATGCAGATTTTAGTTCTTATTCTGGTTAGTCGATTATTTCATTAATCAAAAAGTTGAATTAGTTCCTAAAAAAGGATTTTAGTTATTTTAGTTATTCTTTAATTAAAAAAGCAAACTTATAATTTTAATAATAATAAAAACTACAACAACTTGAAGAGATCACGAATTAAAAATTTTTTAATACGGTATACATTTTTTAATTAATATATAATTCTTGGTTTTTAGATTTGGAGAAGCATAATAAAAACGTTTGATTTCATGTATTTTAAAAAAAACCCCTATAAAAGTGATATTCATTTCATATATTTCTGGCAACCACAAATCATGTTAGTATTTGCTCTCAATTTTTCAGTTTCAGTAGAGAGCAATTAAATGAAGTAATGAGACAGGAAATGAATGGAAATGAACCACAACATGGTACATCGGATATGAAGAATATTTTCACGGCGCGAATAAGTATTTGTCTAACTGTGTATTAACTTCGTTGACAAAATCAACAGTATGTTTCGACAACAAGAAAGGAATGTTTGGCGATACACATGAATACTCACTTAGCTAATGACAAGTTACATACACAAACATTTTGTGGTAAGGTCTTTTTCCTTAACCCACCACCGAAGGACATATGCTTAAAGAGGCTTATTCCTTTTCCAAATGTTTCTCGTACATATATGCCCCATGTGGTTGTCGTTGACGCAACCAAAGTTGTTCACGAGTGGTATTGGCCTATATGTCTATCTCTGGTTGCCAGTCGGTTCTCAGCTTTCTCTGCCGGCGGACGTATTTTCGTTAGTGCTTTTTGTCAGAATATACAAGAGAGAATTTAATATCAACTAAAAAATACACATAAAAGGAAAAAATCTATTCCATTTAAATCTATAAAATTTATTTTGTTAAATCTATACTAATGTGGATGGCTGTGTTTATGTGGTGGTATGAGGAAATGAATAATTGAGTTTCAATAAAAAGTAAAATTGTAATAATTTTATTTTGAAGATGAATCTGTTGCCTATGAAGCTGTTTACGACTACAATCGCGTTTATTTTTTCATTTTCTTTATTTCAAGCCCAATTTATTTACATTTTGATACTTTGTAGTCAAGTAAATAGTTAAAACACGTGCATTTGTATGTGTTTGTATATGCAATCGGTTACATCTATCTATGAGAGTGAAAGTGTCTAAATGTATGTTAATTTGTAAATAAATGTAAAAGCTTTTAAACAATAAAAACATTCGCACGTTTCTTCACGCGAGTATTTGTCCAAGTTCGGTAATTACGGATCCGTAAGTGTTTTAAACATTTGCGCAGTAACCGAGTTTCTAATTTGACCAAGTTAAAGTGCGGCGAGTGTTTTATTCCTGTAAATGTTCAAATCTGAAATTAAAAAGTGTGTAACAACGTAACTAACGGACTAAATTTTTTATGATACATATGTATATAAAATATTTCTTACAAGCTTATCAGAAATTTTAAGGTCTAATTCATAAAAATTACTCATTTTAGGTTTTAGGCTTATTTGTAAACGTTTAATAATTTTAAACGTTTTTATTACATTTATAGCTGCATGTTTGGGGGCATATAATATTCAACAACTGGATTAAGTGCTTCTAATGCTGCCTTTACACAATATGTATTTTACAGTGTGTTTGTCAGCTTGAAAATGCATCTGTAAATGCGCCTGTTTGTCAAAATTGTACTTTTTGCTTTTACACTTGAGTTTTTGGTGTCATCTGACATAACCTATAATAGATTACAACAGTATGACCAATTGTATTTAAGTAATTAAAAAATTAGTTTTTTTTGCAGAATACATTTTTAATAATTTGCCGAATCACAAACGCTATGTTCTTGCCGCCATATACAATTGACTTGCAACACAGCTGATGGTCAGATAGTTTGTCAGTTGAAAATAGAACACGCTCTAATTGAAAATTTTTTCACTGTAAAAGCGGCCTGACATTTACAGAAGCAAATTTTTTTTGCTTTTACACACAATGTATGCATTTTGCAGAGGGAAATTTGACAACCACTCTGTGAAATACATAGTGTGTAAAGGCAGCATTAGTTGTTCCTTTCTATAAATTACTACATTCTCTGGCTTTGCCGGCATAATCACCGCCAATGGCATACAATTTTTTCCCAAGGCGACTTCATGTGCCTGCTTGAAGCGACAAAGAGCTGAATGATTCTGCTTAAATGAAACTACCGATTTAAGACATGAAAACAGATTGTAGTGATCAAATTCATTGCATTGAATATGCATATTTTTATTTATGTATAAAAATATCTTTGTATGCATAAATACATACACGCAAACAATACACTTTGTAGATAGCGCTACAATAATTATTATTAAGTTGTTAAATAAATAAACAAAAATCAAACTTAATGCCAAGACGGTCTTATAACTTATAAATATCAGATTATTTACGGCTTGGAGTCGGGCAGAGGCTACAATAAATATTTGAAAATTCATGCGTGTTTATAACAGCTTTATAGCACTATTGTAAGTATATAAATACTCTTATTGCAAATTTTTCTTATAAACCTTTAATAAGGTATTTATGAATTAGACTGTTAATATTTTATTTTTTATAAGTGTCATCATTTGCTGATTCTTGATAAATTCTATACGCTGGTGTTCATGAATGAGATCAGAAAGAAGTAATGTGAAGTATTTGTGTGATTTGTGATGTTGTGTGATAAATGCATACATTGAATATTTTGATGTAAAGAAGATTAACAACGCTAACCAGCGTAAGTGAATTTAATTGGATAACTAAGATGAGCTAGTAAAAGTGCATGAGGAATGTAAGTATGTAAAAATTGCTATCTTATTTTGTGTGCCTGTATTTAAGTATATATACATATGTATATGTATGCATACATCCATACACATATATTTTTTCATTAAATTCAGCACACTTGTCGTATGCCCATTTTGTTATTGTGAACGTCAAATTATTTAGGATACATTTATACACATACATATGGACATGCTTATGCACTTTTGTGTAAATACGTATTATTAAGTTTTTTTGCGACCCCGATTTCTTTAAATCTCTTTTATATACATACATACATGCATACCTATATCTGAAAAGGAAATGATTTTAAGCACTACATAAATTTTATCCTTTTCGCAATACATAAACAAGCAGTATATATACATATGTACGTATATTGATTCCTATGGTTCCATGTTGGAGCAAAGGGCTGTAAAGAAATTCCTCGTTCGGGATCTGTCCTTTGCCATTAATCTAATCTCAGACCAGCTTTTTCCTGTTTCGTAAATTTCGGGTTCTAGTTGCCCTTCTCGGGGTGTTAGCAGGTGCCTCTTCTTCTGCTACCATGAGGGTTCCAGTCAATTGCCATCTTTGATATATCCTCATGAGGTCTACTCAAAATATGGTCAACCCATGGCAATTTTATACGTAAAATATAATTTAATTTCTAGACAAACTTCTAACTTGGCAATATATATTTTAATTTTCTAATCCAAAAAAGAATTGTAATTTTTAATAGAGTTACCTCTAATATCGGAAAAAACTATGGAAGAAAATTTTTTGACCAATTGTAAGTTTATTTATCACATTTATTTTTTTGTGCAGAATATATTTAACATAACTTCTCTTCTCTCCTAACAATTTGATGTTTTACCAATAATGATGACTTTTCTGTGGAATTCGTGACATACTGGAAACGAACATTATGAATAACAACAACTTGAAATTTTCTTTTATGAAATCAAACTATATTTATTCAAATACACTCACTTCAGCAGCTGATTATCAACTTACATATTTTACCTGAATTGTTAAATTTTGTTTACATTTTAATGTTTATTTACATACACGGATTTGTTTTCAAGTCAAAATTTTCAAGAATTGAGATAATAATAAAAATACAATAATTTAAATAATCCAGTTTTTTGTGTGGGAATTAAAAATAAATAACTATCTGCTTGCGTGTGCCCCAGTCAGTGGTCATAATGTTGGTTATTTTTTGGGTTAGTCCGATGTAATGAAAACCTGAGTTACATAGTCCAGCCCAATTAAATCACAATGATAAATGAACCACGTTTCTTTCATCTATTTGGAATATTCTTGGACTAATCCTGACCACTTTTGTATTATGCGGACACATGCATTGCCTTGCACATGCATGTGTCTTTAATATTATCAATATAATTATTTTTTAAATATACATATGTACATAGGTGTACGCTATATTTTTTTTAATTTTGATACATTTTAGTTATTTTTAATACTTTTACTTTTTATTTGAAAAAGTTTGTTTTATGATTTATTTAAAAAACCAGGGCACAATCTCATTTATAATATAATTTTAATTTTTTGCGTTTTTTCCAACTTTATGAACGATAAAAGGTTTGTTTTTCAAAAATATCCAATATGTTATCAGATGGGATCTTGTACAGTTATCAAATAATTAATTATAATGAATTCAGTAAGTTGTCGACGTTTTTATTTGATATATGTAATAATAATACCAAAAATAAAAATAAGTTGATGGCGGTTGGACCAGACAATAAAGGTTTTGGTTCAATATAATCTGTATTTTTCTGATATAGAATTACAATCGAATTTCAACAACAATTGATTTAAAAAATACGAATTCGGTATTCATATTCAGCAGATGGATTTAATTATATTTTTTTTTTATTTAAATCTTCTTTTACGTTTGTAAAATTTTGCTGTGTAAGAGAGAACTAAATATGAAAAATTACGATCAAATCGCAAACAGAAAGCTTTTTGATCTCAAATCCAACCCATAATACGGCTTATTTTCGTAATATTTTACCATTAAATTGCGTCCAATTACGTAGTGCGATATTCCGCGAAACTATGATTTCTTAGGAGTTCTTCATGAATTCAAGACCAGTTAATTTTATATGAATACGAAGAAGTGAATTTTTTATCTCCTAAGATCTTAACTTATCATTTTGTATATGTTGAATTGCGGAAAATACGAAAATATGCACAAAAAAATAGAAATATGTATACACATACAATTTTTAGAGGCGGTACAGCTCGCGAACTATTATTGCTACGCCCTACAAATGTTTTGAAAATTTCTCTCAAACACTCCAATCTAAAATTCCAAAGTTCATATGTATGTATATGATAGGAACTGATTGATTGAAAAATATTTGATCAATTGCGAACGATTCTTAGAATACATTTTAATTAATTCCACATTAAATTATTTACTTGGATAAAGCAATCTAGAAACTAAATATAGATTTGTGGAAAATAGGTACTTGCAATATTTATTTATTTGTTTATTTGGTACCTTCTATAACAAAACACATGTTTTATAATATATAGAAGGATATTGAATGTTAATTAAGATTACAAATGGATAAAATATGTGAACAATTACATTAGTGCATTTTATATGTTTAATTCATTAATTACAACTCATTACAACAAAAGTTTAGAAACGAATGATAAAACAGGAAATTATTTAATATGCAACATTATTTTGTTTTTCGTTTTAAGAGTAAAAAATAAATATGCTTATACACTCGAAATATTGTGTACGTAAAATTAACTGATATTGTAATTTAAAACAAATGTAAGGTTACTTCAAAACCGGTCTACTCATTTTTAATTTAAATTGAACCAAAAGTTCATTTATTTATTAATGTTAAAAAAACAATTGACTTAAGTCCGTAAAAATAAAAGATTTTTCCTTTGTTTGTGTAGGAGAGGTAATCTCAAACAAATCAAATAAAGCAAGCAAAGAAAAAAACAGCACTTGAAAACAACGGACAATATTGAATGTAACCGAAATCCGTATTAATATGTCCTTAGTTTTTTAAATGAATGTTAGAATCAGTTAAAAATAAAATTGCTTACAATTTTAAATGTTTATTCTTTTAAAATGACTGAACGGATTACTTCTTAAATAACGTACAGTCCGTTACTGTAATAATATTGTGAGTGTATAACCATTAGCAATTTTTTTCTTAAAAGTATATTTAGTCTTTAAGAATATGATCGACGAATGTGTCCCTTCAAATGTGTAAGTTGTTTGTGTGGATGTTGCGCCAATGTCCAAGGACAACATTGTAAAATGGAGGATGCATAAATTTCAGAAAATTGAAAGTTATAAAGATGTTTTATGTTACAACACCCTTCGATTGCTAACAAACATTCTCAACTAAAAAAAACTCAGTCAAAAGTTTTTTTTTAATTCTGGCCGTATTATAAGATTTATTATGTCAAAACGGTGATACAGGTATTAAAGGAAATAGTATTTGAACACCGTTATTTTTGAAAGGAAATGGGTTACACCGATATTGAATTTCAAACGGTATTTCATTGGTACATATTAAATTAGTGAATTTTACTTATATTTATATTTACCACTTACCCTAGCAATTTTTACTTTTACTAAAATCAAAATTTCTATTCAATTTTGTTCAGTTGTCTTCATTCTTATATAAGACATCAAAATATTTAATACTAAAATGTGAAATATATGTATATATTGAGTAGAAGATAATGTTGAAAATGTAAAATTTCTCATACAGAAAAGATGCTACTATCATATTATTTTGCTCTTCTAATAGCATGACTAAAAATTTCTAATAACACATTATAAAACTAAGGTTTTCGAATTATTCGAAAAGCCGTTTTTTTATCCGACTTTTATTTTTATTTCTTTACTTGTTTTAGATTTGATGCGATTAATTTTAATAATTATGCAATACGTAAAACTGTGTATTATAATTTCATACTGAATGTCATTATTAGGCAATCGCATGAGTACTTGCATCGGTGAATTCAAGCCAATTGGCTATCTGTCTGATTATTAAACAACATACATAAAATATGTATTTTTGTAAATGGTGTTTGATAATCAGAATTCGATCAGCTGAGCTTTCATTGATTTGAAATTATTTGTAATTTTTATGTAGAATAAAATTTTATATATATAGAAAAATGTAAATTTTATTTATGAACGTCATAAACTTTTAAAAGAGAGGGAATGTAAATTTCTTAATTGTTTTAATAAAAAAATGTGTGAAAACCGGGGTATTAAAAATGTCGAATATTTGATAACTCTATCTGTGTCGATAAACTTCGGTTGATAAAGAATATTTTTTATAATTTTTAATTTTTCTTATTCACATTTGCATTATTTCGAAAAATTTACAATGTGGTACAAAATCCGTTTTTTGATTCTTTGCAAGAATAACTTGAAAAAAGGAAATCATTATGATCTGTATTGGTCCGAGTCGAACATATAATATTGTGTATTGTATATATGTATATTGAAACGAATAGTTTGGATCAAGTTCAAATCCGAGCTTACCCATTTATTTTTTCTAATTTTTATTTTTATTTTATTTTTATTAGAAAATTTATTGGATAAATTCATTATTTTTTTTATTAAGAGAGTACTATATATGGAACAATTTTATTATTCATTCATCAGGGGTCGCAACACCATCTCATCAGCGTTCTTTATTTCAATTTTACCACTTTTGACGGTGGATACTAGTGATTAGGAATATCAACTATTACCATATTATTAAGCAATTTAGAATACGAAAAGTACAAACTTATTCATTTTTACATGTTGAATCAATTTCGGTTAGTATTTCAAGAATTAAGTATTAAAGTAGTCAAGTATTTTCTACTATTAATTTTTCGTACAAAAAACAATAAAATGTCTTTTAATCAAGCCGACAGCGGGATTACTTTAGATAACCAATCCTGGAGTTTCTTAAAATGAGTACAAAATTCTTTAATCGCGTGAAAAATCTTGAAACAACTAAAAAATTAAATTGACCACTTAATATCCCGTACTTAAATCAATCTTTCTGTACTTAATTTAAGCAAATCTGGGAAATCCGTACTTTTGACACCGTTTGGGATTGATTTAAGTACGAATGGATTGAATTTTTTAGTGTATGTGCAGTACTATTACTGATATCAGTTGAAAATGATTGTCAACAATCCATTCCTTAAATATTTAATGCTTAATACTGTATATCACGTATCAGGTCTTAGATCGAATAAGTTTTCTTTTAGATGTGCTTCAGTGTATGTATGTACGTGTGCATTAGAATCTTATAGCTCTCCTTTTAGGTTTATGTGCCATCAATCGTTGCAATCCACGTGCCTTAGTACTTTCAGTTGCTTTTGGTGATATAATATGTTTTAAATGAAATTTTAGCAGTCATTTTTCTTTATCACATCGAAAGAATTTGTATGTCGGGATGTAAACGTTTATAAATACGAATATGGTGTGCTGCAAGCCTTCAAAGCAGATGTACTACATTACATTGGCTCATTGATTTTATTAGTCGGAAAGTTATGGCATTAGCAGCTGACAACGTTCTTGGCTGTAACCATAATGCACGTTTGAGTTGCTTATACAATATTTAGATGAATATTGATGTTTGAGATTAAGTTTCTCAATTGTCTGCTCGTCTACATTTATTTCAGTTTAAATGGTGCAATAACATCAACGACAAGTCATTAATTATGTGGGCTAAGGCACAGGTTGTTTTTATAGTTTCATTTACTACCGCCGCTTCTACAACAATACAAGGTACGAGTACCTTCTAAAAAATTACATGACCAGTGTTCACTATATGTGTTTCCTTTCCTATCTTTTTATTTAATAGCCTTTGCTAATGTGAGGCGATTTGAACATCTTAATGGGAGCTTCGCGTTTCTGATTCTTGGGATTGTACTGAGCAAAAAAGTCCACTAGACCATACGTCTACGGTGAAAATCGAGCTTCCAGATTTTGACTTGCAGTTTTTTCTCAGACTTTATTTTTTTGGAAAATTTGCTAATTTTCTTGGGCTGGATATTTTTAAAAGACATGAATCGGGTCGGGTCTCCCACTCTGCCGGTGACCCGATTCATGTCTTTTCAAAATATCCAGAAAATCCACTCGAAAATAGCCTGTTTTTGCTTGTAATAATGTTAAAAATACGAAATTTTAAAAAAGCTATATCTCCCATATAGGGCTGAATCTGGGTATAGACTATATACTGGCGGAATCTACTAGTCCTAAGCTACTCCCACTCTGCCGGTGAGCCGATTCATGTCTTTTAAAAATATCCAGAAAATCCACTCGAAAATAGCCTGTTTTTTTGCTTGTAATAATATGTATTATACTGTGCATACATTTTTTCAAATTTATTTCACATTTAATGTTTTGTTATAACTAATTATTTATTTTTTTTTAATAATTTGTTTTCTAAAATAATAGTATTATTTTGTGATTTTTTATTAAAAAACGAATTTAAGCAATTTAATTAAATCCGTGTAACAGTATGAGGAATTTGTTTAACAGTATGTGGAACGTATTTAACATAAGCGTAGGACGTATTTATTAGACGAATTTATCTTCACTCCCTTATAAAAACCAAACATAAGTTTTGATTGTACGGATTACGTTCACATGATCGATTTAGAGGACAAAGCATTGTTATTTGCACCGCCATTTACCAGGAAAATTCCGTATGAGCATTTACAACAATACCTCGAATGTGTAGATGATGAAGATCCACCATTTCCAGACCCACTAATACCTTGTCATATTCAAGGTGCGGAGCGTCATGTCCAGCTACTAGCTAGTGTTGCTACACTGAATTGAAATTTTTGATGTGAAATCGTTTAAAACAACAATTGCTTTCTTCTTGATTCATACCTTGTCTCTACCAATACAATTACTTTGTACTTTAAATGAATTTCTCATAATTTTCAAAATAAATATTAAACAAAACCCAAAAAACATTATATTTTTGGATAAAAAAAGTGGAAAAATAAGAAACAGAAAATTTTTATCATTTTGCGCTATGAAGAACTGAAAACGGTAATTTATCAATATTTTCACGAAAAATTTGCAGTTTCACAAGGCCAAAACTGCCAAAAGTCAAAAGTCTGAGAAAAACTTCAAGTCAAAATCTGGAAGCTCGATTTTCACCGTACACGTATAGTCTAGTGGACTTTTTCGCTCAGTACAATCCCAACAATCAGAAACGCGAAGCGCCCATTAAGATCTTTTTGCTTCCATACTAATCGCCCCACCCTAATGTACATATCTCTGAACGTAAATACAAGATGAACCTTAATGACAAATATGTATGTACTTTCAAAATAATGAGTATTTGTTCATATAACTTTTATTTTCAGATAAATAAATACTTTCTTTTTATATTTTAAGCAAACCTGGCAACTGAAACATACTTCCAGCGGTATTGGTATAGACTTTTGTAAATTTTGGCATTTTTATCGTTATTTTACCTATATTGGTATATACCGATACCGAAACTTGAATCTTGACCGGTATTGCCAAATTATAATGTAGAAATAATTATCAAATTGCTTGAAACTGCTATTAAAATATATTTTTTATAATTAATGTTTGTATTTTGTTTTTTTATTTTCCAAAACAATATTAACATATATATAATATATGTAATATATAATAATGTTTAACCTGAATAGTCACCAAATACTCGTATCTACATGGTACTCTTACAGATTTCTAAACTGTTAATAAAAGCGCACAGCGTATTATTTTTATTCCATTAAACCGATGATAAAGAAACAGTTCTTCATTTTTATGGTATTCTTTTAACAATAGATTGAACAGTATACTAAATTTTTGCATTACCGCACATATAATTGGCGTTGATTGGATATTTTAATAACTTAGGAATTTGAACCTGTATCATGTAGGGATTTGTAGCTATCAAATTTATTATTTTTATATGACCAGTACTCAGGGGATGACCATAACATACGTAGTGCTTTGTGCTGAAACTAGCAATATATGTTATGAGAGGGAGTAGTGTTTGATGACTTTCGATTTGTTTATTCAATCGGGAGTTTATTCGACACACGATCTGTGTGGCTTTCCATTGAAGTAATGATAAAACAGCAAAACACACCACAAATAGCGACAATGTTCTGGTGAATCAATAGAGTTGGGTACCCTACTGTCACTGATGAGCTTTTTCACACTCTTCTGCACACGGTTGAGTAGGTTCAAAGTAGACTTTGAAGCACCGGACCATACATGGGAGCTGTACTCCATTTTCGATAAAAAACAAGTGCTACAAATAGTAAGGAAGTCAGACAGTGTCAAGTAACTCCTACACCATCTTAAAAACCCTGGAACTTGAATCCTTCTATTGAGACTTGAATAATGTGATCTGTATATCAAACTGCACACATGATATAAATGCCAAGAACGTCAATCATTATGGGTTGCCTTTTTACTCAAACCTCCGGAAGGCTTGACCTAGCCGAAACCGGTCTGTTTATCAACCAAATTTGACGTGGGATGACGGAAATTCATTCCAAATTGCTTGACCTATTGCTGAATGAATACGAATTGCAAATGCTGCTCTCCTCTGCAAAAGAATAGATAGGATTTAAAGTTTGCATAAGAAGGCTATTTAGAAATATAGTAAATTGGGCGGGACCAAGGACGGTACCACTGAATTAATATTAAACTCATTTAATGATATCCCATCTATAATATCTCGTGTAATACGAGAAAAAAATAAGTTTTACCATAAGTGCATCATGCTAAACTTTGTTAAATGTATTGGAAATATCTAGAGCTACAAATCGCAATTGGCCTGTAACTTTTATGGTTCCTCTCCTCTCCCCTTTTGGAGTTTGACGTTATATTAGTAACCTCCCAGCATGCTGGAACTTCGCCAGCATTATATGATGTAGTGAAAAAGTTGGCTAATGGACGTTCGAAGAGCATGGCTTAAGGACTATTGCTGAAATTCCATCCGGCTCAGGAGCTTTATTAATTATTTTCTAACTGCGTGCGCTCGAAATAATATTTTAAGCACATAAATATATTGTATTTATATTAACTGAAAGGGGCGATCTATAAAAGCTAAGAAAATAAGTTCGTGTGAAAAAATATTTTAAAAAATAAATAAATGAAAATAGAGGAAAATTACACAAATCTCTATTACATTAAGAATTATGTGTTATAAAATCATAAGATTTCGAGGTCTTCTTAAGGCTATAACTTATTTTCAAATATTTGTTGGTGCAAAGATTCAAGGATAATTATATTATTATTTTTCAAAAGGATTTATTTGTTTTGGATACTAGGTTAGGTTAGGTTCCATTGGCAGCCGTGATCAAGCACAGCTCACGTGGGTCCATCAATTAGTTCCCGTTGTGCTACCATGTTGTCCCGTCTTCCAAGGGTCCTATGTTATCTGGCTGCTGATATTCTCACGCAGCCACCCGGTTGATTCAATGAAGGAGTAGATCTTTTTTGAGTCAATATTAGAGAGACAAGTTTTGTCCCTAAGGGTTCTTTTACCGAAAAGTTTAAGTCTTAGATCATCGAATGCCGGACAATGACAGAGAAGATGTTCCGTCGATTCTTCCTCTTCTTCATCGCCGCAACTTCTACATATATCATTGTAATTGAGCCCCAACTTTTGGGCGTGGCTCCCAATAGGCCAGTGTCCAGTTATTACCGCGATTAGGTTTCTGAGATGAGGTCTGGACAGCTGTAGTGCCCGCCTAGTCCTTTTTTCATCTATTATGGGCCAGATTTTTTTAGTTTCCCTACAGGTAGTTTCATCTAACCATTTCTGAATTGCAGTAAGGTGAAACTTATGTGCAATAAGTTGTTTACTCATTGGGAGAGAGACGCCTATGTCATGTGTTGAATCGTTACGATTTAAAGTGGAGCCTGCACGCCAACGCGTCCGCGATACAGTTTCCGTGTATGTCCCTGTGTCCTGGTACCCACTTAAGTGTAACCGTTGAATGTCTCGCTATCTCGTCCAGAGATATCCGGCATTCCTTGACAATTTTTGATGTGATGAACACATTCTCCAGGGATCTAATGGCCGCCTTACTATCGGTAATGATCTGAATATCCCTACCAGATATTTCGCCATACCGAATGAATTTTGCGGCTGTGTAGATGGCCGTTATTTAAGCCTGAATGACACTGCAGTGGTTTGGCAGCCTTAGAGGAATGCACCAGTTTAGCTGCTCGAAGTAAATGCCAGAACCGACACCATTCAGTGATTTCGACCGGTCCGTGAAAATTTGAATCACATTCGCGGGTGTATGTAGGTCATCAGGGTGGACCGCGTTATCCGAAAAGCTTACAGAGAAGCCAGGATCAAAGATTGGCTCAGGTGTGACATAGTCAACGCTCATGTTCCAATTTATATTATATAGGATGTTGGCATGACCGATATTGTAATCTCTCCATGCTCTGGTGGCTTTTAGTCTTACTGCCGTGTTCGCAGCCAACTTTTTAGCCAAAGTGTCTGGTGGTAGCCAGTTCAATATCGTGAACAGTGCCTTAGAAGGAGTTGTTCTAAAGGCACCTGTTACTGTTATTGCCATCATTCTCATTATACGTTCAAACTTAGTTTGATGACTCTTCCGCCTAAGCGCCGGCCACCAAATGACTGCACAGTAGAATAGAATGGGTTTAATGACACATTCGTATAGCCATTATACATTTTTCGGGTTGATACCCCAATTTAGGCCAATGGCTTTTGGATACTACAATTCCTAAAAAATATTAAATTTTAATATTTTTTAAATTTATTAATCGAGATTACCTCGATATCTTTTTTCAAAGATTTTCAAAAACTTTTGTTTGTTGAGGGTTTTTTAGATAGTCTATATATATGCATTTCGTTGGTACTATTGCTAAATCATCAGTAGACTGAAGGTAGGTAGCTTAAATTAAAACCTAAAGGAAGGAAGGCCTTATATACCTCATAGTAGTTATCGTGTTGAAACGAAGGAAGTAGTATAAAAAACAAACGTAATATGAGCGGAAAGACGACGCACACCGGGAATGGCTAGTAGTAAATAAAAAGAAAAACGTCCACTAAACCTAGAGACTGTTTCTCTACACAGAAAAAAATTAACATAAATAATGTGAAACGATTTCATTAGGCTTTGTTAATACAAAATGTGATTTATTTTATTATATATTATGGAACAAAATGATCTTTCAGTATTGATTTCCTGTTGCGGAAGAGTTTTGAACGAAACAAATGTTTTAAATGCTTGCGCAGGGCTCTATTTAGTACATAGCTCTTCACCTCAATAAAAAATGTTTGTGACAGAAGCCGTCTTATATTCATAATATTAATGTAAAAATTTTTCGTTATAAGAATATTTTTTTCTGTATAAATACGAAACTTCATATATTAAAAACCAATAACAAACTCTAATTTGATATTTTCATAAACATACGATCGAAATTTTTCTTCGGACTTAGAGAAAGAGACGCCCACCTTCAAGGCCTTGTGGTTTCAATGAATGAAATGGCTGGTTGTATAAGTCTTTTATCTAGCCATAATTTAACTAAATATATTGTTCCATTTAAGACTATTTGTAGCTATTTATGTATTCTGAACTAATAAAATTATTTAGATGATGCAAAAGAGTGACAAAATTTATGGATAAAGACATTTAGATGCTTTTGAGGATGACCGGATACATATGCTATAATCAGATTGTTTACAAAGCAAATCCTTTGACACAAATTTAGTGGGGGACACTTGTCATTAATGACTTTGTTGATGATGAAAAGTTTAATGCACATTTGTTTTGATGTCGATGGGGCGTTATTTATTCACTCAAACCAGGGATAGCAAAATTGGTGGATTGTGCCTATTTTGCTACCATTCATACTCAAAAAGTACGAAGATACTTTGCGGCTTAATCCACACAAAAGATTTACTGAATTCACAAAATTGCAATTGTTTTATGATTTAAATAAATTGTTATTAAATAAGTTGTTATTAAAATTATAATTGTGATTTTGAAATCGACATAAAATTACCTTGATTTTATTTATACATAAATAGTTTATACATTTTCAATACTCAACTGCTTTTTGTTATATTACAGTACAAATTAAATTTAATGTGCCTTTTTCGCTATATTCTTAATAAATCTAAATAAAAATAATATAAATTTAAAAAATGTGTTTTAGTACAATTAAGTTCCAAGAAGTACAAATTTTCAAGCTATTTGGTACGACTCTAAAATTCCTGATGAAATCCCTGACTCAAACCCATACAGGTATGCATTAATATACATAAGTATGATTTTGTATAGATTGTATATTATGGAATATTTATGTTCATAAATATATCGCTCGTTTGCTGCATCATAACTCAAAAAAAGTAGTTTTGCAAAAAAGCGACTTTAAAATTGTTCATTTAAATTGAAAAATAAATTACGATAGGACTATTATTTCTGCATTATTAATACAAAAATCGAATTTTTGAGTTATGACGATGTTGCAGCATTGAACGATATTTTAGCCTTTACCTTAATTCTATTGGAAGTACTAAATGTTAAGTAATTTCGGATTAATTCGAGAGTACTTCAAAAGTAATAAACTATAAAATATGTATCGCTCAGTTGTGTCAAAATTATTCCAATTCACATCTGTATACATTGTACTCTGGATGGAGTGGACTCATTCGCGCAAAGTCTGGATTTTAAAATTTATTTTTGTTTTAAATATAATTGTACGAAATAAAAAATGCCTTCGACATTGTGAAAGAAGCAGTCCGAGTCTAAACAGAATCAAAGATTGTTGAAGTTAAAAATTTATTATAAAGAAATAAAAAGTTACGGCTAAACGAAACTTGTGGACCTCCACAATATTTTATATTTTATTTTATTGTTTTGTGCTTAGCAGCTTTTCAAACATTTGCACCGTTTATTTTTCTAATGGCATCTACGAAAATATTAATATTCAGTTTTTATAACCTTCACCAAAAAATATGGAAAGGGTATATATAGGTGTGTCATTCCGTATGCAATTTCGTCACTATTTATTTAAGACCCCATAAAGTATATATATTCTGGATCCTTATACATATAGAAATCAAATAAGCAATGTCCGTCTGTCCGTCTTCGGACATGTGGAGTATCGAGAACAAAGGCCTCACACAACATAGGGACCTAAATTTTGGATCATTCTGCTAGAATTTATCGCAGAATTTTTAAGTATAAAAATTAGAAAATTCAGTCAAATAATTAACGAAATATAGCTAAAAGACTTTTTTGTTATGTGTCCTATTCTGTTGTTTTTTAAGGCCCCAGCTGTCCTACGGTCAATTTTATGAAGCAGATCTCTTGTATGGAGTTCAACGAAGGTTTAGACTGAAAATAATTGAAGTCGGTCCATTAACAGCTAAAATATGGGCAAAAAAATGGTATTCGAAATAATGTTACTTTTAAAATTTTTTGGAAAAATCTGCGTTGGGATTCATACTTACAACCTACTGGTTGGTAGTCACAAGCGCTTCTTATACCACACAGAGCTGTTGTATATTTAATAGTATTTTCCGCCAGATATTTCGCCATACCGAATGAATTTTGCGGCTGTGTAGATGGCCGTTATTTAAGCCTGAATGACACTGCAGTGGTTTGGCAGCCTTAGAGGAATGCACCAGTTTAGCTGCTCGAAGTAAATGCCAGAACCGACACCATTCAGTGATTTCGACCGGTCCGTGAAAATTTGAATCACATTCGCGGGTGTATGTAGGTCATCAGGGTGGACCGCGTTATCCGAAAAGCTTACAGAGAAGCCAGGATCAAAGATTGGCTCAGGTGTGACATAGTCAACGCTCATGTTCCAATTTATATTATATAGGATGTTGGCATGACCGATATTGTAATCTCTCCATGCTCTGGTGGCTTTTAGTCTTACTGCCGTGTTCGCAGCCAACTTTTTAGCCAAAGTGTCTGGTGGTAGCCAGTTCAATATCGTGAACAGTGCCTTAGAAGGAGTTGTTCTAAAGGCACCTGTTACTGTTATTGCCATCATTCTCATTATACGTTCAAACTTAGTTTGATGACTCTTCCGCCTAAGCGCCGGCCACCAAATGACTGCACAGTAGAATAGAATGGGTTTAATGACACATTCGTATAGCCATTATACATTTTTCGGGTTGATACCCCAATTTAGGCCAATGGCTTTTGGATACTACAATTCCTAAAAAATATTAAATTTTAATATTTTTTAAATTTATTAATCGAGATTACCTCGATATCTTTTTTCAAAGATTTTCAAAAACTTTTGTTTGTTGAGGGTTTTTTAGATAGTCTATATATATGCATTTCGTTGGTACTATTGCTAAATCATCAGTAGACTGAAGGTAGGTAGCTTAAATTAAAACCTAAAGGAAGGAAGGCCTTATATACCTCATAGTAGTTATCGTGTTGAAACGAAGGAAGTAGTATAAAAAACAAACGTAATAGGAGCGGAAAGACGACGCACACCGGGAATGGCTAGTAGTAAATAAAAAGAAAAACGTCCACTAAACCTAGACTGTTTCTCTACACAGAAAAAAATTAACATAAATAATGTGAAACGATTTCATTAGGCTTTGTTAATACAAAATGTAATTTATTTTATTATATATTATGGAACAAAATGATCTTTCAGTATTGATTTCCTGTTGCGGAAGAGTTTTGAACGAAACAAATGTTTTAAATGCTTGCGCAGGGCTCTATTTAGTACATAGCTCTTCACCTCAATAAAAAATGTTTGTGACAGAAGCCGTCTTATATTCATAATATTAATGTAAAAATTTTTCGTTATAAGAATATTTTTTTCTGTATAAATACGAAACTTCATATATTAAAAACCAATAACAAACTCTAATTTGATATTTTCATAAACATACGATCGAAATTTTTCTTCGGACTTAGAGAAAGAGACGCCCACCTTCAAGGCCTTGTGGTTTCAATGAATGAAATGGCTGGTTGTATAAGTCTTTTATCTAGCCATAATTTAACTAAATATATTGTTCCCTTTAAGACTATTTGTAGCTATTTATGTATTCTGAACTAATAAAATTATTTAGATGATGCAAAAGAGTGACAAAATTTATGGATAAAGACATTTAGATGCTTTTGAGGATGACCGGATACATATGCTATAATCAGATTGTTTATAAAGCAAATCCTTTGACACAAATTTAGTGGGGGACACTTGTCATTAATGACTTTGTTGATGATGAAAAGTTTATTGCACATTTGTTTTGATGTCGATGGGGCGTTATTTATTCACTCAAACCAGGGATAGCAAAATTGGTGGATTGTGCCTATTTTGCTACCATTCATACTCAAAAAGTACGAAGATACTTTGCGGCTTAATCCACACAAAAGATTTACTGAATTCACAAAATTGCAATTGTTTTATGATTTAAATAAATTGTTATTAAATAAGTTGTTATTAAAATTGTAATTGTGATTTTGAAATCGACATAAAATTACCTTGATTTTATTTATACATAAATAGTTTATACATTTTCAATACTCAACTGCTTTTTGTTATATTACAGTACAAATTAAATTTAATGTGCCTTTTTCGCTATATTCTTAATAAATCTAAATAAAAATAATATAAATTTTAAAAAATGTGTTTTAGTACAATTAAGTTCCAAGAAGTACAAATTTTCAAGCTATTTGGTACGACTCTAAAATTCCTGATGAAATCCCTGACTCAAACCCATACAGGTATGCATTAATATACATAAGTATGATTTTGTATAGATTGTATATTATGGAATATTTATGTTCATAAATATATCGCTCGTTTGCTGCATCATAACTCAAAAAAAGTAGTTTTGCAAAAAAGCGACTTTAAAATTGTTCATTTAAATTGAAAAATAAATTACGATAGGACTATTATTTCTGCATTATTAATACAAAAATCAAATTTTTGAGTTATGACGATGTTGCAGCATTGAACGATATTTTAGCCTTTACCTTAATTCTATTGGAAGTACTAAATGTTAAGTAATTTCGGATTAATTCGAGAGTACTTCAAAAGTAATAAACTATAAAATATGTATCGCTCAGTTGTGTCAAAATTATTCCAATTCACATCTGTATACATTGTACTCTGGATGGAGTGGACTCATTCGCGCAAAGTCTGGATTTTAAAATTTATTTTTGTTTTAAATATAATTGTACGAAGTAAAAAATGCCTTCGACATTGTGAAAGAAGCAGTCCGAGTCTAAACAGAATCAAAGATTGTTGAAGTTAAAAATTTATTATAAAGAAATAAAAAGTTACGGCTAAACGAAACTTGTGGACCTCCACAATATTTTATATTTTATTTTATTGTTTTGTGCTTAGCAGCTTTTCAAACATTTGCACCGTTTATTTTTCTAATGGCATCTACGAAAATATTAATATTCAGTTTTTATAACCTTCACCAAAAAATATGGAAAGGGTATATATAGGTGTGTCATTCCGTATGCAATTTCGTCACTATTTATTTAAGACCCCATAAAGTATATATATTCTGGATCCTTATACATATAGAAATCAAATAAGCGATGTCCGTCTGTCCGTCTTCGGACATGTGGAGTATCGAGAACAAAGGCCTCACACAACATAGGGACCTAAATTTTGGATCATTCTGCTAGAATTTATCGCAGAATTTTTAAGTATAAAAATTAGAAAATTCAGTCAAATAATTAACGAAATATAGCTAAAAGACTTTTTTGTTATGTGTCCTATTCTGTTGTTTTTTAAGGCCCCAGCTGTCCTACGGTCAATTTTATGAAGCAGATCTCTTGTATGGAGTTCAACGAAGGTTTAGACTGAAAATAATTGAAGTCGGTCCATTAACAGCTAAAATATGGGCAAAAAAATGGTATTCGAAATAATGTTACTTTTAAAATTTTTTGGAAAAATCTGCGTTGGGATTCATACTTACAACCTACTGGTTGGTAGTCATAAGCGCTTCTTATACCACACAGAGCTGTTGTATATTTCATAGTATTTTCCGCGCTTAAGTAAATAGGAGTAATGTATCTTATTTATTATAAAATACAAAAACTTAAAATTCTTGATAGAAATTGCTGTGGTTGTTTTAATTCCCCCCTTTTTGGCACACATACATTAAGATTGAAATGCGTTCATGAGCAAATTGTGTGTGAATAAGCTTAATAACTAAACAGTCGAAAATCAAAGATTTTTTTGTTTGTTTCTTTAAACTTATTTTTTATGTTTATTATTATAATATTATGTATGCATATTGCAGTATTTATCGCTTATATTTTCTTTTCGTATATAAATAACCATAATTATTTTTTATATTATTTATATTAAAGAAATGTGCATATAAATTACATATCCCAAAAATTTAAATTTGTGCAGTAATTTTTCAACCGCAAAGAAACATCATAAAAACATCAGAAAATTGTTAGTGCTGTTTTTCATTTCGACTTTGAATTTTTGTCAACACAAATCGATGGGTCGTCAAGACACTATGTAAATATACAAAATCAATGAAATTGATTTTTAGTTTTGTTTTAAAAATGTCTTATCATATAATTTTTATGACTATTTGTGATATCAGAAGAAAGGCAAAATTGATGCTAATATCCTGTTTTATACTTGTGTGCATAGAATAATAATTTTAATTATTTTCTATGTTCAGGTGCAGAGCGTACTTGCAATATTTCAGAGCCCGGTATTATTATTGTATTTGTACAATGTGATCAAAAAATCTCTTGACAATTAAAATGTTGTTTGGATACTTAGTTACACATAACAAAGCAGAAAAATCTCTTCCCGACTAGAATTTGATAACTGTTCCCAAATATTTTTTAATTGAAACTTTCAGCATTAATATTTAATTTGCTTTTTTCTACTTTTTAGATTTTATATTCACAACTTGGTATTTTACTGTTGCTTTCAATATAAATTCCCATAAGAAATGTTTCTTTCATTCTTTAACAACAGTGAGTTAATCTTTAAAATCACTTCAATTAATTGCCTTTTCTATAAAATAAAAACAAAGTTTGATATAAGAATTTAATTTGATATCAAGCTCCAAAATGTAATTAGCAAAGAAACTAAAACATTGAAAACCCCGCGAAAATAGCACATATTCCGAATATTGCAACTGCAATATTGGAAACTAGTCCCAAAATTTATTTTAAAAAATTCACATAATTGTGGCGATTGCCAAGTCTTGAAAAAATTTTTAAAATGGCGAAAAATATGCGAATGTTAGAAAAATTGCGTAATTTAATATTGATTAGAAAAAAGCAAAATTATAGAGTAAAAAACTTATGGAATAGAAAAATTAAAATGCATTTGTATTTTGAATAAAAGTATTACAAATACCTATGTTCCACAACTCTAATAATTTAATGTGGTCTTAAAATTCTAAGAATCGTTCGCAATTCATCAAATATTTTTCAAAAAATCAGTTCCTATTATATACATACATATGAACTTTGGAACGACTGACCAAAAAAAATATTTAGAGCGGAATGTTTGAAGATAGTTTCCAACACATTTGAAGGACGCACTGTGGTCCCTTTGCCTAAAACCCGTGGCAAAAATACAAAATTTGATAACAAAATTTTGTAAAATGAATGAGCACATCGTAGAAGAACTTCTTACTGATCCCAATTCAAAAACGTTTTTTTTCCTTAAAGTCGACATTTTTTTAGAAAGCCAAAAATAGGTGATAAAATTCAGAATTGTTCGAGTTATTCAGAAACTCACATGATGAAAATATATTTCAATTGACTATTGTGGAATAATTACACGATTTTCCAGGATAACACGAAAAGGATGTTAAAATTAAAATTCACTGCGTTTACTTGGAAATTAATAAAAAATGGCTTGCCTCAAACCGTACAACAAAAATCTTTATGGAAAAAAACTCAGACTGGCTAAATGGAGTAACAACTTTTGAAAACATCGAAGAACCGCATACATCTTTTGACAGCAGAAGAGGAAGACCTGCACAAACCATAAACGGGGTTTTGGAGTACACAAAAAAACGTAAACTTCAAAATGACACAAAAGATATATCTAAGTCGCATCTTTCAGAAGCATTATGTCTTAAGTATGCAAAAGATAAATCAAGGTATGGCATTACAAAAGCTGTGGCGCTTGCAAGCTCAGATCGATTGCAGAGGATTAAAGAGAGTATTCTAACTCCTCCAAATGCTTTACCCACAAAGTATAGCATAGAAGAAGCCTTAGCATTATGTATGGTCTTGGGATTGTCAAAGGAAAAATATTCTATTTTACGAAGCTGTTTAAAGAATCATAATGTGAATATTCTTCCGGGATACAAAAAGATTACAAACGCCTTATTCAAAGTTTTCCTCAAAAGGAAGCAGTATTACTTCCAGATAGGCTTACATTGATAAATAAGTGGGGATGTGATGGAGCATCCGATCAAAGTGCTTACAAACAAACAATATCGACAAAGGACACTATTATAGATGCAAATATGTTTATGGCTTCTGTAGTTCCTTTATGACTGAGAAGTGAAATCTCTGAGCATTGGAAAAATCCTTGCCCATCATCAGTTCATTTTTCATATTTTTTAAATATGCAAAGGAGTCTTCAGAAATAATCAAATCTACAGTAAACGATATAAAAAATCAATTTTCTGAACTAAAACCTTCTGTTCTTGAAATGACGAATGGGAAAACTGTTTTCATTGATTATGAATTTTGTCTTACAATGATTGATAGCAAAGTCTTAAATGTAATAAATGCAGAAAGACTTTAAAAATTTTTATGATTCAACTGATGAGCAAAACTATGAATATGGATTTTCTCCGTTACATGCCAGAATTAGGTGCATGGAGTTTATTTTAAAACTAGCGTATACAATTCCCCAAGAAGGAGATTGTTTTGATAAGAACGCAACACCAAAAGAAAAACTATCTGCTCGAAAAAAAATTTTACAAAATAAATTTCTTAAGAAGCTTGGACTGACAATAGAGTGCCCAAAGCAGGAGTATGGAAATACTAACGATGCTAATATGTCCCGAGCATTTTTTTAAAACGAAGAGGTAAGTAACTCAAATTACTGGGATCGACAATCATATTATAAAAAGTTGGCAGTTATGCTAAATGTTATAAACTCTAGAGAAATAGTTAATGGCACAAAGTTTCATGATTATGCATCAAAAACTGACCAACTTTTGGCTCATGGTAAAAATTTAATTGAATGTCAATGCTTACCAATTGGAGAGTTGTCACAAGAAGCCCAGGAATGCAAAAACAAAGACTACTAATACTTCAGATAGAACATAAGAACATAATTACAGCTCCGATATGTTAAGTCTATTAGATATCGCTCCCAATATTAATGACTATTTTATAAAAAACTAACGAGCAAAAAAAATTATACTAGTTTGAAAAAAATATGTATTTAATATTATTATATATTATATAGCATTAATATTAAAAATATTTCACAAATGTGTATCTGTAGTGTAAATACAATATTAGTCTATCATCTTATATTAGAGTGGAATTTTTTCTAGACTTCCTTATGAGAGTATCGTTTGAAAATATCATTATTTCAAAAGATTAAAAATGTCACCGTGCCCAGTGCCTCTTATAATGCGGGAGCACTTATTTTGAAGTTAAAGGATTTAAAATTCAAGTAATTTTAAACCATTAGAAATACCTTGGTAACTTTAAAAATTATGATTTTTGCAACGAAAAAGCACTGTTGTAGCGTGTGTTTAATGATGGGGTGGTAAAGGTTAATTTTTCATCCGAAGTTAGCTCGAATGATCATTTGTGGGGAGAAACCTGTCGTGCCGGACTCGTCAGATTTTTCGACTAGCTCTAGCGGTTTGGGGGGTTCGTTGACTGTTTCTCACCTGGTAAGCATCACACCGCCAAATTTAAGATTAAGAGTCCAAGTTAAATGTACATGCGTTATTTGATTGCCATTGTTAATTGTATATAATAAAGGAGGATGGTGGCATCACCTCCTGTTGTCACATATCCCGTCCTACCTTAGTGCTTTCGACAACCAATTAATTTATGAAAACACCCATACTTTATATTTCACCACATCAACGCAAAGGAAAATTCTCCATATTAAAAATATTTATTATAAAAAATAATTCAGAAGTGAATCATTTTGACGAACTTATTCTGTCAGCAATAAATTCAATTTTATAACCTTAGAAATTAACATAAATCTAAGCCATTTCAAAAGGCGTTAACAAAAATATAATCTAAAGATATTATTAGATACAAAAAGAAATGTAAGCACAAAAAGTCTCACGTACATAATTGGTAATGGTAGGGTTAACTAATTTTAAATATAATTTTATACATAAAGTTTGTTTATTCTCCTGTAGTTACTTCAAAAATTTAAAACTAATGTATTCACGATACAGTTTTGTAATCACTGTTCCTATGTTTACGGAAGGATACTATTAAGACGAAATTTTAATGAAATTAAGTAAGTTTATGTATGGGTAATTATATGTTTCAAATTCAATACTACGCGGTAACATTTGGGTTAATAAATTACAAGTACCAAGGTTAAAAGTGGCAAACAAAAGAGTACGTTCAGTTGCTCCTAGATAACGAAATTTTTCTACGAGTAAGAAAACCGCTTTCAACGAAAAACTAAATGTGTTTATACAAAAAAAAACAACGAGTACTGGTAGATTTTTTTTCCCAGATTTTTGTTTTGATCACCTATTTTCTTGTTGCACTGATATTTCATTACAAATAAAAAAAATCTATTGTTCTCTTTCACGCACTTATTAATGTTGATCTACATTAACGAATTCTAACTTGTGTTTTTTTTTTGTTCTACTTTACATTCATTTGGCTGGTTGTGCAAAGTTAGATTTCGTTGGTTTGTTTTTATCTTTAATTTCGGTTTGCAAAAACTTTTACACTTACTTTCAACATTGTTTTGTTTTCATTCACGTACTAACTAATCAAAATTTTAATTTAGATTTATACATATACTTAAGTACTCCTGTAGTTCAAATAAGAAAACCTAAGTGTTTTGCGAAATGTCTTACAAACTGGTCAACAGGTTACCAAAATATACGTACGGACATATGTAGGTATGTACATATGTTCGCGGGTAATTGATGAATGTAAAATTGAAGTTTTATAAGTATTTATATAATTATGTTTTAGTTAAATTCGCATGTTTGAACGGGAAAACGATACAATGTTGGAAGCACTATGTAACTGTGACAACAAAACGTAATAAGTGTTGGAATATTAGGAAGGTGCAATAAGACTATACTAAGGCTGTAAACATTAGTGTATAAGTATTTTAATTTGTTTTTCTTTTTAATTTTCATAGCCAGTCTTAGTGATAATTACAAAAACTTGCTTGTTATATGAAAATGGATTCATAATGTGTAATTAACAAATAGTTTTTCTTACAACCATCTGTCCGCACCTTCATAACTTTCCATGTGTAAAGGACCAAAGAATTTAAAATATTGTGTGTACTCACCCGCAACTGTGAAGGCCTCCAAAGCTGCAACTGGTGTATAATGTTGACCTGGAATATGGATGTCTTTTGTCCTTGGTGTAAGACTTTTATTACATGTTTTGTTGCTGTGTAACAATTTTAAAAACCGAAATAAATACATTTACTCATATACACGAATGGTACGTTTTATACGCTGGGTTGCGCGTAAGAAAAACGAATTTAGCTTTTGTACTTTATTTTACTTAATTTTTCACTTGATATTTTTTTATTTGTTGTTTTTGTTTTACTTTTTTCCTGATATTTGTAATTTTCAAAATTTACTGGTACAACGATGTAAGCATTATTTATGCGATTTGAAAACTAAAAGACGTTAGTATGGTACGTTATCATATGGGCTTCACGCCGTGGGAAGTTGAGAGATTCTGGACATGAGTAAATCATCTATTCATTTGTACGAGTTTTTTCGACAATTTGTTTTCGTTAAGGCATGAAAAATGCATTTACGTAGCTGCCGTTTTGCGGAAATTGGAATTTTCCTGCAGCAAGTTTTTTTGAGGTTTAAAATGTTTTGCTGTTTTTATTTTCCCCTCTCGAAAATTCAGCGTCCTATTGTATTATGTTGTTTGAAGGTTAACAATTCTATGGTCCAGGATGCTTTTTCCTTTGTTGGTATTCGAGAAATCCCTTTTCAGAGTGCAACTTAGTTTACAACACCGTGGTCAACAAGTGATCTGTTGCTTTAAAATATGCAACCACGTTGTCAACTACGAATTTATCTTGGGAGCAAGCTAAGGCTAGCCAAGAAAAGTTTGCCACGTTGTGTGGAATCCTGTGGGCAAGGAATGCCGAAATAATTTCTTTACGGGATATTACATAAAATGTATCACAAAATCTGTAAATAACCCGACAGGTTTTACTTAAAGAGAAATTTTTGTCAATTATCTAAGTTACCTTCAAACTTGCTTCTTCAGGAACGTGTTGCTGACAACGTGGTTGGTGTTGAAATAAATTTAAGGATCACGCTATGGTTCTACGGTATCTATGACTCGGGTTATGCCAATAAATCCGTTTATCGAGTACAGTTATTGGAGGTTCCTCGATTTTTTTAATCTCGTCCTGTCTTTTGCTTACCTATGCACTTGTACATGTAGGAGAGAAATAGTATAATTTTTGCGCGCTTTGCTATGACACATGTTTGCCCATATACCTATTTTTACAACTCTACCAATAACAGTTGATGTTTTTTGCGAACTGTTATAAATTAAGTGATGCAATCTGTTGGTAGTCGATAATTAATACTAAACTGTGCTATTGTTCTAATTCGCCCAAAACGTTATTTTTAAACAATGTAAAGTAGGTACCTCAAACGTTTCAAAAGTATTAAAATTTCTGACTTCTTTCTGTTAAGTTTTTTTAATTTACGAATTGTTTTTTTTTAATATCAAGCAATTTAAAATATTCTCCATTACAAACCGGGTAATATGAAAATGTTATTGCACAGATTAACCGGAGAATATTTCCTAGCTTAAGAACACGTAACATGTTTACTATCCTATCATTTTATAAACTTTGTGCTGGCCACACGGGGGTTGGACAGGTATAGATAATATTAATGAAATTTTCGACTTACCGGTCTGGATAATTGTGTGGGAGGGGGTTGTTGTTGTGCGGCTTGAAATGATTGCCTAAAGTTACCTTCCTTCTGTGCGTTCTGCGTTTTCCTTTGTGGTTCAAAACGGTTTTAGGATGATATTGTTGCCGTTTATTTTTTGTAGGATTATTAAATTGTTTTCTTTTTTGTATGTTAATGTAAGTAAATTATTAGAATTAATTTTGTTTGTTTTTTGTGTTATTTTTTAATATATATTATATATAGTACATGTGGAAGTACCGATTCTGTATTTTATACACACATTTAACACTGAACTTCACTTTTATTTTCATTAGTTTTAAAGCACTCATTTATTTATTAATAATTAAAACTCAAAAATATTTTGGCTATTAAGTATAATTTTATGAAATTTTATTAATTACAAACGAAAACTCACTGTACTATTCGCTTAACAAATTTGTGAACAATTTTTATATAATTTTAATTTATTTAATTTAGTTGAATTTATTGACGATGTTACTTGTGCGGTCGCGAAATTAACTCTCATCAAACTCGTTCTGTTTGTCACTCAGACGACAAAAAGCAAGAGAAAAATAACTCGTTACAAAGTAACGAGAACCACACAGGGTTACCATACGTAAACATCCCGCCCCCCTTGCTGTATTGCAATAACAACGAGGGCCGGCGTACAATGATATAAAAATTTATAATTCAAATGTTGTAAATATAATTAGATATAATTCAAATGTTGTAAATATAATTACATATAATTCAAATGTTGTAAATATAAGTGTATAATTCAAATGTGGTAAATATAATTATAAAGGGTTAAGGTATAAGTTTAAATATAGAGTAAATACAAATGCAAAATGTTAGAGTATAAAGGATTTAAACGGCGAATTTGCCGATGATCACCCATCCCAGTACAGTGTCCTGCGCCAGTGGAGATCCAATAGCAGCTGTCTGCAGTCCGCTCCTGATCAATCTAGGATACACATCTGCTCCCAGTACAAAGTTGATGGTGTGGCTTTCGAAAAACTCCGGATCAGCCAGGCGCAAGTTGCGGTAGGTGTCAGTGACGCTACGGTCCAGGCGTTTTGCTGGCGGCCTGTCGGGCAAATCGTCTGCAATACGGGCCTTCAAAGTGAAGGTCCCTCCTTCCTCAGCAAACCGAATGCGAAACTTAACGTGGCACCATTTGTTTTCGTGGAATCGTTCAAACGGCAGATGATACCGTTCGACCAGAAAAGCCGCGATTGAACTCGTTACGGCGCACGGATTCAACAGTCCGCGAACTAGGTTCCATTCATTATTCAAGTTCATGCGGATAATGACGGTAGGCACAACAGTGTTGGGGTCGGCTCGGCTCAATGGCTCGTTCACTCTGGTGATTTCGGGGGGATGAAGAAGGGTGTGGTGATTGCTGTTGCAGTGGTTGCAGCGATCACGACTACGGCAATTTTGGAGACGGAGCGAATGGGCAAGACAATTCTTGCAGTAGCGATGGCGTGGGACGACGCCCAGCCTGGCTGATACCGACATGGTATTAAATTTTGCGCATTTTCGCAACGGGTGGTCTTTTCGACATAAACGGCAGTCGGGAGCCTTAGCTTTAGGATGAACGGCGAGCTTACGTTCCTCAATAGGGGAGTCGTGACTGCGGCGACGACGAGGCATGCTTGCTGTAACGGGGAAGAAATAATGGGGGAAAATTATTTGTCATGTTGACGGGGGAGTTGTGAGTAAAATTAATTTTACGATCGGCCGAGTAAGGGTGCCATTGGCCGTGCGTACCTCGGCAACCCGTACCTTGCTATCGGAGCCGGGAAAAATCTTATCGACACGACCGAGACACCATTGATTAGGGGGTAAGTTTTCTTGCTTGACAACGACCAGATCGCCAATTTCTAAATCTCTTTGGGGGAATCTCCATTTATTTCGTTTATGAAGTTCGCCTAAATACTCTTCTTTCCATCTGCGAGCCAAATGATGGTGAAGTATTTTTAACTTCTGCCAACGATTTACATAATTAAGGGAGTGGCTGGAGCAGTCAGGCTCTGGTGGAGATAAGAGTGGAGTGCCGACGAGGAAATGACCTGGGGTGAGAGCACATAAATTGTTTGGGTCTTCACTCATTGGGCTTAAAGGTCTTGAATTGAGACATGCTTCGATTCGAACGAGCATGGTGGTGAATTCTTCGTACGTAAAACTTTGAGTGAGGCAAATCTTTCGAAAATGCGATTTAAAGCTTTTTACCCCTGCCTCCCAGAGGCCACCCATATGAGGAGCTCCAGGAGGGATAAAATGCCATTCGACGGGGCTAAAACTGTCCTGAGACAAAAGGCCCTTTTGCAGTAAAGACATGAACTGCTGCTTATCTTGACGTAAGATATTAGAGGCGCCGACAAAGGCTGTGCCATTATCGGAGTAAAGGGCATGAGGTGTTCCTCTTCTTGAAAAAAAGCACGCGAATGCGGCTAAAAAGGCTTGTGTTGAAATGTTTCCGGTGGCTTCCAGATGTATCGCCTTGGTGGAAAAACATACGAAAACGAGCACGTAGCCCTTAGTAATTTTGCAGCCGCGACCTGCATAAGATTTTATATCGAAGGGTCCGGCAAAATCGACTCCAGTGTTGCAGAAAGGACGAGACAAACTTATACGCTCGGGGGGTAACGCCGCCATGATTTGTTGGTTGATTTGGCGTTTATGTCTCACACAAATCAGACATTGAGATAATATCGTTTTTATCAAAGTTTTTAATCGTGGGACGTAGTAACGCAGTCGCATTAGGCGATATAACAACGCATTTTGACCATGCAGAGAATATTGATGTAAATATTTGAGAAGTAATCGCGTAAAACGGGCATGATATGGTAGTAGAATGGGGTAACGCTCATCGTACGTTAATGTAGGAGAATTTCGATGTAAAATTCGTTGAAGGGGGGTATGAGAGGGGTGTACCAAAATTTGGCGGTACATCTTCTCGATGTCCGACTTAAAAACATAGCGAAAAAATCTCCATCTTAATATTAAGATCATTAAATCTGCCTGTAGAACTGGACCAGTATGCAGCAGATCGTTGAGGCTTACGCCATTTGATGAGGGATTTGATGCGTTAAACACCACACGTAATTTCGTTGTGGTGCTGTCGGGTTTTAGAACAGCGTGGTGGGGCAAATAATATGTGCCGCTGTCACCACTTACGGGGGTTACCTTGGCCATTTGGCCAAGAGCAGAATATTCGATAATAACTCGATCATATTCAGCTTTGAGTTGGGGGTTTTTGGTCAATCGCGCTTCATTTCGTAGAAATTGTGATAACGCGTTTTTTCGGGATTGACCAATATTTAATTTTTCAGGGTATTCCTGTTTTAAAGGGAGTGATACAACGTATCGACCATCCTGATTGCGGAAGGTAGTAGAGGTGTACAGATTTTCGCAATATTTATCCTCTGGTGATGATTTCGTTTTCTTCGGTAGATCTTCCAGCTCCCAGAAGCGTCGAAGTTGATCATCCAACGCGACGGTGTTATAGAATGATAAAATTGCCTTTTTACATGGATTCGCAGATACCTTGCCGGTAATTATCCATCCGAAGGCAGTTTTCTGCGCAACGAAAGACCGTTGTCTATCCCAGTGCAGCCCATCTTGAATTATTTTTGGGTAGACATCTCCACCGAGAAGTAGGTCAATTTCGGACTCACTGCTGCGGCAAGTATCGGCTAACTGCAGGTGTGAAAAACTGCTGTTTGCCAGCGATGATGAGGGGTAATATGCAAGCTGACCTGTCAACTTGCTGATGACTAATGCCTCTGAAAACAGTGTAAACGATGGATCGATAGGAGAGCCTATTTTAATGGGACATGTATGCGCTGAGGTAGCAGTTAATGAATCACTTAAGCCATGTATTTGTGCTTGAGAAGATCGCGTGCTGAGGCCTAGACGCTTTTGTAGTTTGCGTGAAATGAAAGTTGCCTCAGATGCAGAGTCGATTAGCGCGCGAACTGTGTATTTGCAATCGTCCTGATATACGTCGACAAGAGCAGTGCCTAGTATGACGGATTGTGTAGTGGGGGTTAGGTGTGTTGAAAATGATTGCAGCATTCTGTCAGCGGCTTGTGCTGACGTAGATGGGCTTCTATCTAACGAAGGACGATTATTATTCAGAGGGGGAGAAATTACGGGGGTTGTATTGGCGGATCGTTGTGCAGGGGTGCGATGAAGCAATGTGTGATGTTTTCCTTGGCACGTATGGCAGGCATATTTGCTTTTGCATGCTTTCGATCCATGAGAAGACCCCAGACAATTTGTACATCGATTTTGTACTTTGACCGTAGCATAGCGTTCTTCGATTGGCATTGCTAGGAAAACGGGACAAAATCTAAGGGGATGAAATTGCGGGCAAAGAGCACATTTTTCCATCGTTCCTTTGGAAATATTAGTCTGGTAGCTTTGAAGCTTTTGCTTTGAAGACGAATTAGATTTATTCAGCTTAGCCAAATGCGCGGGTTTAGAACTATTCGAACCCGCAAAAGTTGATCGAATATTAGCAACCGATTCTAACGTGTGAAACCGAGATGTTAAAAACACATCCAGCTCCTTCCAAGTGGGCAAATCGGTTGTAGGCGGCAAAGATTGTTCCCATAAATTAAGGGTAACTTCAGGCAAGCAGGTCGAGCAGATATAGACAAATATTGGATCCCAGTTCTCTGTTTCGATTTGAAGCAAACAAAGATTCGTGATACAATCGCTAATGGTACGTTGCAGACGCCTAAGATCCGAACTAGTTTCCCGCGACATCGGTTTTATATTAAAAAGTGATTTCAATTGTGCGTTGACTAGGACCCTCTTGTTTTCATAACGATGCATGAGGTTCTCCCATGCCATAGCAAAACCTTCGTTGGTCATGGGACAAGTTTTGAGAAGCTCACGTGCTTCGCCTTGCGTCTTCTTCATCAAGTGGCACATTTTCTCTACGAGCGAGAGACGTTTATTGTTGCGGTACAAGGCTGTAAACATATCACGGAATGTCGGCCAGGATTTGTAGTCGCCATGAAAGACTTCAGTATCGCATGGTGGTAAAGAAATATGTGGGGTAATATCCACGTGTTGTTCCGCTGATGCAGAAGCGACGGTGGCCTGGGCCCGAATAGTGGCGCTACGTTCTTGAATAGCGGCGCGGATCTCCGTATAGGCTTCAAAGGTGGAGTAAAAACGGTTCTCCAATGTTGCCATTTCGATTTCAGCCTTAATCGTTTCATAATTATCCAGCGCGATTTCATAGAGTGTGTCGAAACTAGACCATAGCTTCTCAAGCTGTTGGTTTTGAGCCTCCAAGGTATGGAGTGTGGGCGTCTCTTCTTTCAAGCCCTTAAAATAGCTTTGAAAACTTACCACGCGATCAGAAGCGCGTATCAAATTTTTTAACGTTGCCATTACAATGAAAAGCTTGCGGAGTGGTTGATTGTTATAGGGGTTTACGAGCTCGTCACTGGTATTCCAGGTGGCGATCCGTGTATCGGGGGTTACGAAGATTTAAAGAAATCTTCAAAGGTGCTGATAATAAGCACCCTGTTTATATGGGTGAAAATTTTTAAGAAAATTTTCAGTGGTGCTTCGTATAAGCGACCAATGTATGGGGGTTATGAAGATTTAGAGAAATCTTCAAAGGTGCTGATTATAAGCGACCTGTTTATATGGGTGAAAATTTTTACGAAAATTTTCAGTGGTGCTTCGTATAAGCGACCAATGTATGGGGGTTATGAATATTTAAAGAAATATTCAAAGGTGCTGTTAATAAGCGACCTGTTTATATGGGTGAAAATTTTTAAAGAAAATTTTCAGTGGTGCTTCGTATAAGCGACCAATGTATGGGGGTTGGTGTGATGTATTTAAATAATTAAATATATTTTTTAAATTATATTCTCACTATTTTTATGTAGCGAAAAATATTTGTTTAATGTTCTGACATGTGCGTACGATGGGGGTTAAAGATATTTAATAGTAAAACTACCTCATGAGTTTTCTTCGGCTCGTTAATAAAATAAAAAATTTATTTTATGTTCGCTTTGGTGACTTGCGGTGCTACCCTCGTAACTACCTGTTAATAAATGTTCTTATGTATCAGCTGTTGCATATGTTCTACTGACCTATTTATTTAACAGATGTAAATGCATTCCTACATACAAGCGTATACATGTATGTATGCTTTACTTTGTGTGTTTGATCATTCACTCGCTCTTATAGGGAAAAAATCATCCACCAGAAATAAATATGTTCATACATACAAGCGTATGGCCGTGTGTATGTTTTATTATTGGTGTGTTTGTTCGTTCTCTCGCATTTTAATGAGAAAGAAAATCATCCACCTTTTTTTTGCATAAAGAATATCAAGATGAGCGATTCGTTATGATATTTACTTCTCAGGGGCAACAACAAACAACAGCATTAGTTGTTTTGGCAAATTTCATATACTCACGCTTTTCAGCAAGTACTACATCTATGTATATGATGCCGTGGTTACAGTGGTACATACAATTTAGTCTTTCTTTATCCTCTTGTATGCATGATGAAGTGTTGTGACACGATGTGACATGTACATACATATATGTACTTGTTCAAGGGCAAATTCCAAAACTTTTGCTTGATTATGTTTTTGCTTCTTTCTCTTTGAGGGACAAATATGAACTTAATGTCTGCTTCACAGGTATGTAGTTGCATACATATGTATGTATGTATGTTTAAATATTTCGTGGACCGTTAGTGTTTTTTATAAAAAATAGAATGCACATCAATTTGATAAATGGACAGTTTTTTCGTTAAACTAACGTTTTATGACGAGACTGTACACACATGTCCAGAACGGGGGTTTAATTGCCATTTATTGCAAAAATGACATATCTCACAAAAGGTGATGTTAGACCAGTTGGTGAGAAAAAAATGGAATTTGGTTGAAACAAAGGGGGTTATTTACCATTTATTGCAAGAATATCATATCTCACAAAAGGTGGTGTTAGATCAGTGGTGAGGAAAAAATGGAATTCAGTTGAAACAAAGGGGGTTAATTGCCGTTTATTTCCAAAACAACATATCTTACAAAATTTTAAAAAAGAGGGGTTTCCAAATAGCAAAGGTGGGTGCCGGGTCATAGATGACCCGGATCCGGTTCGAAGGACCAAAATGTGCTGGGCACACGGGGGTTGGACAGGTATAGATAATATTAATGAAATTTTCGACTTACCGGTCTGGATAATTGTGTGGGAGGGGGTTGTTGTTGTGCGGCTTGAAATGATTGCCTAAAGTTACCTTCCTTCTGTGCGTTCTGCGTTTTCCTTTGTGGTTCCAAACGGTTTTAGGATGATATTGTTGCCGTTTATTTTTTGTAGGATTATTAAATTGTTTTCTTTTTTGTATGTTAATGTAAGTAAATTATTAGAATTAATTTTGTTTGTTTTTTGTGTTATTTTTTAATATATATTATATATAGTACATGTGGAAGTACCGATTCTGTATTTTATACACACATTTAACACTGAACTTCACTTTTATTTTCATTAGTTTTAAAGCACTCATTTATTTATTAATAATTAAAACTCAAAAATATTTTGGCTATTAAGTATAATTTTATGAAATTTTATTAATTACAAACGAAAACTCACTGTACTATTCGCTTAACAAATTTGTGAACAATTTTTATATAATTTTAATTTATTTAATTTACAGTATAATTCGCTTAGCTGCCCCTTCGCTTAGCAGCACATTCCGGATAAGAGCACTAAAACTCGTTATGGCTGCATTTTATTGCAGCATTTGTATGAAATTTTCTCTTTTAACTGCATTTTGCTTAGCTGCACATTCGTCTTAGCAGCCTCGATAATTGTGTTTCATAATTCAATTTTCTATAGAAAAAATTTCGTTTACCAGCACTTTAAAAAAAAATTTCGTTTACCAACTCTTATAATTTTATGTGTTACATAGTGACTAAACAAATTGAAATGTAAAACAGTTGAAGCTTTGTCATCGTGTAAAAAAAAAAGTTAAAAATAATAGAGTCCGTGCAAAACAACGTAAAAAGAACAAACATAAAACAAATCAAAATGGGAAAAAGGGTTAGAGGCTTGTCAATAAAACAAAAATTAAAAATTATAGAGTCCGTGCAAAACAACGTAAATAAACAGGTGCTGGCCAAACAATACAATTGTGACATATCGACAATAATCGAAAAAAGACAATATCGACTGCCTCAAGTGTGCAGGTAAAAAATTCGGATAAGGGCACAATTCGCTTAAGTGCACAAAAATGTGTGCACCGAAATTCAGTGCAGCTAAGCGAATTATACTGTAGTTGAATTTATTGACGATGTTACTTGTGCGGTCGCGAAATTAACTCTCATCAAACTCTTTCTGTTTGTCACTCAGACGACAAAAAGCAAGAGAAAAATAACTCGTTACAAAGTAACGAGAACCACACAGGGTTACCATGCGTAAACAAACCTGTACATATCAGTTGTTTTCAGTCCTATCTTCACCCTATATGTATAATTTTTCAGATTTATTTACGAATATCCTTAGCATGGTAAGTTCCTACTCTTCCATCAAAATCTTCAAGAACATAGTAGCAAGTTCCTAACTTAGCCTTAACTCGTGCTTTAATGAACTTTGGAGCCAGTTTTGCGTTAAATTTCTTTTCTGCATCGATCGATTTTACTCGTAAGTTATATTGTTTAACATTCACATCATATACTTTTCGTATGTTGTCTGTCACTTGATTTCGTAATAAAGTTAGGCAATCATCTCTTACAATTGGCATTGAGGGCTCATTTATTGAACTTAAATTTCTAAGTAATCTGTATGATTGACCATGAGTAGCCATATCGAAACCATATAAAACATGGTAAGGAATTTTACCTATGGATTGATGCACAGAGTTACGCAAGGCACAACTAATGCCGGCAAGATTTTTATCCCAATCTCGCTGATCCTTCTTAAGGTAAGATCGAATTGCGGCCAGTATGGAGCGATTTACCCTCTCCGCAGCGTTGGTTGCTTTGAGGGGAGTACAGTGCAGTGTAAACGTGACGCACTCCATAATTGGTCCAAAAGTTATTAAAGTCGTTTGATTTAAACTGTGCTCCATTATCAGTTATCACAGATTCGGGAACTCCATATGTTAAGAAAATATTCGACTCCATAAATTCCGTAATCTTATCGGAAGTAAATTTTTTTAATGGCCGAAGCCAATGAAATTTACTGAAATGGTCTAAAACTATTAAAATACCAATATGTCCCTTTCTGCTTCTGGGGTGCGGTCCTAATATATCGACGTAGAGTTTCTGAAATGGCCTCTCCGATATACTCATTTTTCCCATCTCCGGCTTTAGTGTCGTGTTCGCAGCCTTCGTAGATTTGCAGATTTCACAATTTCGAACATAATTACGTACGTCGGATACCAAACCTGGCCAAAAGAAATTTCGTCTTACCAGTTCTATCGTTTTGCCGATGCCTCCGTGGGCTGTTAAAACTGCATCATGCAATCTCTTGAGAATGCCAGCTCGTAGATCCCGTGGAATCCATAACTTCCACGCATTTATATCTTGCTCTTCGTTACCCGTATAGTGCTTGGTACGAATATAAACAAATTTCTCAATAATCTTCAAATCTGGCAACATTGATTGATCTTTCAAGACGCTTTCCCTTAGATTTTTATACTCCGTATCATCAAAATGTGGAGATTATAAGTCAATCTCTGGACCTACAAAATCAATTGATGAAACCTCACCTCCATGTAATCTGCTTAATGCATCTGGTACTACATTGTCTTTCCCTTTTCTATGGGAGATAATAAATTTGTAACCCTGCAACTTCAGGGCCCATCTGGCAAGTTTACCTTTTAAATTGGGTTGGCGCATTAGCCACACGAGGCTACTATGATCTGTTATTACCTCAAATTCCTGTAATTCTAAATAACAGCGAAATCTATCAATCGCCTCTATGGCCGCTAAACACTCCTTTTCAGTTACAGAGTAATTTCTCTGTGCTGAGTTTAGTTTTTTCGAATAAAAAGCTATAGGGCATTCACGTGCATCATCATCTAGTTGAACTAATACTGCACCAATGCCGAAATTACTAGCATCACAATGAACGAAAAACTTCCGCGTGAAATCTGGGTTTCGCAATACGGGGGCTGTAGTCAGCAGTTGTTTAATATTCTCAAAAGCGCTTTGGGCAGCTTCTGACCATACAAATCTTTTCTTCTTTGATAAGACTTCAGCTATAGGGAACGTAACGTCCGCGAAATTATTTATAAATCGCCGATACCAACCAGCGATTCCTAGAAATGCACGAACTTGCTTTAGGGTCTTTGGCACTGGCCAATTTTTAATCGCTTCTACCTTATTCGAGTCTGTTGCTACCCTCCTTCTCCAATGATAAAACCTAAATAATTGACCCTTTTTACACAAAACCTGCTTTTCCTCAAATTTAACGTTAGATTGCCCTTACGAAATTGTTATGACAACCGAGCTGATACTGACAAATGAGCTTCAAATGTATCTGAGACAACGCACATGTCATCCAGGTATCCCAATACGCAAGTTTTCAGATCGGGAGGTATTATATCATCCATTAGACGACACATTGTCTGGGGAGCATTACATAACCCGAATGGCATCACGGTAAACTAGTAAAGCGGACGACCTGGAATTTTCCTCTAGCTCAATTTGCCAATACGCATCCTTTAAGTCTATTTTCGAAATGATATTCGCTTTGGGTAATCTAGAGAAGATGCCTTCTATACTCGGTAACGGATATGCATCCTTACGAGTAAACTCATTAATTTTCCGCGCATCCAAGCAAAGCCTGACCTTTCCTGGTTTTACCAATAACCTCATAGGCGAGCTCCACGAACTATTGCTGGGTTCAATTACTCCTAAGCTTAACATTCTATCAACTTCACCGTACATCAATCTCTCCACCGCCGGCGACACAGGATAAAATCTCTGTTTTACTGGTTTCGCATTGTCTACATCAATAGCATGTTTTATCAACGATGTTCTACCTAAGCCCTGATTCTCGAAGTTGGGAAAAAGCGATTTAACTACATCTAACTGTTGTTTTTGTACTATGGTTAAAAGATATTCATCTTCATCAACGTTTGTGTCTTCACGATTTATAGCAATACTGGAAATTTGTATTTGTATTTGATTTGTAACGTGTTTATAGGTAATGTCTGTGATAATTTCACCGATCACTTTTTGAGTTTTTCCATCTGCCGTCTTAACTGTAGATTTATTACTTTTAAACCCAGGAACTTTCAAAAAATCGTCCTTGGCTAGGTCCTTCCCGAGGCAACTGATATTAGCGCCTGTATCAAGTAACCCTAACTCACTTCTGTTTAAGATATTGACTCGAGCATAAAATCTTCCGTCATCGTCATTGCTAAAAATTGAGGAAACAAATAATCGTTTAGTTTTCATAATTTTTTGTAGTGATTTCGCATCCGTACCGTAGATCGCCGATATTTTTTTTTATCGTTTCTTCACTTAATTTAGAATCATTAAATAAGTTTCCGCGAAGTCTAATGTAGTCTCTTAATCTTTCATGATATGGTTTAAAATGCCTTAAATTCGCGGTTTTGTTACGTTCAGATGGTTGCTCAAAAATTTTTGTTAGCTCATTATACTCTTTACTTGTTTCTGGTAGAAGAGTTTTGTATATACCCATTGATTCTTCCTCCATAGCGTTACTATACGTATCCAAATTATTTTTGCTGGTCGTATCTCTCAAGGGGTATTCTAAGTCTTCGTTTGTCTCATCCGAACAAAATATCCATAACAAAATATCTTGCGTTCTTGCAAACACATATCCCAACAGTGCCTTGCTCATCGCAATTCCAGCATTGAAAGACTTTTTCTGGTTTCGATATAGCATTAATTGCGAATGGCTTAAGCTCTTGCTCATCCAAATCAGAGTTATTTACGTCTTCTACCTCATCCTTACAGTCTACCGCTGCAATACGTCTGTGTTGGTTGACATAATCATTTGTTTTCGGACTTTGATACCACCTAAATGATTCATCGTGAAAAAGGTTTTCTCGCATCTGACACAGTTTACGCAAATGAGCCACAGAACGAATTGGTACATATAATAATTCATGTCGAATTTCTGGCCTTAAGTTATGTTTCATGTTATCAATCAGCTCGTCATCATCAATATGATGAACGCCTATACGGTCTACAATCTCTAACACTGACTCATAAAAGGCCTCGAAAGACTAGGATGGTTTTTTTTTCCTGTTGCGTAGTTCATCACGCAACTCAAACCTGTTCCTAATATCTCTATAATTGTATCGCAATGCTGCACAAAACGAGTCCCAGGTAATGATATTCACTTGTTTGCGTGCGGAACCACCAAACCCACTCTCTGGCCTTACCAGTAAGCAATACATTAAAATTTCTGCATACAAAATCAAAATTTCCGTTAAAAGTTTCATCAGTCAAGCATCGGATTCGGTACATGAATTCTTCACAACGTAAACCTGTCGAAGAACCATCAAACCGAACGTTCCAGCTCTGAATAATATTTGTCACTTTATCTGGACTAAGAATGAAATTATTGGCAAACGGATTATTTCCTGCCGAATGTGGCGAAAAATTGAGTAAAGGACACATTAGGTTGCATATGGATTACAGCTGCAGGGCGTTGCTGTTGTTGAACGGGATTGATATTCAAGTTTCCTATCGCTCGTGCCACTACTGACTCAACTATTTGCGATATTTGGTGTACATTTACTTGATTATCACGTGTTTTAGTCGCTCTACGGGGTCTACCTATTTGTCTTCTAGAAAAATTTTGAGAGGAATTCTGAACATTAGAGGTGTTTGAAAAATTAAATTCAATGGTGTTGTTCTGTTATCGCCAGAATTATTATTATTCGCTTCATTTTGTGCCTCTACCTCAGTCTCCCTATTTTCAACAGAATCAATATCATTTGTCCTGATTACACCTTGACTTCGGGTGTTAGGACGACGACCGTACCCACGACCACGACTCGACCGACTTTCCTGTGCTACTCTAGGTACATCCCACTGTGGTGGACCTAAATCCTTTTTAAGGCATAATTTCCTGCAATTAGGGCATTCCGAAGAAGATTCTACCCAACTCAAAATGCAGTCTTTGTGAAAGGTGTGTTTACACAAAGTTTGTAATGTCTCGGAATCGTTATTCAAACATAACTCACATATGGAGCATGCGGGACCAATAGCTACTTCAAGAGAAGAGGGAATATTCTCATTGCTAGTCGTCACGACCATTTTAAAATATTTTTTTCAAAATAAGAACTGTGTACTTTTTCTTTTCCACTACTAAAATCTTCGATATAAATTTTAAATATATATATATTTTTTTATATGTATTTATAAATAAATACAAGATTCGGTTTTTCATTTTTTTTATATTATTATTTTTTTGGTTTTGTTCATTTATTATTATTATACATTTTTTTGTTACATAAGTTTTCTGTTCGGTTAAATATTCTTTCCTTAGATTTGTATTTAATTCTTTTTGTGCTTATCGAATTTCCTTTTATGCGTTTGTTGTGGGAAAAAAAATCTTTAAGAAAAATATATTACATCTAACAATGGCAATAAATAAAAGAATTAAAAAAAATTAGCATATTGTTTTTTTTCCTATATTACTTATTAGTTGATATTATTCGGGTTGCTTGAAAAAGAAGTACATTCGTGGACAAAACTCGCTATAGGAAGCAATATTTTTGTGATCCGTTCGTATGCAATCAATTCGACCAGGCATAATAAAATCCTCCAATGAAATAATTAGCTCATTTTGAAACGCTAAAGTTAACTTTGTACGGACAGAAGAAGAAAATTCTTGATCACTATCCGGTCGAAAATTACTCGTACATTTTCCGACAAGTATTCGAATTCCAGGATAGGCCGAAAGTTATTTTAAGTCAACCACTCCATAACAATAGCTTCTCAAACCGACCTTTGAAAAGAAATAATAAATAATAAGAAGTGGTGCAAGGATCACAAGGAATATATTCTAAAAGAAAATTTTACATTGCCCCAAGCATTTTATCAAAGATTGCATGTGGGGGACAAATAATTGAGTTGACAAAAACAACTACAAAGATGTTCAATTTCCTTTGTGAGCCTTGGGCCCCACGTTGGGAGCCATAAATTTGTAGCGTGTGTTTAATGATGGGGTGGTAAAGGTTAATTTTTCATCCGAAGTTAGCTCGAATGATCATTTGTGGGGAGAAACCTGTCGTGCCGGACTCGTCAGATTTTTCGACTAGCTCTAGCGGTTTGGGGGGTTCGTTGCAGAGCTGTAAATGATTGCAATCGATTTAATTGCAATCACATGATTTCGCTTTAATGATTGCTAATTTTTTTATTGCATTCAAAATCGTAAATTGATTTCATGATTTCAATTTAAAATCATGAAATCAATATGATAAAAACGATTGAATCAATTTTTTGAAATCAATTCATATATAAATTGATTGCAATCAAATTTGATTGCAATCGATTTGATTGCAATTACTTTAATTGCAATCAAATCCAGTAATTGCAATCAAAGTTAAATCAGAATCAAAATCTTCGTTCTTTTCAAATGAAAAATGGCAATTTTTATTTACAAAGTTTTGTAAAATTGGTAAACATTATTTCTAATTGCAATCAGTTCTTCCGTAGAAAAAAAAAATGCAACAAATGACTAACAAACCTACGTTTTTCATGTCATTTTGGAGCCTTTTACTATAGTTGTGATTTTAAGGGAATTTATTGAAATCACATGATTTCAAGGGAATTTATTGAAATCACATGATTTCAACAAAAATTTGATTGCAATCGAATTGATTGCAATTAAATTAATTGCATTCAATGATTTCTAAAAAAAATGATTTCAAAATGATTGCAATCAAAAAATATTGCAATTTTGACAAGATTTCATTTTGAAATCTGAAATCATTTAGAAATCAAAGAATGAAATCAGTTTGGTTGAAATCACTTTGATTTCAATGTCAATTGATTGCAGCTTTTTACAGCTCTGGTTCGTTGACTGTTTCTCACCTGGTTAGCATCACACCGCCAAATTTAAGATTAAGAGTCCAAGTTAAATGTACATGCGTTATTTGATTGCCATTGTTAATTGTATATAATAAAGGAGGATGGTGGCATCACCTCCTGTTGTCACATATCCCGTCCTACCTTAGTGCTTTCGACAACCAATTAATTTATGAAAACACCCATACTTTATATTTCACCACATCAACGCAAAGGAAAATTCAATGTTCTACTATTTCTCCATATAAAAAATATTTATTATAAAAAATAATTCAGAAGTGAATCATTTTGACGAACTTATTCTGTCAGCAATAAATTCAATTTTATAACCTTAGAAATTAACATAAATCTAAGCCATTTCAAAAGGCGTTAACAAAAATATAATCTAAAGATATTATTAGATACAAAAAGAAATGTAAGCACAAAAAGTCTCACGTACATAATTGGTAATGGTAGGGTTAACTAATTTTAAATATAATTTTATACATAAAGTTTGTTTATTCTCCTGTAGTTACTTCAAAAATTTAAAACTAATGTATTCACGATACAGTTTTGTAATCACTGTTCCTATGTTTACGGAAGGATACTATTATGACGAAATTTTAATGAAATTAAGTAAGTTTATGTATGGGTAATTATATGTTTCAAATTCAATACTACGCGGTAACATTTGGGTTAATAAATTACAAGTACCAAGGTTAAAAGTGGCAAACAAAAGAGTACGTTCAGTTGCTTCTAGATAACGAAATTTTTCTACGAGTAAGAATACCGCTTTCAACGAAAAACTAAATGTGTTTATACAAAAAAAAACAACGAGTACTGGTAGATTTTTTTCCCAGATTTTTGTTTTGATCACCTATTTTCTTGTTGCACTGATATTTCATTACAAATAAAAAAAATCTATTGTTCTCTTTCACGCACTTATTAACAAAGCGGAGTTATTGATGTTGATCTACATTAACGAATTCTAACTTGTGTTTTTTTTTTTGTTCTACTTTACATTCATTTGGCTGGTTGTTCAAAGTTAGATTTCATTGGTTTGTTTTTATCTTTAATTTCGGTTTGCAAAAACTTTTACACTTACTTTCAACATTGTTTTGTTTTCATTCACGTACTAACTAATCAAAATTTTAATTTAGATTTATACATATACTTAAGTACTCCTGTAGTTCAAATAAGAAAAAGTGTTTTGCGAAATGTCTTACAAACTGGTCAACAGGTTACCAAAATATACGTACGGACATATGTAGGTATGTACATATGTTCGCGGGTAATTGATGAATGTAAAATTGAAGTTTTATAAGTATGTATTTATATAATTATGTTTTAGTTAAATTCGCATGTTTGAACGGGAAAACGATACAATGTTGGAAGCACTATGTAACTGTGACAACAAAACGTAATAAGTGTTGGAATATTAGGAAGGTGCAATAAGACTATACTAAGGCTGTAAACATTAGTGTATAAGTATTTTAATTTGTTTTTCTTTTTAATTTTCATAGCCAGTCTTAGTGATAATTACAAAAACTTGCTTGTTATATGAAAATGGATTCATAATGTGTAATTAACAAATAGTTTTTCTTACAACCATCTGTCCGCACCTTCGTAACTTTCCATGTGTAAAGGACCAAAGAATTTAAAATATTGTGTGTACTCACCCGCAACTGTGAAGGCCTCCAAACCTGCAACTGGTGTATAATGTTGACCTGGAATATGGATGTCTTTTGTCCTTGGTGTAAGACTTTTATTATATGTTTTGTTGCTGTGTAACAATTTTAAAAACCGAAATAAATACATTTACTCATATACACGAATGGTACGTTTTATTCGCTGGGTTGCGCGTAAGAAAATCGAATTTAGCTTTTGTACTTTATTTTACTTAATTTTTCACTTGATATTTTTTTATTTGTTGTTTTTGTTTTAATTTTTTCCTGTTATTTGTAATTTCCCAAATTTACTGGTACAACGATGTAAGCATTATTTATGCGATTTAAAAACTAAAAGACGTTAGTATGGTACGTTATCATATGGGCTTCACGCCGTGGGAAGTTGAGAGATTCTGGAATGAGTAAATCATCTATTCATTTGTACGAGTTTTTTCGACAATTTGTTTTCGTTAAGGCATGCCAAATGCATTTACGTAGCTGCCGTTTTGCGGAAATTGGAATTTTCCTGCAGCAAGTTTTTTTGAGGCTTAAAATGTTTTGCTGTTTTTATTTTCCCCTCTCGAAAATTCAGCGTCCTATTGTATTATGTTGTTTGAAGGTTAACAATTCTATGGTCCAGGATGCTTTTTCCTTTGTTGGTATTCGAGAAATCCCTTTTCAGAGTGCAACTTAGTTTACAACACCGTGGTCAACAAGTGATCTGTTGCTTTAAAATTTGTAACCACGTTGTCAACTACGAATTTATCTTGGGAGCAAGCTAAGGCTAGCCAAGAAAAGTTTGCCACGTTGTGTGGAATCCTGTGGGCAAGGAATGCCGAAATAATTTCTTTACGGGATATTACATAAAATGTATCACAAAATCTGTAAATAACCCGACAGGTTTTACTTAAAGAGAAATTTTTGTCAATTATCTAAGTTACCTTCAAACTTGCTTCTTCAGGAACGTGTTGCTGACAACGTGGTTGGTGTTGAAATAAATTTAAGGATCACGCTATGGTTCTACGGTATCTATGACTCGGGTTATGCCAATAAATCCGTTTATCGAGTACAGTTATTGGAGGTTCCTCGAATTTTTTAATCTCGTCCTGTCTTTTGCTTACCTATGCACTTGTACATGTAGGAGAGAAATAGTATAATTTTTGCGCGCTTTGCTATGACACATGTTTGCCCATATACCTATTTTTACAACTCTACCAATAACAGTTGATGATTTTTGCGAACTCTTATAAATTAAATGATGCAATCTGTTGGTAGTCGATAATTAATACTAAACTGTGCTATTGTTCTAATTCGCCCAAAACGTTATTTTTAAACAATGTAAAGTACCTCAAACGTTTCAAAAGTATAAAAATTTCTGACTTCTTTCTGTTAAGTTTTTTTAATTTACGCATTGTTTTTTTAATATCAATCAATTTAAAATATTGTCCATTACACTGTGCATAGTGCCTCTGTGGGCCTATGGTCATGCAGGTTACTTATTTTTAAGCGGAAGCGGTTACCTTTGAAATGCTTTATAGATTTTTAAAATATCTTTATTACTTTTAAAGTTATGATGTTTGTAATACAAACAGTCAAATGCCGACATTGTGCACTGATCCGCGGCTAACCTATGACCGTGACCTATGACCGTGCAAATCATGTACATTGAAGCCTGAGGAGTCTTCTTTCAAATGCTTGTTAAAATTTTTAAATGTCTTTATTACATTAAAACTTATGATTTTTGCAACAAAAAAACTCACTGTGGCGCGTAGCGATAATAGTTCGCGAGCTTTACCGCGTCCAAAAATGGGTATATGCATACACATTTGTATTTTGTTTTCATATTTTCCCCAATTCAACATATACAAAATGATAAGTTAAGATCTTAGGAGATAAAAAATTCACTTCTTCGTATTCATATAAAATTAACTGGTCTTACATTCATTAAAAACTCCTAAGAAATCATAGTTTTGCGGAATATCGCATTGTTGATAGCACGCACTATGGAATTGGACGCGGTTTAATGGCAAAATATTACGAAAATAAGCCTATGGGTTGGATTTGAGAGCACAAAGTTTCCTGTTGCAATTTGAACGTCATTTTTCATATTTATTTCTCTTACACTGTAAAATTTTACAAACGCAAAAGAAGATTTAAATAAAAAATTTTGTTAATGAAAGCCAACTGTTTTATTAGTAGGCTGAATATGAATTACCGAATTCGTATTTTTTAAATCAATTGTGGTTGAAATTCGGTTGTGATTCTATATCAGAAATATACAGGTTATATTGAACCAAAACTTTTATCGTATGGTCCAACCGCAACACAGATAAGTAAATGGAAAAGTTAACAAAATTTTAAAAACACAACTATCAGAATACCACTAGTTTTCATACATACGTACATGATTCGAGTTTCAAAGAAAAAATAATATTAAAATAATGAATTAAAATATGTTGTTATATTTTATAATTTAAAATTTTTTCGACACCGTCAAGTTATTTTAATTTTTAATATTATTATTATTATAATATTATATCAAATAAAAATGTCGATGACTTACTGAATTCATTATATAAATATTTTATCACTGTACAAAATCCTATCTAAATAAACCTTTTATCGTTGATAAAATTGGAAAAAACGCAAAAATTAAAAAAAATATATTATAAATGAGATTGTGCCCTGGTTTTCTAAATAAATTGTGGAACAAACTTTTTCAAAAAAAAAAAATAAAAACAACTAAAATGTATCAAAAATTCAAAAAAAAATTGCATTGTGTTGTGTTCAGGATTCGAACACAACCGTGTCCGGGTAGGGTGCGGTTTCAAATCTTGACCAACTATTTATTATTTTTTTTTTTAATTTTTGATACATTTTAGTTATTATTATTACTTTTACTTTTTATTTGAAAAAGTTTGTTTTTTTAAAGAATTTTTGATAGCTTTAAATTATTTTCAATATGAAGATAATATTGGAACATTTTAATCATTAGTCTAACAGATTTATGTAATAGTTGGCGATATTTTTTTTATAAATTTTAGGAGAATTTCTTCATTATCAAACCGTTTCTTACGTTTCAAATCATTTCTCTGTTTAGTCGAAGACCACTGGCTTTTTAATAAAGACGTTAAAACACTTCTTGGATGTGTGAAAAATTATATAAGTGCTAATATGAGGATGTTGATATTTTTATAATGCACTCTAGACACGAAAAGGTTACAAATTTGTTACGAAATTCATAATTTATGGCTGACTTCATAAACGCAGTTTGCAAAGCAACACTAGAATGCCTTGTTGCTTTGCAAGCTGTGTTTATGAAGTTATACTATGGAATGGAGATGAGAAACCATCATGCATGATCGTGATTAATTTTTTTTCCATCACGTGAGCGTGCGTCCGGTGAGTGACGATTTTTTTGCTTTAATGTAATTTTTTTTATTTAAATTCTTAATTTTTTTACACTTTTTTTTCGTATATCGGGGGCGTGAATTTTCGTGATTGTATCTTCTTTCGTCACTCCATACTATGGTGAAGGGTATATAAGATTCGGCACAGCCGAATATATCACTCTTACTTGTTCCAATTAGTTCAGATCATAAGCAATACTGTTAACGATTTTTGCGTTGGTACTGTTTCTTACTTTATTTATTGCCTTTTTTAGATCAGTTAATAAAACGTTATCAGTTACCTCAGAAACGTCATCTTATTTTTCACCGTAATTGGGGTATTCGCAATACATATTTTTATCACAAAATAATCCTGAAAACAAAGTATTTGCGTACTTCTTTGTTTAGCTTCTTGTGGCATATTGTAAAAAGCTGATATTGTATGGGAAATTCATAGAATTCAGGAATTATATTAAAGTATTTAATGATTTTATTCGTCGTTCATTAATTATTCGAATATTCTATTATTCGAAAAAAGTTGTTGGAATAATTCTTTATTCTAAATTTAAAAATTAAAAAAAAAAATATATAAAATATTTTTTTTTTATTATTGTTATTGGTATTTTATTATTATAAAAATATTATCAAAATAACTACACGCAAAAAAATTTGTAATTGGTAAAAGTAATCATGTTATTTTCCTAAAGAGCCAACTATTTAGTTTACATTATTATAAATCTGAACATAAATAATTACAATTGCGGGTCTATCAACAATGTTTTTTCTTTGCGCGCTGTAGGTGATGACAGTACAAAAACGGGAGTAATAAAATAAGATAAAAAAATTTACATACATTCACATATACATATATTTATATATAAAAACATATATTTATTTTACTTATATTTTTTGTTTAATATATAGTTAAACATTTAAGTGTTAATAAGACTATCAAGATATCGATTTTGAAAACGAAGCAATTTTAATGGCCGTTTTTTATACATTTTCAATTAAATTTTTATAAATTTTGTGATTAAATTCTTCTTAATAAGGAAATATTTCTATAATATTTGCGGTAAATTATTTTTTAGCAAAGAAATATTATTAAAAAACACCTTTTAAAATGGCTTCGTTGTCGAAATCGATTGCCATCCCATACCTGCATGTACAGAAAAATATGCTGCAATATGCAAGTTAGATGTAAATCATAAAATAATTAGCCAACTCATGAAGTCTTCTAAAGTGATAAGTAATAAAGCAATATTTAAGACAAATGGTACTATTGTGAATGGGCTGTTATATTTCCATTTAAAAAAAATTGTCATAAGGGTTTTTAATCGACGATTTACAGAATATCGTCGTTCACGACAATCTGAGCGACAGTGTGCTGCGTGTTGTTTCTAATCAAACTTTGTTAAGAACAATCAGAGCGACAATGTCCTACGTTTAGTCTTATTTACGACAGCATGAGCAACGTGTGAATTAAATGTGCTTGAAGGCCAACTTTGAGGGGCACACAACTTATCGCTATGAAATTTTTTGTATTTTTTTTACATAAAACTGAACCGATTTCGGGGGAGAAAATATAAGAAATAAATAAAAATTATCTATACAAAATAAATAATAAAACAGTTTCATTTTAAAGTTTTACAAATTAGGGATGGGCAAATGAAAAAAATAAATAAAATATAAAAATATGGAATATGGAATTAAAAAAAAATTAAATGTTTTATATTGAAAGAAATGGTTTGGGTCAAGTTTATTATTTTTATTAAGAGAGTACTATTTCGAACAACTTATTATTAATCTGACTAGCAGAACGGATCAGTACTGATTTCGAGGTCGCTAAGCCATCTCATCGGCGTTCTTTCTTCGGTTTCACCACTTTTAACGGCGGATACTAATGACTATGAATATCAACTATTTAACCGTATTATTTAACGAATTAGAATACGAAAAGTGCATCAATTATACAAGTTAAATCAAATTCGGTTAGTACGAAACTCCCATCTCTGATAATTAATTATTCCATACATTATTATTTAAATTAAAAAGATTTGAGGTTGAGAAAAACAATTCCTTTCAATACAAACTAAATATAAATTCGACTAATTACAAACACTAAAAATTTTAAATGTTTCACAAATGTTTCAAGAGTTAATCGGATGAGAAAAATAGTCAAGTGGTGAAAAAATGAAACATGAATCAAGAAAAAAAGATTGCGCATGTCCGTTATTTTGAGTATGAAAAGTAAGCCAAAATGGAAAACTTTAGTAGCCCGAGGAAGCTCTTCTTCAAATAGATTCAAGCCCAACCTCAAAAGTATTATTCGACAGCATCTCTTTTCTCTCCATTTGAAATTTTGTTCATACCGATGTACCCGTTCAGGAGTTATTTAGATATTCCCAGTTTTGCACCAAAAATTTCTTACACTCTTTACAACAAACACTCATATGTATTCTATGATGACGTAGATGCGCAGTAGATTTTTTTGTACGGCTGAGTGCGCAATCTTGTTTTTTTGAATCATGAGTCTGAAAGAAACCCAAAAAGAATTTATTTCCAATATCATTTTTGTTTCACAAAGATATTATGGAATGGTCATCAATAAAATTATACTCATAAATAAATATACGAATAAAAAAATTAATTTATAATAACTTTTAAGCTTGAGGAGGATTGTGTTAAAAAGTACCCAAACAAATTAACCAAAGAAAATATATAAAATTCTGTAGTACCGATCATTTATTTTTTTGAATATCGTTATATCGATTTTGTGGAACTAAAACTATCGACAATATATATCGATATTTTTTTATAAAATTCGATGTTTCGATACTGTTGCTCATTCGTAATATAAATATATAGATCAGATCACATCAAATCAGATTAATATTATTTATAATTTTAGGTGATAACTTAAATTAACAACTATACACATACACACATATAAAAGTACGTAATAAATAAAAATATATATTAAAGCTAATTTCATTAACAAGAAATTAATAATAAACAAAGAAAGATCTTTAAAATACACAAGAACATTGATTTGTTTGTTTTTTATGTGGCAGTGAATAAAATAAATAATCGTTGAAAATCCTGAGTTATAAAAAAATTTTTGTACTTTGAATACTTTAAACTTTTTCACCACTTAAACTAATAATGTTGTAGTAATTGTGATCGGGAAATCTTTCCAATTCAATATAATCCATTTCTGTATGCAAAAGTTTGTCGAGCATTTGAACTAATTCTCCAAATGAAGGTCGTTCGTTGGGGTCCTGAGACCAACAGTAGTACATTATATTGTAGAGTTCCCTTCTACAATGTTCAGGCTTTTCCAATCGAAAACCATCACGAACCTTAAGCAGAATTAAGAAATTAAACAATATAAAGTTATTGATTTCCAAAATTTACCTTGCGCATAACTTCGGAAGCTGAGACCCCAGGATATGGTGTTGATCCAAGTGTTACAATCTCCCACATCAATATACCGAAACTCCAGATATCGGATTTTACAGAAAATATATTATCGTATAGCGACTCAATTGCCATCCACCTAATTTTTTATGAAATATTTATATCAATGTAGAACAATTTCCAAAAATTTATATTTTTTATTTATATTTATAAAATATGTATGCAAAATTCAAAAGCAACTAATTCATAATATATTTAATTTAAAACTTTATAAATCTATAAATTATTAAATATATTGATCTTTATGTACATCGAACCGTTCTGAAGGTTATATAATTCTTAAATCAATGCATTTAAGAATCTGCAATTTTTTACCTATTGTCATCACATGAACAAACAAAATTATTACAACCTATTGTTTCCCTTAAATTTTACAAAGTTTTTAGAAAACTGCTATTTTCTAACAAAATATTGATTTTGTTATTAATTTTACTTATTTATACATTAAGATTAAGCTTTTCCCGTTCCCGGAAAATCCCGAAATCCTTGAAAATGATTATTATTGGTCGTACCTTGTTTCTAATAAAACCTTTAAAATCGCCAGATATTCACATATTTTTAAAAAAATATATCACTATATTTCTTTCTGAATCCATAGCGAGATCAAAAATAATTCCAACTTTTCTGATGAAAGCAAAAATTTATTTGAAAATGCTTCAAACATTTCCGCGATTTTGTATGCAGAACCAATTTGAAACTATCTCTTTGGTGAAAAAAGTAAAAAGCAAAACGTTGAAATATTTGATTATAGTAAGTGATATTGTACATTCGAAAAAAAATTGCGAATGTTCGAAGCAATCTGTAAAATACAGAACATTCGCTGACAGCGAGAATGTGTTTTCTCACACTCGGGAATTTATAACTAAAACTATAAATAGACATTCGTTTGCATAAATTTAATTCATTTCTACAATATAATTTTATATGTCTCATACATAGAAACAATTTTGAAAATAAATATTATGAAACCATTTCATAAATATTTATAAATCTAAAAAAAAGTTGCTTAAAGAAAATTTGAAAACTTTGTACTCATAAATTATGCAACAGGGTACACGTAAAATAGGTAAGCCCATTAGTACAGATGATCCTTTACTCTGCCTTTCTTAACTGTCATACTCCATAAAACAACGTAAATAAAAATTTTTTATGTAAGGAGCAGTGATGGCATTTTGGTTCTTTTTAGGTATTTTTGGTGTTTTTTGCCTCTTTCTACTCGGAGACACGCTTTGTTCACATTTTCTTTGTTGACATTTACTTTGCATTTCGCAAATAATAATGGATTGTTGCCGAAAACATGTTTGCCTGTGTAAATGCTAAAGAAACAACAAAAGAGAATTTCAGATGTATTCCTTCCATCTCCGGCTGTCTAAACTCGGAATTTTAAGTGCAAATAGTACTTTTTAAGCAACCATGAGTTTTTCCGCTGAGGTTGAAAGAATATTTGATGAATTTGCTTAAAACAAAAATGAGAAACCGGTTAACTTTAGTGCTAGTGTATTTGACTTTAATTTCCGTAAATGCGTTACTGCATATATGTATATCTTAAACCGTATATAATATATTATATACGGTTTAAGATTTGAAAATGGATGTTGTAGAAATTTCTAAATGTTTGTAGCAAAAAAAATTCGAACGAATTATATAAAAAATCTCAATATTTTATTACAACTGTCTTCTGGCCTGATTGCGAAGATGAAATATATATTTTTGATAGCAAAATAGACGAAAATGAAATAACAATCGATTGAAACGCTATCATGAATTACATTCGACTTTGAATTCCCTTTTTTAATCGATTTCTTGTTGTTTAGAATCTACCGAAATTTGTATACTACAGATCGCTCCTTTAATGCAACATGTTCATATTTTAAAATAACCAAAACTTTTAAGTTACTTAGAAAAAAATTATTTTGAAGGTATTTCTTTATATTTAAAAAGTTTTCAGTATTATATGTTTGCTTAATCCAAACCAAATGTATACCCACTAAAAAGCGAATACTGGCCATATACATCATACCTGCTAATATTTTTAATATTTCAGTTTTGATAAATAACTACAGTGCAATAAAGGAGTGATATGTACAAACATACATATACTTTTAAGTTTTGTCTAAACAAACTATTTTATTTATTTTATTTTTTATATATATACCTAATGTATATGTACCATGTTCATATATTCTTTTAATCCTGTTTTTGGTTTATTACGTTTTTGTTTTTTTATTTTATTAAATGAATTGTGATTTTATTTTAATTAATATGTTAATAAATTCTGTTTTTGATCTCAATTCCTTCATTTAACTTGTAAGAAATGAATAAGTTGCACTTTTCGTATTCTAATTCGTTAAATAATACGGTTAAATAGTTGATATTCCTAGTTACTAGTATCCACCGTCAAAAGTGGTAAAATCGAACAAAGAACGCTGATGGGATGGTAAAGTTCCCTGATGATCTGCATTAGCAACAGTGAAATGCGCATAGGAACAAGCTATACCCCTCAATAATCAATTGCAATTTGTTTTTAACAAAATAGTTAATGTTTTACTGAATAAGTAAAATATTAATTTTGGGAAAAAGTGGGAATAAAAATTTAAAACACTAAAATTTGAAAGATTCCCATAAAAAGCACCAATTAAAAAATGTTTTAGGAAATTTTTCACTTTTGCTGGTACCTAAGCGCTACCTAAACGGTATTAAGAATCATTCCTAGGAAGTTAATATGTTCTAAGTAGTTACTGATTAAGATCTGAGGTACATTTTCGTAGTTGATTGTTTTCTTGAATTTTTAACGGTTTGCTACTTATGGACCTGAACAGTGGAAAAAAGGTAAAAAAATCGATTTTTTTGTAATTTTTACGATTTTTATCTTGAAGATGAATATGTTTTGATTTTATATGTGCACATTTTTTGTTCTTTATGACAAGATCTACAACTTTGCTTCAGAGAGTAAATCAAAATTTTGAACGATATGCAAGATATGAGCCTGAGAAAATTATCATTATTTTGCAAAAATAAAACCGAGGCCCCAAATCTTTGGGAGCCCAAAAATATGCATTACTTTGGGCAAACCTGGGAGACTCTTGTCTTATTTTCTTTGGTCTTTTATCACGTAGTGGAGTCTGTATATGGTTATTTTTCCATGACTTAAGTTAATTACTACTTTAAAAGCAAATACATATTGCTATAAATGTACTTCAATATAAATAAACTTCATTAAATTGAATAATGATCAATGAACTTAAATGAAATTTCTAAAATCTAAAACAATCTTATCGCTAAAATGACGATAATTTGCAAAATATTGCACAAACCGGAAAAATTTTCAACATATATTAAAACCACGAAACCCGTATGAAAGAGTTACTAATTAAGAAAAATCAAGTGGAATTACGACAATTTAAAATAAGTAAAAATCGGGAAAGAAAACGTTGATGTTTGAAACAAAAATGTTTGGGAATAAAAATATTTTGGAATTATAAAAGCAAAATGCTTAAAAGAATACCATGTGATTTAATATAAATAACTACCTGAAAAGGATACTTAAGATTTTTCCTAGGAAAAGTTCTTCAACAAAAGTCAAATAAAAAAATTTTAAGTTTATGAAATAGTCCTGCATTTATATTATCGTTTCATTTCCAATCTTAGATTACAAAATAATTCGTGCAAAAGTATAACAGATTAGTATCTTAGGAGAGTGTCTAATCGAATTGAAAGTTTTTAACAGTAGACAATGTGAAATCAAATTTATTTTCTAAAATAATTTAATATGAGAATTTTAGATGTCAATGAAAAATTATTTTATACGAGTTGCAGTTCCTAAAATGCTTCATGTTTTTGCTATTGGAAAAGACTTATAACGCGTTTTTTGTCGAAATTAAATTTTTGTTCTAGTATAATAAATTAAAAAAGTGCTTAGGATTAATTAATACGAATACTTTGAATTAGTTTAGTTATATATTAAGTTTTTCACATACATATTTTTTTTAATTGGTAATACTCATTATTTCTTTCCGATTTTCAACTATTTTTCTTACAATTGTTATGCTAACTGACGCCTTTTGTTCGGTTAAATTTAACAACCTCTTTAATGTTAAAGCTATCAGTTAAAAAAATCATACATTGTGAACATGAGAACATTAATCAATGCTCGTATTTTGTTGTTGTTTTACCATGAAAATTTGTTTTAATTTTTATAAAAATCATCCAAATTTATTTTATCTCGATATTTTGTTACCCTTTGGGTAACTTTTTCAGAAGGAAAAAATCAATAAACATTTTAAATAACAAAAATTAACAAATTATTAGCCAACAATTTCTTTTTCCGTTTTGGTTTAAAAATTGTTTGTCAATTGAAAAATTTGTTTGAAAATTTTTTTTTTAAATGAAGAAATGAACTAATTCTTACAATTTGAAAACATTAATATTGTATTATTTCATTATATTTGTTTAATTCACAAGATCGTGTTAACGTCGCACAGTGGCTGAAAGTCAAATTTTTTTTGTCACCGATTTTTAAAATTTTTACGCCCTTTTGTAGCTAATATATCCAGATTAAGGTAGCCAAAAAATTAGGTTAAACTATTGATAATTGTGGGCGTGGTATGCTGTCAAACTCAACTGTTTTTTTTAATTTCAGAAAAAGGTGTTTTTCTTTTGTTTTTTATAAAAAATAAATGGTTACTACGCGCAAGCTATCATCGATAATGGCCTGCGGTCTTTTTTATAATGTTGGTAGGATTATAGTCTTTAGTTGTTGTAAGTGGTCACAGCTCTAGCGTTTAATATTAGGGGCGTTACGGAATATTTATGAAACTACAATATTTTTCTCAAATTTAAACTTTAGTGGAATAGAACTTCTAGGGAAAAAAGGGGAACAGAAACGTATATCATCCGGAGAAAGGTGAAAGTGTCCTCTTTCTATATATACTTTTGCACACGTGACGAGCCGTGGGTAGAACACTTTTTTCATTTTAATGAAATTACTCCAAAGTACTCGTATACAATGGTGTATATAATTTTCACTTTTTTGCCTAAAAGTTTATGTTTTTTTACTTTAGACTACGTAAAACTAAAAAAATTAAATATAATACCTGCGAAACGGTTTAATGGCTTTGTTTTGATCAGCCAAAAATTGGTAATAAAATTATAGGTTCTACAGTAAACATATGATCTCTTTCTAAATTTACCTGTTATCAAAAGTTAGGGTCAACCAAAGTCATAAGCAATTTTATAACAATAATCACGACATTAAACCACTAAAGATAAAAAACAACCCCATATTGGCGAGATACTAATCAGTTTTACCTGATATTACGGTCTGGATAACATGTGCAGTTTTGTTAAATTTAAGCACTACCTGCTATGAAATTAAAGATCAATGTGTGAATAACATGTATCTAAAAATGTATAAAACTACGTATTCGATAAGGGATTACTCAGTAATAAGTAAATCCTCTAAGTGTACGGGTAAAACATAACAGACGCCAATAAAAATATTCAGAAAAATATGGAGAGCTTCAGTTATAAAGAACTGGCCGAAGAGTATTTTAGAAACAAAAACCAGGAAGATGTTCTTAGTTACGTTAAAATAAAATGAAACTTAAATTCGTGTAGCACCGAAATGCAAGAGCAATTATCTAATTTCGTCAAAGCGCTACAAAGAAGTTAGCTAAAGGAAACAAAACTTTTATATAAAAAGTGCAAACTGGTTAGAGGGCCAACTTACTGTCGCTGCAGAAACAGCAAAGCAAGATAAGGCTGGAAGACCACGCAAATCATTGAACAACTGCAGCGATAGATCTAAGAGGCGGAAACTTAAAGATATCAACGATGCAATTGGTTGTACAAATATAAAAGAATCTTTCCTATATCAATTACGATCACAGAACCAATTAACAAAAGTGGATATCATTGAAAAAGTTGTTAAAGCTAGTCGACTGAGAACAAAACGGATTCTTAAAAATACACCAACTCCGAGTGATGCAATACAGTACACAAATGAGGAGGCATTAGCATTATTTCTGGATTTGAAATTAACAAAACAGCAATATATTAAGCTCAGACTGCGTGCGATTGAAAAAGGTTCAAATATGTATCCAGCATATCTTTACATAACCGCTGCTAAAATGGACTGTTTGCCATCAAAGGACACTATTACAATCACACCAATTTCTGCAGAGGTACAACTACAATCTCTACTTGATCACACAGCCGAACGCTTGCTACAATCAATAACAGGAAATGCGTTAAAGAAATATGGGAACACAAAGTTATTTTTTTTTTGTAAATGGGGATGTGATGGTTCTTCGGGACAAAAACAATACAAACAAGTTGTATGTGAAAATATTTCGGACTCGGATATGTTCATGGTATCATTTGTACCATTGCGATTGAAAAAGATTTTAGAAGATTCAGATCCTTCGACTAGTACAACGCAAACAATGGATATTTGGAAAAGTGAGACACCATCTTCTACGAAATACTGCAGGCCAATCAAATTTGAATTCAAAAAAGAAACTCATGATGCCATTAACAAAGAAGTTAGTGATATCAAGGCCCAAATTTCAACACTACAGCCATTACAAATACAGTTAGATGGCCAGCAAATTGAAGTAAGCTACCAATTAGTGCTGACAATGATAGATGGAAAAGTAGGTCAGGCTTTGACTAACACGAAGGCTGCATTATATGCCAAGCAACATCAACCCAATTAAACCAAATCCCGACAAAATCATTAGATAATACCGATGCATATGAATTTGGATTATCACCACTACCTGCAAGAATACGACTTATGGAACACATACTAAAAATCAGTTATGATTTGGATTTCGGGTCTTCAGGATCAATAAGAAACAACGAAACCAACAAAGACTTAAGAAGTTCAAAAAAGAAACATGTTCAAGATGAATATCTCAAATTTGGATTGATTATAGATCAGCCAAAACAAGGGTTAGGCAATGCAAATGATGGCAATAGCACAAGAAGATTCTTTTCAGATCCAGAAACAGCATCTGAAATAACAGGGGTGGATTTAAACCTTATTTTCAGATTTAAAATAATCCTAGAAGTACTTGCGTGCAATGAAGAAATTGACTCTAGAAAATTTGGAGATTGTGCTAAGGAAACTGCAAAAATATATACAACCAACTACCCATGGAGAAATATGTCTGCAACAGTTCACAAAATCCTTTATCATGGAGAAGATGCCATTAAATATCATTGGTGCCACTTGGAGATCTATCAGAGGAGGCTCAGGAAAAAAGGAACAAGGATTACAGATTTTATAGAGACCAAAATACTAGAAAAATTTCACGAAATTCAACAAATGAAGATCTATTTAATATATTATTGGCAACGTCAGATCCGTTCATCTCCAGTATTCGAAATCAATGGAAAGTGGAACATCGGGATTTAGATGAAGAAGCCAAAAAACTACTAAAGAACAGAGATAGCACAGAACAAAATATGGAATATTTGCAATCAATATTTGAGTCAAATGAATAATAATTATAATTGCCTTTCATTGTTATTTAAGTACGAAAAACATAGTATTAGTAAAAATAATAATAAACAGAACCTACCATAGTTACAAATGCTATTAAAATTTATTGCAGTTTTTATTTTTAAAATGTTTTTAAAATTATCAAATTTGACAGCGAAAAATAATAAATTTTTCTGTAGTAATAGCAATATTTTTAGATAAGATTATTAACGTTTTTTTAAGTGTAACTATTCTTTGAGTGTAACTAAATTTGCAAATTTGACAGCAAAAAAATTTTAATTTTTCTGTAATAGCAAAATTTCCAGTTGATTTTACAATTTTTTTAGTGCAAATTGTTTTTAAGTGCAACATTAAAAAAATTACGTTATTACAACAATTATTTATAATTATTATTAATTTCCAAATATTCAATTTTTTAATAAATAAAAAAATAACAAACCCATATTTGACTCTAAAAGTTAAAAAAATTCAAAAGTTCAACTTTGACCTAGAATTCCTTAAAAAGTCCTTAATCAATTTTAATGAAATTTAAACTGAGTCAAGCTGAACTAAATATCTATCCAATAAAATTGCTTCAATATCTTGATCGGTTCAAAAGTTACAGAATTTTGGCCAATGAAAAACGATTTTCAGCCACTGTGCGTTGTATGTGTTGTGTAATCGTCTAATTATACATTACTGTATTTTTGTTGTTGGTATTTTTCATAAAAAAGTGAGTTATAATTATAAGTTTGAATTTTATATGTTTTATAAATGGTTGTATTGAGGACAGGTATGAAAAATTTATATTTGTAAAGCTAAGTTTAGACGATATGTTAAATCAGCTTATTTATGCTAAAAAAAATTTTAAAAGTCACCCGCATTGCAAAAAACGCAAAATTCCGCTAAAAAATGTCAAAATTTAGAAGAAGTCGTACAATCTTCTAAAACGAGATAGAAATGCAAGAATCATTTAAAAGTCGATGAAACAATAAAGAACAGAAAAAGTAACCCACATTCCAAAAAACGCGAAATCCAGCAAAAAGTTGAAAATTTTTTAAAAAACCAGCGACATTTGTAGCCGTGTACGAGTACCCGTGTAGCCTGTTGTCGTGAATGTGTTTATATCTTAATTTATCTCGATTTTGTACTTGGTAAGTTTTGCAATAGCTAGTGATATTTCATCCGGCGACATCTTTTATGTTTATTTTTTTTATTTATATTAATTTATTTTATTGCAAAAATTATAAGTTGAATAATAATTAAAAATTGTTGTCAAACTCACTAATTTCACAAATACAAAAAAGGCGATACAACAAATTTGTCTGTTTACAAGCACATAAACAAATATCGTTTTTTTAAACGATAAGCCACACGACTGAGCTTGTGAATTTAACAATTATATATTTACTCCTTTAGCTTCGAATATTAAATGCCTAAAATTCTGTGCTACACTATCAGTATCAGCTCTAAAATTAATTCTTATATCTGACGGTACATTAATTATCTTTAACATCTCTAACATATAACGACGTTTATACTTATTTTCCGAGTTCAAAATAGATATGTATATTATTAAAGTTCGGAGGATAGTGATCACAATTACGGCAATGTAATGATAATGCTGTTTTTTGTGATGATGTAAAGTTTCTGTACCTTAGGTTAGTTAGACTTATGTCCTGCTGATCTAGTTTTAAGTTTATTTTTTGTTTTGTCTACATAAACTTTATCGCAATTTTCATAATAATTACATGGTATTTGGTAAAAAACGTTAGATTTATCTAATTTATGTATTCTATATTTTGCCTTACTAAATAATTTACCCAAAGGTTTTGCTAATCTTTCCGATATAAAAGGAATATATGTCAGAGATTTGTAAGCTTTTGGTTCAATACTGTCATTTTCTAAATTATTTATATTCTTACTCCTATACTGCCCTATCAAATTATATACTAGTCCAATAGGAAAATCATTGTTTACTAAAATATCCTTGATAATCTCTCTATTCCTTCTGTGGAATCTGACATCACTAATAGTCAGTACTCTGTCTATAAGATTCTGCGCCGTATTAATAATTATTCTCGTTGGATGTTTCGAATAATAATTAATAATCCTCCCTGATGCTGTCGGTTTCGGATACCAAACAATTAATAAACTATTACCATTCCTAATCACCAATTTGTCTAAATAGGGAAGTCTATTATCCCATTCTCTTTCAATAGTGAATTTTATGTCAGAATAGAGTGAGTTAAAAGATGTTAGCATATGTTCCATCTGACAACCCGAGGTAAAACAAAATATATCATCAACATATTTAGTTATAATTTTTGGTTTAACAGATAAACTATCTATATCTATATATCTATCAAATAATTCTTCCATGACAATGTCAGCTATAATTGGAGATGCCGGAGATCCCATAGGAAGTCCTTCTTTCTGTAAATATATCTTATTATCATATATCTTATTATCTTATTGTTATCCTAGTTCATATCAGTATGTTCTGTAATTCTATTCCAATTTTCTTTTATTTAAAAATATGTGTATGCTTACCTGATGGGTAATTTTCCTTCACTTTTACGTTCATAAACTTTAGAAGTAATTACATCACGGGCAAATCCAAAGTCAGCCACTTTACACGTGTGATCTTCAGCAATCAATACATTTCGAGCAGCTAAGTCTCTGTGTATTATCTAAAATTAAAGAAACCCTTAAATTAGATTCCCCTTTTGATAATATATAAAATTATATAGTCAAAGATATTTTATACGATGCTATCATAAACTCAATAAAACTATAAAATAAACTTTAAAATGTAATCAATAACTTTTCAATTTGTGATGACTCCTTGCATGCTGACTTTCACAAAACTCAGCATATAGAACAAATTAAATTATTAATGCAAATCAATACACTTAAGATCGTAGCATTTAATGGCCAAACGGTAAATATTTTTGAAATCAAAGAAAAAAATTTAATTTTAATCGATTTTTTCAAATTTTTGACGCTGAAGTATTAATTTTATTTTAATTTTTTTTTCAATGGGGATTATGAAACAAATCTGAATCAAATAAAAATTGTTATTATTATTATTTAATTGTATCATATTTACGAAATTGAAAAAAAATTTAAATAACTACAAATCTATCAAAGCCGCAAATAAATACATTGTACAAGCTCTCAAGCTATATAAAAATTTGTTCACATACCCCTCGTGATGTCAGATAGTCCATTCCTTTGGCCACTTGATACATAAATGAAGTCAAGTCACCTGACGTCAGAATATTCGATTTGCCATGCGTATTACCGTAGTGTCTGAAAAAGAAAACAGAAACTGCTTATCAAATGAAGAAAGACGAAATAGGGGAAATTATTTGTTAACTGTTCTGAATTCCAAAAGCATTTTTTTAGTTAAAAAACAAATCCAAAGTTTAATCTTAAGCCAAATTAAACAATTAAAATTTCGATATGAACTAATACTAATCCTTACCGTTCAGCTCTTGAACTACGTAAATAAGTTTGCAGCTTGCCGCGATTTACATATTCGATGATTACAAATATCGGATCTTTGTCAGTACAGCAACCCAAAAAACGCACTACATTCACATGTGGCTCCAGTGATTTCATTACCTAAAATTGATAAAATTTACGTATTATTACAAAAATTAACATTAACAATTCAATATAATTCTAGACCAGTGGATAGTATCTGGGGGTAATCGGTTCGATTCCGGCTAAAACCCTGGGTGTTTCTGAAAACAAGCCAAAAAGGCTTAAGCAGTTTGTGTGTGTTTCTTTAAAAGACATGAAATATTTTCACGATTTCAACTAAACCGATTCTTGTGAAACTTTGCACACAAACTAAATTTACGTAATAACTCAACATTATAATGAAGAAAAAGTGCCATTGCCCCATATTTTTATTATAGTAAAATTTGCTTGGACATTTTTATTGATAGAAGCTCCCACAAAAAGTAAATATTAATTACTGAATGTCTAGAGAACTGTGATTGCAAGAATTTAGAAATCGTAATGGAGTATTCTGTCTCTATTCTGTCCGTATAAAGAAAAAAGGAGAGATTAAAAAAAATAATATGGCACTCCCCAAACCAAGAAAATATTAATATCTATGCAACTTAAAAAATATGCTAACAAAGCGAACTTTATATGAAAGTTTCTATCCATTTTATCCTTGACAATATATTCTTTCATTGTAGATTAAACAAAAATATATATTCTTTGAATAATACATTTAGTCACTTTAAAGTCCAGTCCGGAAAAGTTAGCCGAAAAATTAAAAATGTGTGCACATAGAAAAAATATATTAAGCTCTTTTGAGGCTAAATCCAAAAATAAACAAGTAAGAGAGATATATTCGGCGGTACCGAATCTTATATACCCTTCATCATAGTATGGAGTGACGAAAGAAAATTCACACCCACGAAATACGAAAAAAAAATTAAAAAATAATTTAAATGGAAAAAATTACATTAAAGCAAAAAAATTGCCACTCATCGTCTCACGGACGCACCTCCACGTGATGGAAACAAAAAATTAATCACGATCACGCATTATTGGTTCCAATCTCTATTTCATATTATAGGCTGATTTCATAAACACAGCTTGCAAAGCAACACTGGAAGCATGAGTTTACAAGGCATTCTCGTGTTGCTTTGCAAACTGCGTTTATGAAGTCAACCATAAATTATGAATTTCGTAACAAATTTGTTACACTTTCTTGCCTAGAGTGCATTATAAAAATATTAACATCCCCTTATTAGCGCTTATATAATTTTTCACACATCCAAGAAGTGTTTCAACGTCTTTATCAAAAAGCCAGTGGTCTTCAACTAAACAAAGAAATGATTTGAAACGTTAGAAAAGATTTAATAATGAAGAAATTCTCCCAAAATAGATAAAAAATATTGACACCTATTGCATAAATCTGCTAGTCTAATGATTAAAATGTTCCAATATTATCTTCATATTGAAAATAATTTAAAACTATTAAAAATTCTTAAAAAAGATCGAACTTTTTCAAATAAAAAGTAAAAGTAATAAAAATAACTAAAATGTATCAAAAATTAAATAAAATTAATTAATAAATGGTTGGTCAGGATTTGAAACCGTACCTTCTTACCCGGTGGCACGGTTTCGAATCCTGAACAAAACACAATGCTATTTTTTTTAGAATTTTCGATACATTTTAGTTGTTTTTATTACTTTTACTTTTTATTTGAAAAAGATTGTTCCACAATTTATTTAAAAAAACAGGCTACAGTTTATCGAAATATATCGGTAATATTTTAAGAAACATCGTGAGAGAAGAATTTAATATTAAAAATTCATTAGAACTGAAAGACAAAATAGAAACAATAACTTTAGACGAAGATGAAATACTAGTATCCCTTGACGTGGTATCGTTATTCACAAATATACCTACACATTTAGCAATAAATAACATCATGAAAAAATGGAATATTATACAAAATTATACAAAAATTCCCAGGGCGAGGTTTCTTGAGGTGCTAAAGTTTTGCTTAAACGAGAACAATTACTTCATGTATGGGGATAAAATATATCATCAGGCTTATGGTATGCCCATGGGCAATCCATTGTCACCGACTATCGCTGATATCGTATTAGATAATCTTCTTGACGACAGTATTAAGGACCTTCACAAAGAAAACGTGCAAATAAAACTTATAACCAAATACGTAGATGATTTATTTGCTATCATAAGGAAAAAAGATGAAGACATTATACTCAAAACATTCAACAATTACCATACAAAGCTCAAATTTACCATCGAAAAAGAAGAAAATAAATCTATTCCATATCTTGACATGAAAATATACCGTGAAAAAGATAATTTAATTACAGATTGGTACTCTAAATCAATTGCTTCTGGACGTATCATAAACTACGCTTCAACACAACCAATGAAACAAAAAACAAACACGGCAAATAATTTAGTTAATACAGTTATGAAACTTAACGACGAAGAGTTCAGGGCAAAAAAACATATTAATTATTAAAGATATTCTCAGGAAAAACAACTTCCCGAATAACATTATAAACAATTTAATTCGTAAAGTAACAAATAATACAAATAAACGGGTTAACACTGAAAACAAAACATCTGGTAACACTAAATATTACGGAGTATCGTTTATACCAAAACTTACAGAAAACAACAAACTTAAAGAGATAATTAAAGAGGATAACGTAACAATTGCACACAAATCAAACAAAACAATTACACATTTATTTACACAAACAAAAACGAAAATTGAAATAAGGGATCAGAGTGATGTGGTGTATGAAATAAAATGCACCGGTAAGGAAGACGAACAGTGCGGAAAAGTTTATATTGGTACAACTAAGAGAAGTTTAGGAATAAGAATTGACGAGCATAAGGCAGATATAAGAAAAGGTAAACAAGCAACTGCACTAGCGCAGCACTGTATTGAAAATGGACATCAAGCTAATTTTAACGAAGTAAAAATATTGAATAAAGAGAAAAAAGTAAACAAACGATATACATTGGAGAGTTTAAGAATACAACAAAAAGCTGAGAGCGCAATTAATACCAAAGACGTCATGGACAACATCAATGCCAACTACAACATAGTTTTAGTATAGTGACAACAATAAAGATACTGTGATATTTTATTTATTTTTACAATTTTAAATTATTAAGTTTGTGTTTTGTGTTTGTCCAGTTTACACAAAAAACACTGATTTTTAAAATTATGTAAAAAGAAAAGATTAGATGTAAGTACAATTAATAAGAAAATGTATAATTATTATTATTAGTGTGTAATACAAAACATTTATTTTGTTTTTATATTAATATGGTTGCCAGATTGTAATAAACAAACATCCCTGAAGAAGTTGGAAAAACCTCAACGAAACGTAGGATGAACAATTAAATAAGTAGTTTTTATTTATTTATATTTTTCAAATGACCTTGAAAGCCTGAATTTTTGGAATAAAAACCAAATAAAACCAAAATCAGGCACGATCTAATTTATAATATTTTTTTTTAATTTTTGCGTTTTTTCCAATTTTATGAACGATAAAAGGTTTATTTTTCAAAAATATCCAATATGTTATCAGACAGGATTTTGTACAGTGATAAAATAATTATATAATGAATTTAGTAAGTTGTCGACTTTTTTATTTGATATAAAATAATATTAATAACAAAAATAAAAATAACTTGACGGTGTAAGAAAAAATATTAAATTATAAAATATAACAACATATTTTAATTCATTGTTTTAATTTAAGTTTTTCTTTGAAACTCGTATGATGTACGTATGTATGTAATCTAGTGGTATTCTCATAGTTGTCTTTTTAAAATTTTGTTAACTTTTCCATTTACTTATCTGTATTGCAGTTGGACCAGACGATAAAGGTTTTGGTTCAATGTAACCTGTACATTTCTGATATAGAAACACAATGGAATTTCAACCTCAATTGATTTAAAAGATACGAATTCGGTCATTTATATTCAGCCTGTTAAGAAAACAGATAGATTTAATTAAAAACATTTCTTATATAAATCTTCTTCTTCGTTTACTAAGTAAGACAGAAAACTAAATATGAAAAATTACGATAAAATCGCAAACAGAAAGCATTTTGCTCTCAAATCCAACCCATAATTCGGCTTATTTTCGTAATATTTTACCATTAATCCGCGTCCAATTCCGTAGTGCGTGCTATCGACATGCGATATTCCTTAAAACTATGATTTTTTAGGTGTTTTTAATGAATGTAAGACCAGTTCATTTTATATGAATACGAATAAGTGAATTTTTTATCTCCTATGATCTTAACTTATCATTTTGTATATGTTGAGTTGGGGAAAATATGCAAACAAAATACAAAAATTGATGCATATACTATTTTTAGACACGTTACAGCTCGCGAACTTTTATCGCTACGCCCTACAATTGTTTTGGAAATTTTCTCAAACATTCCGTTTTAAAATTCCAAAGTTCGTATGTACTTTGAATTGAATCATTCTTAGAATACATTTTATTTAAGCCCACATTAAATTATTCAGTTGGATAATGCAATCTAGAAGCTAAATATAAGTTTGTGGAAAGTAGGTATGTGCAATACTTTTATTCAAAATACAAATGCATTTTAAATTTTTATTCCAAATACAAAATAGTTTTTAATAAAAGTTTAATTTTCACTATGGAAATGATATTTTTAAAGTTTTTTACTCTATAATGTTGCTGTTTTTTAATCAATATTAAATCATACAATTTTCCTGATGTTCGCATATTTTTAAGAATTTTTAGCATTTTAGAGATTTTTCAAGATTTTTGGCTGCCGATTGCCATTTATATAATTTTTTTAAATAAATTTTGGGAATAATTTCAAATATTGCACTTGCAATTTTTAGAATATGCGCTATTTTCGCGGGGTTTTAAATTTTTTAGTTTCTTTGCTAATTACATTTTGGAGCTTGATATCAAATTAAATTCTTACATCAAACTTTGTTTTTATTTTATAGAAAAATGGCAATTAATTAAAGTGCTTTTGAAGATTAACTCAGTGATGTTACAGAATGAAAGAAACATTTGTTATATAATTCTAGCCGGGAAGAGATTTTTCTGCTTTGTTATGTGTTACTAAGTATCCAAACAACATTTTAATTGTCAAAAGATTTTTTATCACATTGTACAAATACAATAATAATACCGGGTTCTGATATACTGCATGTACGCTCTGCACCTGAACATAGAAAATAATTCAAATTACACAAGTATAAAACAGGATATAAGCATCAAGTTTGTCTTTCTTCTGAAATCACAAATAGTCATAAAAATGAAATATTAATACATTTTCAAAACAAAACTAAAATTCAATTTCATTGATTTTGTATATTAACTCGTACATAGTGTCTTGACGATCCATTACATTTCTTAAATATAAAAAATAATTATGGTTATTTATATACGAAAAGAAAATGTAAGCGATAAAAAATACTGTAATATGCATGCATAATATTATACTAATAAACGTACAAAAATAAGTTTAAAGAAACAAACAAAAACAAAACAACTGATAATGCGGGATATTAGTATAATTCAGTTCAAACACTTTAATTTGAATTGTACTAATTTTTTGTTTATGCCTTTAAGCACTTGTAACTTAAAGGTTGATGGGTGCAATAATTTAAACAAGAGAGTTTTTTATTACTGAACAATATTGTAAACTTTTATTGTGATATTTATACTAAAATTATTAAAGAAAAATGCTGCCAAAGTAAAAGTACAGAAATAAATTTGTGTGAAGGTGAACAATCAATTAACGTTGCTAAAGACAAAATTGCAATTAATGCAATTTTGTAATATGATATCCCTTTGTTAATATTTTTCACTTGTTGGCCAATCACATCAAAGAAAAATAACATTAAAGGTATTAACTACGACAAATTTAATAAAAGGTTGTTTTTTATTATTAGTTTCTAACATCATCCCCCGCGTTGAACGGATGTTCAACAGAATTGCAATGTTTGAAAGAATTGATCCGTGAAGCCTTTGTTGTCTAAACATCTAGATTGAACCTACGTAATTGGTTACGTGGCCTGGGTGAAGGTTTCATGTGGTGGGGTTGTTGTTCAACTGATTGCAGTTCGATGTCTTCTTCAGGATCTTTAATAGCTATTGTTGTGTGTCGGTTTTGTTTGCTTCTGCACACCTTACGTCGAACAGTTATTATGATGAGTGCTGACACGCTTAAACAAAGTGCAAGATAACCTATTGTATAGCTATGCTGCTGGTGGGACTTCAATTCATTGGGCAGGTCCAGTATGTTCTGTTCTTTTAGTGATTTTTGTAACGCTGATAGTTCGTTGATGTTGTCAGGGTATATATTCTCTAAGTGAGTTGAGTTCAATGGATTGACGGTTACGGGGTGTGTAATAATTTGCTGTGTTGATAAGTCTGAGATGTTACCAAGGCTAGTATATGATGAGCTTATTGTACTTGAGATAGTTTGTCTACCCTTAATAGTAGCAAATTCATGCTTCAGCACGCAGTCCGGATCCAGCGTGAGCAGGCCAGAGCCCTTTAACGAAATATGAGTAATTTCTCTATTACACACGACTGTGGCCCGAGATGGTGCTGTGGTAGCATATATCCATCGATTTCAAATTGATTTCACACTTGCACACTTCTGAACCATAATTGTAACGGGTCTGACTGTTGTGACACAAAAATACGTTTTGTTTTATTACGTCGCAAGCGCTTAGATCTGCCTTTGTAATGAGAATGTATTGCTTGTGGGATGCTGTTATGCCCATCAACTCAGTACATGGTTTGATGGCTACCATGGTTTTGCTCAGCATGTTAGGTACAGGAAACAGCTGGCAAATTTTAAATTGTTCAGGTTCAACCAACGGTAAAGTTATTTTAAATACTGCATGTTGGTGCGTAAGTCTACCTTGAACCTTCATTAGTTTGAAAAACTGTAGTAGTTCATCTTGTCCAGTTGTAGGAAGAGCGAGTGATGGTACTGCATGGAGTTTAATTTGTGCAATTTCATTTTGTAACTGTAGAGGTGTTAGTAGTAATGGGCTGATTTTTCCATAATGAGTATCGACGAGGGCAACAAGAATTGATGATTGTATTTTTCGTATATTATTTGGAACTAAATTCATTTCTAAAACCGCACTATCAAATAGTTGAGTTAAGTTGATCTGGAACAATACCTTATTGTTTTGCTTCGTTGCTTCCGAAAGAGACCCAATTTGTTGCTCCAACTGTTGAAATCTTACCTTGGCAAACAATTGGTTTTGTCGTATGATATTAATGGTGGAGTCAACAACTGATGTTTGATTCTTAAGAAATGTCAATAAATATGACTCATTGTCCCTTACTTTCTGTATTGTATTGGTCATCTGGTTTGCATATTCAGAATTCAATATGCCAAATAAAGAATGAGCAACATTTTCAACTATATCCAGGGCGCCTCTTTTACTCCGCAACAGTTGATTCTCTAGTTGTAGATCATCTTCCATGTGTTCAAAATGTTTAATAATGCTGAGACATGATTCGTTTAATTCTATCATTTTGCACTGATGTCGTAGGGAATTCGTGCTGTTGATTAAAATTGATGTTTCAGGCCAATATGCAGCCAAATCATAGTATACAAAAATATTCCATTCAGTGGTTACAATTTTAGCTTTACCAATTTCTTCAAAATGGATGCCTATTTTCATTCCAAATTTTTCGGTTTTTATCGATGTTCCAAGTGCCATTGGTAACAACAATATCATGGTTATTAATGCTAGAGTGAGATTGTTTAATAGTGTTTTCTTCCTTTTGGCACAAAGCTCCCCAGTTGGGTCACTAGGCTTCTCAGTTGAGTTATAAATGCTGTTGTTAATGTTTAGATTGTTGTCATCAGAAGTGATGGTTTCTTCAGACTCTGGTTCGATGGGTAAAAGAGCGATTCGATGTATTAGGCGTTTGAATAGTCCATTGGTTGTTTTGACTTCCACGACTCTAACCACATTATCATTACCAGAATAAATTTTGACTATTCTTGCTAAAGGCCATTTCATGACTGGTAAATTATCCTCCTTGACTATCATCATATCATCAATTTTGAGGTTATCAAACTGCGTATTCCACTTGTGACGTTGCTGCAATTGATTCAAATATTCAGTGGACCATCTTTTCCAGAACTCTTGTTTGAGATGAGTCACGAGCTTCCAATGAGATAGTCTTGAAGCTTTTACTGTTGTTGCGTTGCTGTCGATTTGTGATACTAGTGCTTCGCCAATCAAAAAATGACTAGGAGTCAGGGCTTCAAGATCATTGGGGTCACTTGACATAGGAGTTAGTGGGCGAGAATTGAGTATCGCCTCGATTTCCACTATAATTGTTTCCAGTTCTTCCTGAGTCAGTGATGCAGTTGCAACACTACGTAGTAACAGATGTTTTGCAGACTTTACCGCTGCTTCCCATAATCCACCAAAGTGTGGTGCACGTGGTGGTATAAAATGGAAATTTATTCCTTTTGAGCTAGCGGTTGAGATAATTGATTCCTGCCCCTTGTCGGAATAAATACTGTTGGCCAGTTCTGCTAACTGATTTTTTGCTCCTATGAAGTTAGTTGCGTTGTCTGAATAAATATTTTGACAACGACCACGACGGCTAATGAATCGTTTTAGAGCACCGATAAATGCTTCAGTTGAAAGATTAGTTACCAATTCAAGATGAGAAGCCTTTGTGACAAAACAACAAAATACGGCTATATATGCTTTTGTTGGTCTTTTGCCTCTGACATTGTAATGGATCCAAAATGGTCCACAGTAGTCAACTCCTGTATTAATGAAAGGGCTTGCTGGAGTAAGTCTAATCTGAGGTAGATTGCCCATTACTTGTTGGCATAATTGTGGACGTGCCCTGACACATCTGACGAATTTTTGTACAGTTTTGCGCGCCATAGTTTTGCCCTTTATTGGCCAGAATCGTTGTCGTATTATGTTTAACAGTGCTTGTGGTTCACAATGCTTGTTCTCTTCGTGGACCATTGTGAATAAAAGTTTTATGAGAGGGTCGTTGTTCGGAACCAGAATTGGATGTTTTGCGTCGTATGATAACGGTGATGCTTCCAATCGCACTCCAATCCGTATGATATTTTTGCCATCTATGAATGGTGCCAGATTTTTCGATTTCCTGATTTTTTCGAAGCTGGTTGATTTCTGGTAAAAAATCGGATCTTTGAATGGTTCTGATAATTGTATATAGTGCGTTATCCAGTTCAGCCGAAGATAATGCCTTGTGTGTAGGCCGCTGCGGTCTATTTATTCTTGAATTTTTTATGTATCTCAGGACATACCCCAATATTCTTTGCAGGGTCTTAAATGAGTTCCTATGTAGGATGTTGTATATGAACTCATTATTGGTAATGGTAACTGCTGAAATGGGTGGTGTCTTCCTTTTCTCGATGTCATTAGGAATTGAAAGTTGGTTTAAAAATGGGGATGGCCACATTTCTTCTCGTCCGTGCAGGGAAAGTGGTCCATAAAACCATAAGTTGCATTCAGAAAGTTTGTACGCTGGTAGACCTCTGGATAAGATGTCGGCTGGATTATCTTTCGATCGGATGTGGCGCCACTGGTTGGGCAACGTTAATGATTGAATTTTGGAGACTCGATTGCCCACAAAAGTATGATATAAGGAGGATTGAGAGTTTGTCCAAGAGAGTACTATTTCGGAGTCAGTCCAGAGGCATACATGTAGATTTTTGATTTGAAGATCCATTTTAATTCTGTGCATGAGTTGAGCAGCCGTAACAGCAGCACATAACTCTAGACGCGGCACTGTTTGTTGTTTCAATGGAGCGACCCGTGTCTTTGCGCAGAGTAATTGTACAATAACTCTTCGATCCTTAAGTGTTGCTCGGATATATGCGACAGCACCAAAAGCCTTTTGTGATGCGTCTGAGAAAATATGTAGTACTGTTTTCTCTGCAAGTTTTCTTTTAAACATATGTCGGGGAATTTTAAAGTTGTCCAAGCTGTCTAAGTCTTTTCTGAATTTCGTCCAGCTAACGTGATATTCTTTGGGCAATGGTTCATCCCAATCTAGCTTTAATTGCCACAACTGCTGGATAAACATTTTTGCCTTGATGGCTACAGGTGCTAGTAGTCCAAGAGGATCAAACAATTTTGCAAGATCTGATGTCGCTGTCCGTTTTGTGACATTTTGCAAATGATTTACCTTTACCTTGACGCAAAAGTGATCTGTCTTAGGCAGCCATAATAATCCCAACGTTTTTATAGCGCTAGCGTTGTTACTATTAAAATCTAAGTCCAGTTCCTGATCGCCGAGTGGAATATTTTTCAATAGTTGTGGGTGGTTTGCGCACCATTTTTTAAATTGAAGCCATGACTTCGCAACACCGTAATAAGTTCATTTTCGTTTGAAGTGCGATGCTGAGACTATCGGAGGCTCCAAGACCATCGTCCACGTAGAAATTATTTTTGAGCATTTGTGACCCATATGGATATTCTATCGAGCCCTCTTCAGCAATTTTTTGTAGGCACTTCGTGGCTAAATAAGGTGCTGCTCGAGTACCATATGTGACCGTATTGAGTTTGTAATAGTTAACAGGAAGTGATGGATTTTCTCTCCAGATTATTAACTGATACTGCTGGTCGTCCTGATGAATCGCTATTTGTCTGTACATTTTCTCGATGTCGGTGGTGAATGCAAATTTTGGAAGTCGAAAACGCAGCAATATTGAGAATAGTTCACTCTGAACGGTTGGCCCGGTAAACATTAGGTCATTTAACGCGTAACCTGACGACGTTTTTGCTGAAGCGTCAAATACTACTCTGAGTTTTGTTGTGGTGCTTTCTGGTTTCAAGACGTAGTGATGAGGAATGATGTATCTAGGCTCCAATACGGTGTCGATATCTATCCTCTGCATGTGACCCAATTGTTCATATTCTCGCATAAACTGTATGTATAGTGATCGAATGTCTTCGTTTTTTTGGAGTCGACGCTCTAAGCCCACGAATCTATTGTATGCCATCTCATGGGATTTTCCTAAAGCGGTTGGGTTTTCACGAAAAGGAAGGCTAACTACGAACCGGCCATCTTTATTGGTGTATGTATGTTGAGTAAAATGTGCTTCACATTATTTTTCTGACGGCGAAAGACCCCTTTCATTTCCTTCAATCTCATCCAATTTCCAAAGTTGCTAAATGGCTTCTTCCAATGACGTGGAGTCTCCAAATACTGCACACGTGGTTGCACATGACGGGTTAGGAGGTAGATCTTTCCCGATTGTACCACCTACAATCCAACCAAGTACTGTATTCTGGAGTGTTGGAAGTTCGTCAGCAAGGTGTATAGTGCCATTTTGGGTTAATTTGAAGAAAAATTCTGCTCCAAGCAACAAATCTATCTTCTCCTGCTGATAGAAATGAGGATCTGCAAAGTGGAGGTTGTTGGGAATGTTCCAAGTAGAAATGTCCACATGCTTATTTGATTGTGGGGGAATTATGCTTGGTAGCACATATGCCTCAGCCCTGCCGGCCCGCAGCAACGTTCGTTGTTGCTGACGTAACTGCTGTTACTTCTGACGCAGGATCACGTCGGGGTCACCAAAATGTTAATGCGGGATATTAGTATAACTCAGTTCAAACACTTTAATTTGAACTGTACTAATTTTTTATTTATGCAATTAATGCAATTTTGTAATATGATATCCCTTTGTCAATATTTTTGACTTGTTGGCCAATCACATCAAAGAAAAATAACATTAAAGGTATTAACTACGACAAATTTAATAAAAGGTGTATTCAGGTTGTTTTTTATTATTAGTTTCTAACAACAACAAATCATTGCTTTTCGATTGTATTACACAAGTATAAAACAGGATATAAACATCAATTTTGTCTTTCTTCTGAAATCACAAATAGTCATAAAAAATTAAATATTAATACATTTTCAAAACAAAACTACGATTCAATTTCATTGATTTTGTATATTAACTTGTACATAGTGTCTTGACGATACATTACATTTCTTAAATATAATTAATATAAAAAATAAGTATGGTTACTTATATACGAAAAGGAAATGTAAGCGATAAAAAATACTGTAATATGCATGCATAATATTATACTAATAAACGTACAAAAATAAGTTTAAAGAAACAAACAAAAACAAAACAACAAATCATTGCTTTTCGATTGTTTAAATATACACATGCATACACACATCTGTACATGTGCCCATGAACGCTTTTCAGTATTTATGTAATATATGTGTGACGAAAAGGGCCAATTTACAACAACCACACCAATTTCCATCAAGAATTTGAAGATTTAGTATATTATAATAAATAAGATATATTATGTTCTTAAGCGCGTAAACTATGAAAAATGCAACTGCTCTGTGGTGTACAAGAAGCGGTCGTGACTACCAACCAATAGGTTGTTGGATTGAATACCCACGCAACTTTTTCAAACAATTTTTAAAATTAAAAAACAACAGAATAGGATATATAACAAAAAAAGTATTTTGGCTATATCTCATTAATTATTGGACCGAGTTTTGTTATTTTCAAACCGAACAAATTTATGAACAATTTCAAGAGAATGATTTATTTCTCTATGTTGTGTTTTGGCCTTAATTATAACTACACCAAAATGTAGCAGACGGACATCGCTCATTCGACTTCTCTATCTATAAGGTTCCAGAATATATATACTTTATGGGGTCGTAAATGAATAATGAAGAAATTACATACGGAATGCCAAACCTATATATCCCCTTTCCAAATTTTTTGGTGAAGGGTATTAAAAGTTAAAAAAAAATCCGGAGAACTGAAGCATATATTTAGAGGGAAAAAGGTGGTAAATTACCAGCGGTGATAATACGTACAATGAAAAAAGGCAACTACAGAATAAGTCCAGGAAGCTTTGCTCCAGAGAACGATAAACGATACAATTACAAATTAATTATTCTAGCATATATTGAATATTTTCAATACAAAATTAAATTTCATTATTGTATGTATCGGTGCGCATTTTGTTTTATACCTGTATGTATTCATGTTCATATTTGTTTATACCCCTGCGCAAATTATATTTTTTTCCGTTCTATAAACTAAACGCTTTGAGTTCTTGAATAGATCTGATTTTTATTTATCATTCTTACAAAATTCGTTTTTAAAATTATCTAAGTGTTAGTATGTAATAGAATAAAAAATAGATTAAGCATACACAAAGAATAAACTTAAACGTAAACATTAAACTTGATTGTCGCAAAATTTTGTTTGACATCACTCTATACAAATGTATAGCAGTTGTTGTTTTTACATTTTCTACAAACCTCTTACAACTACAATTAGAGTTGAAAAAAAGTCAGCCTAGGTAGTAATGGTAAAGTAAGAAAACAAAAACAATTGGTTGATTATTGAGTTCTTGTTACAACTTCGATATTGTTTAAACTTTTCATTTGTTTTAATGAAGGTTTAATATAATATCTCCAGTTGTTCTAAGAAATATTTGGGTAAAGTTCCCTGATGATCTGCATTAGCAACAGTGAAATGCGCATAGGAACAAGCTATACCCCTCAATAATCAATTGCAATTTGTTTTTAACAAAATGGTTAATGTTTTACTGAATAAGTAAAATATTAATTTTGGGAAAAAGTGCGAATAAAAAATTTAAACCACTAAAATTTGAAAGATTCCCATAAAAAGCACCAATTATTAACTTGACAAGCACCCGGTCGCAAAATTTTGTTTGACATCACTCTACACAAATGTATAGCAGTTGTTTTTTTTACATTTTCTACAAACCTCTTACAACTACAATTAGAGTTGAAAAAAAGTCAGCCTAGGTAGTAATGGTAAAGTAAGAAAACAAAAACAATTGGTTGATTATTGAGTTCTTGTTACAACTTCGATATTGTTTAAACTTTTCATTTGTTTTAATGAAGGTTTAATATAATATCTCCAGTTGTTCTAAGAAATATTTGGGTAAAGTTCCCTGATGATCTGCATTAGCAACAGTGAAATGCGCATAGGAACAAGCTATACCCCTCAATAATCAATTGCAATTTGTTTTTAACAAAATGGTTAATGTTTTACTGAATAAGTAAAATATTAATTTTGGGAAAAAGTGCGAATAAAAAATTTAAACCACTAAAATTTGAAAGATTCCCATAAAAAGCACCAATTATTAACTTGACAAGCACCCGGTCGCAAAATTTTGTTTGACATCCCTCTATACAAATGTATAGCAGTTGTTGTTTTTACATTTTCTACAAACCTCTTACAACTACAATTAGAGTTGAAAAAAAGTCAGCCTAGGTAGTAATGGTAAAGTAAGAAAACAAAAACAATTGGTTGATTATTGAGTTCTTGTTACAACTTCGATATTGTTTAAACTTTTCATTTGTTTTAATGAAGGTTTAATATAATATCTCCAGTTGTTCTAAGAAATATTTGGGTAAAGTTCCCTGATGATCTGCATTAGCAACAGTGAAATGCGCATAGGAACAAGCTATACCCCTCAATAATCAATTGCAATTTGTTTTTAACAATATGGTTAATGTTTTACTGAATAAGTAAAATATTAATTTTGGGAAAAAGTGCGAATAAAAAATTTAAACCACTAAAATTTGAAAGATTCCCATAAAAAGCACCAATTGATTGTGTTTTATTTGGCTATGAGTTTTATGAAAGAAAATCATTTATGCTGACATGTAAATTGTAATAGGAGAAACTATTTTAATTAAATGCCTCCAATAAATCGTCATGTGTGGCCAAAACAATAGATCAATCACAACTTTACGGCAATGACAAAATGTTTACATTATCGCCGTTTTCTGTAAGTGACTTCTGTTCATTACAGTGGTGTTGGGTGCAGTCATATATGACTCGCACCTATGTAAGTATATGTATCGCTAGGTACTCTAATGACTATAAGCACATTATTTTCCAATTTTTGTTTGATAAGTATTGCCAGAAATTTTATCTATATTTGTATTATCGATTTTGTTTCGTAATTATTATGAACCATTTTTAAGCAAAATGCAATAAAGTTGTATTAAAATATTCACGTTAACTTGGAAAGTATAGAATTTTACTTTGAAGCAAATTTTTGCAAACATCTTTGAGAATACGAAAAGCAGAAAATTTCAATTAAATGATTGTCAAATTCATTATTCATAACCAAAAGTTCTGGTTTACCTAATAACGATATTCTTTCTTGTAATTTTATCTTAATGGTAATCATATTTTTATCAGACAACCTGTGAGCGCTTCCTAATTTTGTAAATCTGTCTATTGTTGTTAAAAAGTACTGTTTCTCCACATAAAAGATATCCATATGGACTATTTGATTTGGTTTTGTAGGTGTTTCCGTGTTGCTAAAAGGTTTTTTTGTTGGATTACGATCATATTTGGCTTCGATACAAATTCTGCAATTATTAACATATTTATTTATATGCTTCACTAGGTTAGGACAGAAATATGTTTCTTTTAATTCTTCAAAATTCTCTACAACACCCCTGTGATTAGTTTCTTCATGAGTTTTCTTTATAACATCATAAAGTTGGTTTTCTTCAACTAAGTCCATTGCTAAAAATCTACATTTAGTGAATTTTACTTTCCTGAAAAATCTGAATTAAATTCTGTTGAATAATATTATATTTGTAGTCGTCCAATTCACAATTGCTAAAAGGTTTTTTTGTTGGATTACGATCATATTTGGCTTCGATACAAATTCTGCAATTATTAACATATTTATTTATATGCTTCACTAGGTTAGGACAGAAATATGTTTCTTTTAATTCTTCAAAATTCTCTACAACACCCCTGTGATTAGTTTCTTCATGAGTTTTCTTTATAACATCATAAAGTTGATTTTCTTCAACTAAGTCCATTGCTAAAAATCTACATTTAGTGAATTTTTCTTTCCTGAAAAATCTGAATTAATTTCTGTTGAATAATATTATATTTGGAGTCGTCCAATTCACATTATATTCCAACTGTGCCCTTATTTATGTTTTCTCTAAAAAAGTTTTCTAAATAATTTTCGCATAATAAATCTGACTCTTCTATAAACAAAATTAAATATTTGTCAAATATCTTTTCTTTAGTCTTATTTTTTGTCTTCAGAACGCGTATCTAAGTTCTATATTTATCAACAATTCCGTCGCTGATCTTGAAATGGTCATTTAAATCTTCTTCACCACTGTGTACTGTTTGTATTTCGTCGTCATCCAATTGAAAAACTTTATGTTCTTCTGAATCATCCTTTTTATCCATTCGGCTTAAAAAATCCGCTACTTTATTATTTTTGCCTTTTACATAGTCGATATCAAAATCATATTCACTCAGTTGTATTCTCCATCTTGCCATCTTTGAGTTTGGCTCTTTCATGGAATATAGCCATTTCAATGGCTGATGGTCTGTTTGAACCAAAAATTTTCTTCCATAAACATATCTTCTAAACTATTTCAATGCCCAAATGATAGCCAGCAACTCTTTTTCAATAGTTGAATAATTCCTTTCATGATCATTCAATATACATCAAACGCACTGTTACTAGCGTCAGTAGTTACAACGAATTTCTTATTAAAATCCGGAAAAGCTAAGATTGGGTAAGTTGTTATTAGTTCTTTAAGTTTCCTAAAAGCATCAATATATTTCGAGTCCTTTTCGTCAATTTTCATATTTTTCTTTAAGTACTTTATGATTGGTGAAGCAATAAGCGAATAATTCTTCATGAATTTTCGATAGTAACCTGTCAATCCTAGGAATGACTTTATTTGTTTTACTGTTGCCGGCAATGATACTCCATTTATCGCTTTTATTTTATATGGGTCAGGTTTAATACCTTCTTTTGTTATTATATGACCCAAAAATTCCACCTGTTGTGCCAAAAATCTGCACTTATCAAACTGAACCCTAAGACCATATTCATTCAACCTACTAAACACTTTATTTAAATTATCGATATGTTCCTCAATCGATGTTGAAAAAAACAGTATGTCGTCCATATATATAACACATATTTTATTTATGTGTTCTTTTAAGACAAAATTCATCATCCTTTAAAATGTGGATGGTGCGTTTTTCAACTCAAATGGCATTCTGATGTACTCATAATGACCAAAAGGTGTAGAAAAAGCTGTTTTCTCTATATCCTTTTCATTCATCAAAATCTGATGAAAGCCCTTTGCTAAATCGGTAACCGAAAAACATTGGGCACGACCCAACTTATCGAATATTGAACTTATATCGGGTATTGGGAATTTATCATCTACTGTTACGCTGTTCAATCCCCTATAATCGATGACTATACGCCATTTTTCTTTATTAGAATTATCTGGTTTTTTTTACTATCCACAAAGGTGAATTATAAGGTGATTTACTCGCTCTTATAATACCTTGATCGAGCATTTCCTACCGATCTCGCTTTCATGTACTTGAGGGTATTTATACAATTTGGAATAAATTGGTTTATCCGTGCTGGTACGGATACTATGTTTTATTATTGAAGTAGCAGTTAAAAATTTACCATCTTGGTAAAACGTATTCCTATGTCTATAATAAAATCTTTTTAATTCCTTGGCTTCATTCTCATTCAAAATATTAGATTGCAAATTTTCAAAACGTACTTCACATTTTTCTAAGTTATGTACTTCCTCATAATCAATTTCAAATTCGTTCGTCCCTTTACAAAATGGTATAAAAGAGTTATTCAATGTCAACTTTTCTGTTCCATAATTTATATTTGCTTTCAGAGGCGTTAAAATATTATTTCCTATTATACATTCAAATTCTTTATTTTTAAGATTTGTGAGTTTGATTGACATTGTTTTGTCTGGTAAATCGAACTCACTTGGAAGTGTAGAAATCACCTCCTCATTTATTATGGAACAGCCCCCCAAAGAATTCAATTGAATTGGCTTGGTTAATTTTTGTATTTTATATAAGTTTGAAAAAGTATCGTAATCGCCTAATGTTGTCGCCGCTCCCGTATCAATCAAACATTTCAATATTTTATTATTAAAGGTTAATAATACTATGGGTAATCGGTTACCCGAGACCCCTGTTGAAAATTTTACACTACTTGCAAAGTTTCTACTTCCATTGGTTCTTATCTGTTGTTATTTCTAAAATTTCCAACGTTATTATTTCCATTATTTCTAGAATTTTGATTATTATAACGGATTTCTTTAAATTGATTTTGGGTTTTGTTAATTAATTTAATATCTTTTAATATGTTATTTTGAATATAAAAGGTATTAGCTGATTCTATAATTGTGATATTATTTTGTAAGAGTAAGGATATAATGTATAGAGGTAAAAAATTTATATATATATATCAAAGATAATTTTCTCATTATTACTAGAAGTAAAGGATATGTCTACAGGATTTAAATTAAATTTTGTATTCATTTCCGCCAAAATTTTTCTTAATTTATAGTGCAGTTCCTCTATGCTACTCGCCTTTGTGTTCAGAGCCTCTGTCCTTAATTGGAAGAAGGATTTTTTGATTCCAATGTCTTCTTTAAGTTTTCTCAAGATATCCTCCCATGTTGGATTCATTAGCGTTTCTGTGGATCTGAAAGCCTTACCTTGTAGTTTGTTGATTAGTATTGTTTTAATTACGATGTGATGCTCCTCTGGTGTTATTCGTAGAACAGAATTTATATCTCTTAGATAGTTGGATAAGGTATATTCATTGTTTCCATTAAAAACTGTAACGCTACTTGGCTCGCGCAAGCATTCAATCAACGACAAAGCCATATTATTTTATTTATTTTTTTGTTATTAGCGTTAAACTTTCGCTTTTATGACTTAATAAATTATTTTAAAATAATTTAGATTTATTTTAAAATTCCGGCATCACTATTTTAAAAAAAAATTTCTTAACTAAAAAAAAATTTATTTCTTAAGATATCAACGTTGTTTACTTTTGTTTCTTTTACGTTTTTATTATTTTTTTTAAAGATTTCTATTATTTTGAGTCTTATTTATAATTTAACTTTTGTTTGATTTGTTTTTTTTTATTGATTATAAATTTAATTTAATTTTATAAGTCCAATAGTTTTTACAACTATTCCTGTTTTATTTCGTTCGTATCACAGGATATTGTTTTTCACTCAATGTCCCACCGACTGCGCCAATTATATTTTTTTCCGTTCTATAAACTAAACGCTTTGAGTTCTTGAATAGATCTGATTTTTATTTATCATTCTTACAAAAATCGTTCTTAAAATTATCTAAGTGTTAGTATGTAATAGAATAAAAAATAGATTAAGCATACACAAAGAATAAACTTAAACGTAAACATTAAACTTGCTTGTGTTTTATATGGCTATGAGTTTTATGAAAGAAAATCATTTATGCTGACATGTAAAAATGGTTCTCTTTGTTGAAACTCAAATTCATAGGATAAATATTAATTGTAATAGGAGAAACTATTTTAATTAAATGCCTCCAATAAATCGTCATGTGTGGCCACAACAATAGATCAATCACAACTTTACGGCAATGACAAAATGTATACATTATCGCCGTTTCCTGTAAGTGACTTCTGTTCATTACAGTGGTGTTGGGTGCAGTCATATATGACTCGCACCTATGTAAGTATATGTATCGCTAGGTACTCTAATGACTATAAGCACATTTATTTTCCAATTTTTGTTTGATAAGTATTGCCAGAAATTTTATCTATATTTGTATTATCGATTTCGTTTCGTAATTATTATGAACCATTTTTAAGCAAAATGCGATAAAGTTGTATTAAAATATTCACGTTAACTTGGAAAGTATAGAATTTTACTTTGAAGCAAATTTTTGCAAACATCTTTGAGAATACGAAAAGCTTAAAAATGGATTAAAATCCTTAGACAAAAAGCGACCGAAACGAAAAAAGGTAAGCTGATTGCGAAAATTTCGAAAATCCGCAAAAAAAATAAATAATTTGCAATTTTTTTCACATTCCTTACATTTAAAAGTCTTTTTAGAAGATTTTATGGTTTTTTCAAAACTTCCCAACTTTACTATTTTTTATTGTTTCATCGATTTTTAAATGATATTCAACATTTTAATTTTTCCAGTGATAGGAAGTTATTGCGAATTTTCGTAATTATTTTTGCAGTTTTTTGCGAGTTTTTCACATTCCTTGCATTTGTAGCTCGTTTTAGAAGATTTTACGACTTCTACAAATTTTGGGATATTTAGCGAACTTTCGCGATTATCGCGATATGATTTATTGCTTCATTTAATTTTTAAAATTTTATAAAAATATGAACACAGAATATTGCATGAACTTCATGGACCTTATTTTTATGCATAAATTATTTTTACTCAAAAAGCTAATACCAAATTAAGAACTGCAATTTTTGCCTAAAATAAATATATGTACGTTGAAAATAAATTGTTTCTTTTTGTTATAGTTCTGCAAACAATTTTTTTCCCACGCTACAACATTGGTCGCGTTCACAAGACGTAGCATTCCAAATATAGAGAAGCATAGCAAAATTTTTAAAATTTCTATAAGGGTGTGCCATTGTTTTGTCCGACTTGGTTTGTGGTTCTCTACTTTTTTTAATTTTAGCAACATTTTTAGAGAACAAATATTTAATTATAAAGTTAATTTTAAAATAACGATATTAATTACAATGGTCGCGTTCATAAGACGTAGATGTTGAGCTCAACAGTTGTGAAACTGTTGTCAACTGTTGAGCTCAACAGTTACGTCTTAGAAACGGCTTGAAGAATAATTTGATCTCGAACAGCTAATTAATCTAAACAATTGAAAAGAAATAAAAAGGCTGCAAAAGAAATAGTTTAAATTTGCTAAATTAATTAGTTTGGCTTATACTAAAAAGTGTGGACAACACATATTTTGCAATGGAGTTTTTCTTGGCTGGAGTTTTTCTTGGCTGGAATTTTCCATTTTTATTTTAAAATCTGCACCACAAATTTAATATTCACAACATAAAAATGCAGAACAAAACATTGCAATAAAATTATAAGCCTGCGCCGATAATAGTTTATATTTCAACGCTGAGCCGGCACTATTTAAAAAAATCTTTATGCTGTATATTAAACTAATTATGTAATTAATATAAATAGACACCATAATAAACCGACGTACATTTAATGAAATTAGTATTTTAATTTAATTTATTTATTTACTTTACCTTATTGCATTTGTAATGCAAAATGTATCAAATTAATTTGAAGTCGCCACCTAACAAAACGGCGTTGCATTAGAATATAAAAGCGCACAACTATCTTGATCAGCTGCGGAGCTAAATACATGTTGACTAAATGTAGCGAAAAAAATTTATGATGGAAAAAATGGCAGCAAATACTCAACTGTTGAGTGTAGCGGAGCTACTCAACTCTGCGTTTCTAAGACAAACACTCAACGGTTGCGCAACAGTTACGTCTTATGAGCACGACCATTGTATTTCATAATCATATTTATGGATACTCATCGATAAATATCTATATTTGTACGTATTCCTAGCAATACAAAAAGCATTTTCTATTTATTTATGCTGCACTTAACGATATGCGCACTTATTTATTATGGAACCCGTTGGTAGTCATAGCTTTTTGTCAACGTATTTGTTTGTACCCTTACATTTTAATAATCCTACACTTTGGAATATCGATATGTGCAATGTATTGAAAATTGTATACATTCGTCGTTCACTGCTTTGCTCATGACTGAAAGTATCGTATTTTTTCTTCATTGAATGTTATTTTGAATATTTACATATATTTGAATAAAATTGTCTTGTGTTGCTTTGAAAACAACGAATATAACCTTCCATAACACAAATAACTCTCGTATTCAACCGAGCCACCTAAACAGTGGCAGATACATGGAAACACACATGAGCACTGATGATGGGAGGGCAGCGGCTGCCGAAAAACAACGTTGTTTCTGTTCTGCCGCGTAATTAATTAATTAGTGTTCAATTTTCCCTTACTCCTTTGGAATATTTTCTCATGTCTAATTCTTTTTGACAAAAATGTTACGAACTTTAGCCAAAATAATAAATAATCACTTTAGATTAAAAACCATGAAAAATGTCATGTTTATCCAGCAAGAAATCAAAATTTGATTTTCCAGTCATTTTCATTTTCATCCATCAAAAAAAATTTAAAACTACATTCTGATTACACTAGAACCTCAATCCCACTTAAAATATTTTCATTAACAACAAATGTACCCAGCAAAGAAAAGAAAAGCAATGGTTAAAATGTGAATAAACATATGAAGTATGTTTAACTCATTATTTTAACACAGAATTGTTACTATAGGCAAGTATTTACCACCTTAGCATACAAATAACGATGGCAATGTATTGAATACATAAAACACAATAAATATTAAATATCTTCTGGAAGTATTAACTCATTCTTTGTTATTTATTAGTGTTTCATGTCAAGTGTTTTACTCATTGACACAAATATTTTGTCACGAACATGTTCTCAATTTAAAAAAAGTCCTCTTTGCTTCGCTAAGGGTCGAACCGTTTACCTAATGTATGATAAGCGCAAGCTCGACTACCGCGCCACTCAAAGAATATATTATATGTTATTTAATAGTAAGTAATTGTATAACTACTGGTAAATACAGACGCTACCTAAGAATTTTATGCTGAAAAGTACGTCGCACAGTGGCTGAAAATCGTTTTTCATTGGCCAAAAGTATAATTTTTTTTGTCACCGATTATTAAAATTTTTACGCCCTTTTGTAGCTAATATATCCAGATTAAGGTAGCCAAAAAATTAGGTTAAACTATTAATAATTGTAAGCGTGGCATGCTGTCAAACTCAACTGTTTTTTTTTTATTTTCAGAAAAAGGTGTTTTTCTTTTGTTTTTTATAAAAAATAAATGGTTACTACTCGCTAGCTATTATCGATAATGGCCTGCGGTCTTTTTTATAATGTTGGTAGGATTATATCCTTTAGTTATTGTTAGTGGTCACAGCTCTAGTGTTTAATATTAGGGGCGTTACGGAATATTTATGAAACTACAATATTTTTCTCAAATTTAAACTTTAGTGGAATAGAACTTCTAGGGAACAAAGGGGAACAAGAAACTTATATCATCCGGAGAAAGGTGAAAGTGTCCTCTTTCTATATATACTTTTGCACACGTGACGAGCCGTGGGTAGAACACTTTTTTCATTTTAATGAAATTACTCCAAAGTACTCGTATACAATGGTGTATATAATTTTCACTTTTTTGCCTAAAAGTTTATGTTTTTTTACTTTAGACTACGTAAAACTAAAAAAATTAAATATAATACCTGCGAAAGGGTTTAATGGCTTTGTTTTGATCAGCCAAAAAATTGGTAATAAAATTATAGGTTCTACAGTAAACATATGATCTCTTTCTAAATTTACCTGTTATCAAAAGTTAGGGTCAACCAAAGTCATAAGCAATTTTATAACAATAATCGGGACATTAAACCACTAAAGAAAAAAACAACCCAACAACAACAACAACAAATATTGGCGAGATACTAATCAGTTTTACCTGATATTAAGGTCTTGACAACATGTGCAGTTTTGTTCAATTTAAGCACTACCTGGTATGAAATTAAAGATCAATGTGCGAATAACATGTATCTAAAAGTGTATAAAACTACGGATTCGATAAGGGATTACTCAGTAATAAGTTAATCCTCTAAGTGTACGGGTAAAACATAACAGACGCAAATAAAAATATTCAGAAAAATATGGAGAGCTTCAGTTATAAAGAACTGGCCGAAAAGTATTTTAGAAACAAAAACCAGGAAGATGTTCTTAGTTACGTTAAAATAAACTTAAATTCGTGTAGCACCGAAATGCAAGAGCAATTATCTAATTTCGTCAAAGCACTAAAAAACGCTACAAAGAAGTTCGCTACAGTAAACAAAACTTTTATATAAAAAGTGCAAACTAGTTAGAGGGCCAACTTACTGTCGCTGCAGAAACAGCAAAGCAAGATAAGGCTGGAAGACCACGCAAATCATTGGACAACTGCAGCGATAGATCTAAGAGGCGGAAACTTAAAGATATCAACGATGCAATTGGTTGTACAAATATAAAATAATATTTCCTACATCAATTACGATCACAGAACCAATTAACTACAATCTCTACTTGATCACACAGCCAAACGCTTGCTACAATCAATAACAGGAAATGCGTTAAAGAAATATGGGAACACAAAGTTATTTCTTTTTTGTAAATGGGGATGTGATGGTTCTTCGGGACAAAAACAATACAAACAAGTTGTATGTGAAAATATTTCGGACTCGGATATGTTCATGGTATCATTTGTACCATTGCGATTGAAAAAGATTTTAGAAGATTCAGAGCCTTCGACTAGTACAACGCAAACAATGGATATTTGTAAATGAGACACCATCTTCTACGAAATACTGCAGGCCAATCAAATTTGAATTCAAAAAAGAAACTCATGATGCCATTAACAAAGAAGTTATTAATATCAAGGCCCAAATTGGAACACTACAGCCATTACAATTACAGTTAGATGGGCAGCAAATTGAAGTAAGCTACCAATTAATGCTGACAATGATAGATGGAAAAGTAGGTCAGGTTTTGACTAACACGAAGGCTGCATTATATGCCAAGCAACATCAACCCAATTAAACCAAATCCCGACAAAATCATTAGATAATACCGATGCATATGAATTTGGATTATCACATGCAAGAATACGACTTATGGAACACATACTCAAAATCAGTTATGATTTGGATTTCGGGTCTTCAGGATCAATAAGAAACAACGAAACCAACAAAGAGTTAAGAAGTTCAAAAAAAAATCAAGATGAATATCGCAAATTTGGATTGATTATAGATCAGCCAAAACAAGGGTTAGGCAATGCAAATGATGGCAATAGCGCAAGAAGATTCTTTTCAGATCCAGAAACAGCATCTGAAATAACAGGGGTGAATTTAAACCTTATTTTCAGATTTAAAATAATCCTAGAAGTACTTGCGTGCAATGAAGAAATTGACTAGAAAATTTGGAGATTATGCTAAGGAAACCGCAAAAATATATACAACCATCTACCCATGGAGAAATATATCTGCAACAGTTCACAAAATCCTTTATCATGGAGAAGATATCATTAAATATCATTTGGTGCCACTGGAAGATCTATTAGAGGAGGCTCAGGAAAAAAGGAACAAGGATTACAGATTTTATAGAGACCACAATACTAGAAAAATTTCACGAAATTCAACAAATGAAGATCTATTTAATATGTTATTGGCAACGTCGGATCCGTTTATCTCCAGTATTCGAAATCAATGGAAAGTGGAACATCGGGATTTAGATGAAGAAGCCAAAAAACTACTAAAGAACAGAGATAGCACAGAACAAAATATGGAATATTTGCAATCAATATTTGAGTCAAATGAATAATAATTATAATTGCCTTTCATTGTTATTTAAGTACGAAAAACATAGTATTAGTAAAAATAATAATAAACAGAACCTACCATAGTTACAAATGCTATTAAAATTTATTGCAGTTTTTATTTTTAAAATGTTTTTAAAATTATCAAATTTGACAGCGAAAAATAATAAATTTTTCTGTAGTAATAGCAATATTTTTAGATAAGATTATTAACGTTTTTTTAAGTGTAACTATTCTTTGAGTGTAACTAAATTTGCAAATTTGACAGCAAAAAAATTTTAATTTTTCTGTAATAGCAAAATCTCCAGTTGATTTTATTATTTTTTTAAGTGTAACATTAAAAAAATTCCATTATTACAAAAATTATTTATAATTATTATTAATTTCCAAATATTCAATTTTTTAATAAATAAAAAATAATAAACCCATATTTCACTCTAAAAGTTAAAAAAATTCAAAAGTTCAACTTTGACCTAGAATTCCTTAAAAAGTCCTCAATCAATTTTAATGTAATTTAAACTGAGTCAAGCTGAACTAAATATCTATCCAATAAAATAAAAATTGCTTCAATATTTTGATCGCTTCAAAAGTTACAGAACAAACAAACAAACAAAGAAACAAACAAACAAACAGACAAATTGAGGCCAATTTACATACAACGATCTTTTATTAGGCGTAAGTAAAAGTTTATGCCAATATCCATAGAGATCAAAAGTTTGGGAAATGTATCAAAATTCAGCATGACGTATTAAAAAACAATATCTCACTTGATGTAGATAAAAATTTAACCATAATCCATTAAATCTAAACTTTATATACATAAAACAATCTTTTTTTATGGAGGTATGAGGATTAATGTTTTCGAATTTGAACAGAGTGCATGTGGCTTCCGAATAAGATGCAGAATTGAAATAAGAAATGCAGTTATTTGAAATTTCATGTATAATTTGCATTTCTATTTAGTTTATCCAAAATTATTTAAGACAATTTCGAAGAAAGCTAACTAACAAAATCTTCTATTTTACTATTGTTAATTTTGGTTCACTTGAATATTTTTTAAATTCTGAAAATAATACGTAATTCTTTTCCAAGAATATGTAAGAAATAAGAAATGTAGAGCAAAAATCGAATTTTCACCTATACCCCATGAGAGATTGTTTCTTTTAGGTTCATATTGATAAATATCACAAAGTTTGATTGTAGGTGTAACTCTTAATAAAATATGTTTTTGTGTAAACTTAATTTATGTAAAATTTACAAAATTTTAACTTTGACTCCAACGCTTGAGAGTTATTCTATTTGGCTAACGTTTCACCACATGATTTTAAGATCAAGTAAAATCTAATACTGATTTTCAATATACCCTATTGCACACATACTAGAATTACTTGTACAAAGGGTTTGGATTTGGCGAAATCAACGGACTCAGAAAAATTATTACGTTACGAGTATTCATAAAATCTATATTTTCGAATACTTCGACAGACCGATATTTTGGTGCCGGTTTACGGGTTTAAAAAAAAAAGTTGTCTTTGGAAGTTTCCAATTTCAATCAGACGATTAGAGTATGAAAACCGGAAGAGACAGAATAATTAAAAGAGTTATGTAGTAATACTTTGTTTATGCATGCATGTTAGGCCGTGACGAAAATTTTTTTCTCTTTTTTTAAAAGACTAGCGATAGCAAGGTGCTAAATAGAGTGGTTAATCCATACGTAAATTATTATTACATTATTTTAAGTTTTACTGCGTCCGGATCGCGATAGAAGTTTGAGAAAAATTAGGTTTTTTTATCACATGAATAGTTCTATTTAAGCACATACTCGTATATGTTATTTTTTGTGAAATAATTTAATCATCTGTATCTGAATTATATAATATAACATTCAAGCTCTCTTATATATTAAAAACACATTTAAAAAACGCGGTGCTTTTATAATTGTGATCTAAAAGATTCAATGCATAAGATTTATCTTTTGAAAAATAGGAAATCCCCGTACAAGAACTAAATTAAATGTGAAATAATTACCAGTAGTACGAGAACGTGCAAGCAGATTGATACAGTTTTCCGGTGTCAGTAAAATACATAATTAGTGTTGCACGTTGCATTGTATGATTTTTTATATCATCTGAGAAATGGAGAGAGAAACTAAAAAGGAGCCAACATATAAAGAAATAGAGACCATTGTGGTTGCAAAATTGTTAAAAATATGGGAGAAATTGTCTATACCTACAGTAGAGGTTAACCGAATGAAAGCAATGCTCAAAACATATCATTTAAAATTTTAAAATCTTCTAAAGTCTCACACAAAAATACCTAAAAACCAGTTGGAAAAGTTTATCGTTGAAAGTAAGATTTTGTTTGATGTTTCGGCATGCAAGTGCAAAGATTTTCTTAAATGTACTTGCGTTAAAAACAAACAAAAAATACCAGAAAAAGAAAGAAGCTTCATAACAGATCAAAGCACGGCTAGGCAAATGGTTATAGCTAGCGTAAATGGTGGTGCAACAAAACGTATTAGAAAAACAATAAAAAAAGTTATTACGAGAAAAATCAAGTCAAAAGCAACGTAAATTGTCCGAAAAATACACAGATATACTTAGCAGTGCATCTGAAACTGAATATGTTCAGTCAGATTGTTAAGAATCAGTACAATTTCAATTGCGTTCTTCAACAATAAAAACTAAGAAAGATACAATGGATTTTAGTTTACTAGCAAAAACATGGGATAGATTTGGAGTATCAGATAGGGCAGGAGCTGCTATTGCTTCAGCAGCTCTGCACACTTCGCGTTCAATAGTTATAGATAAAAATAAACTTCGCAGAGAAAGAATAAAAAACAGAGAAAATATAACTGGATTTTTGGTTGCAATTGGATGTGATGGCACAAATGTAAATATTGGCAAATGTGGCGGTATTATACAAGCCTTAGAAAAAAGATTGGGTAGACCCTTACACACATATTTCAACATATTGATGGTGGTACATCAATCCCTCAGACATTTTTGGGGAAAAATGGAAGGGCATTTGAAAACTGCGAAAAAAGACCTATAGTGAAATGTCAACCAATTCTTACGAACTTGCGTTGCATGTGCTCTTTGAATATATGCAATATTTATCATTTGATTATCAAATAAAGCTTAATTTTTCTATAAAAAATTATTTCACATACATATTAAAAACATAAAATTTCAACTATAGCTTTCAGAACTTACAAATTCCGAAATGCCGAGTTCCAGCTCGGGATCTCTAGTGTACAAAATCATTCCCGTTCAGCATCTGTATTGACAGATAACTTAAATCTTTTTAATTTAAATCGGGGGAATGTACACGATAAGATGTTTGAGAGAGAAAAATTTATTTATAAAGTATCATGCGTTTTTGTTTTAATAATTTGAAGAAATTCGTTATGTCGAGTAATTAGAGATGGGCATCGCTCACGTGATTAGCGTGAATCATGCGTAATCACGCGGGATCACGAATGATCGTGAGCAGTTTTTTGTTTCAATCACGTGAACGTGCATGAGCGTAAGTATAAAATAACTTAACGTGAGTGAGCGTGCATGAGTAGTAGACTTTTTGCGTGATTGTTTCGAATTTTTTCGATTTTGGAATTTTTTTCATATTTTTAATAGGTACGTGGTTTTCAATATCGTCATGAAGATATAAAACGTTGTGCCGGTATGTATTAATGTACTGATGTAAAGAACGAGTCAAAGCAGCAGTATAAGTCCGATTTTCATTTGAAAGAAAAACATCTGCAATTCTTTTTGTTTTTTCAAGACCTAGAAATTTTAAGTTTTTAGAAGAAAGCTAAAGATCTTCCAATTCTTCAAAAATTGGCTAAACAAATACTGTGTGTACCATCCACCTCAGCTACAGGCGAAGGAGTTTTTTCAACGCCAGGAAGAATACTTTAAGAGATTTGAAACAGACTTCTCGGGAAAATGTTGACAAAATTTAATATCTGTATATATTTATTTATCTATTATCTATTAACGCTAAAGTACAAGATCCTACTTAATCTTAATATTTTACACAGATTGCTTATGAGCTAGAAAATGAATGATTTTAATTAAAATATTTTAAATATATTTTCTTTAAGAATTTTCAATTGTATTCATTTGTCAAATTTAATTTTAACTACAAAATTTGAAATCGCATGATACATTTGTAAATCCTACGTGACGAACCCTGGTCTTTTAAAAGAGGTACATTCAACTTATGCATGGTGTTTAGTGGGATATAAGTGTACTTTCGAATGACTTAAAAAATAATTTTGTAGCAGGTATTTGTTGCGAAATAATTGATCACAAAGTTTTGTGACGCACGCTACAAAAAACGGAAGTAACTTTGAAAGTTTAAGTATGTTTTCGTTTTTTTTTTGCAAATTTTACATAATAAAGTACTCAAAATATAGTTCCTAAAAGAAAGATTAATATAAGAGAATTCTAATATAACTTATTTTCAGCCAACAAATTTTGTCGTTTTTTGACAGATTAGATTTTTCTATTTGCATTCAGAAATTTTAATGTATAAATACTTATAGGTTGTGATATTTTCGTGAGTATTTCATGAGCGTGAGTTTTCGTGATTGTGACTAACTTTTTTTCCACTCACGTGATCGTGAGTGATCGTGAGCCAAAAATATGAGGTCGTGCATGAGTAAAATATTTTTATCGTGAGCGTGCATGAGCGTGAGTGAAAAGTCGATCACGATTCCATCTCTATTCGTAATATAAGAAACTCAATGGAATAAAGCATACTGGACACAAGATCGTGAATTAGTTAAACTGAGTATTCGTTAAGCTGGGACACTTCTCTATATGTGTACGAGTACATAGTTATGTATGGGCTCTTCCAATAGTAATTTTCATTTTGATATTTAAAACAAACGAGTATTTTTAAAGAAGATGGTATGATATTAATAATGGAAGACAATATGAGCCAAAACGGCTCTTAAATCAATTATGGACCATTGGCATAGACCCTTTCTTTCACGTAAGCCCAAAAGTCTACAGGTTGTGCAGTTTATTTGAAATTATGGTAGAATTAGTTATAATAAAAAACTGCTTGAGGTCATTTAATTAACAATAAGCAAATGCGTTGAGAATTATTTTATTTATATTTATTTAATGCAATTAACACTTCAAAAGCATTGAATGAGAGCGTATATGCGAGTGTGTGTAATTTAATTTAATTTTGATTTATCGACATATAATAAAATACAAAAAAGCAAAAAAGTGTTGAAACTAAAATATCAAAAATAGCGAAGTGGGAGTTTGACTCGCGCATGGAGGATTCTGTTCTTCTTTGAGTAGGGACACCCTTAATTTTTAACCAATTTTTTGTATTTGTTTTTGAAACGGATATACACTACTGTGTCCCATACAGTACAAATCTATTTCAAAATAACACTTCTTCTCAACACACTATTTAATATTTAATGTATGTAGTTCAATTTAAGTATTTGTACTTATGGCACAATTTACTTTAATGATTAACGTGAAGCAGCTCGGTATCAAAAAGAAGTTAGGTCCAGATTCACAATATTGATTTGGTACAAAAACAAAAATATTATAATAGCAATACAGTACATATCGGATATAAGAAACTTTAAAAATGTCAGAAAATTGTTTCTTTATATAAGTAATTATTGTTTATAAGAAAGTTATTTCTTATAAACATATACGAGTATATTGCCAAAAAAGATATGGTTAAACAAACGCATAGCTTGCGGTATATTTTGTGTATATTCAGTATTGCCCGTAAGAAAAAAATCGTATATGAAATCTTTTTTCACATCAGTTATCTTCTTAGGTGTTTCAGAAAAATTTTAAATTTTGATATATTCATTGTTGGCTAAAAAGAAAGTTTCTAATGTAAAATCTCTTTTCATATCATTCATTACCTTTCGTGTTTGAAAAAAACTTCTTATATCAGGTTTTTTCTTATAGAAAATTACTTGTATGAAAAGTATAGAACAAGGCATGGTGTGTTTGGTCCATTTTCTAATATGCGATGTGCTTATATCCGGTATCTACATATTAAATGCATAATTATGTATATAGAAATTCCATTTTGACTTCCAAATTAAAGAATATAAAAATAGAATTGAATTGAAGAAATGAAATATACTATATAACTTTTTGTGTGTTGAACGGTGTTAGTAGCATTTAGCATCGCAAAATACCTGAATCCTAAACATGTCACTCTGGCTCAGATTTACTAAGTACTGCGACCAGTGATGCCAGTTTAGCCTTTTCGAGTCTAGATTTAGTCCTTTTTTTTCTGATAGCCTCGAAATGTTAGCCTCGTGGCTTTTTTTAACCTTTTTTATTTTAATTTTTTTAATTACAACTAAGGCAAGAAACCGTTCTTGAATTAAAATGTTATCCTTTATTATACATTCGATGCTTTTTAAAAAAGGTATAGAAATGTTGCCATGATTTCAATATTACCGATGTTAGGTATTATTATAAGATTCTCGAGATATTTATGCAACTGATAATTCCGATATTACTGGCGGTGAAAAAACTATATTATCTATTATATGAATAAGTAATAGATGTGCATTAAACTTTTTGTTATTGTTTTTTTTGGGTCACTAGGCTTTTTCAGGGCTTTTTAACTTTTTAAAAAGTCGATTTAGCTTCATTTTTCTCCAACTCCTAGTAACACTGCGTTGCACGAATGCAAATCGCAAATGTTTTGGGAATTGTCTTAGAACAAACAAATATATAAGTAAATAATTTGAGTGGAATAGAAACAAGGTGAGGTGATCTTATGTAGATATGAATAAGGCAAAAGATTAATTTCTTTTTGATTTTTATTATTTGTAAAAATTTATTATTTTAAATTAATTGACATTGTATTAGATATTTAAAATATCCTTACGGAACTTCACACGTTCTCTCAATATTTTGTTTTTCGATGATAATTCCTTCAAAATACTGAAATATATTTTGGGCTGCTTCTGCAGATAACTCTTCTTTGGCTTTTGTGGTAATCGGCAATTTTAAATCTTTTATTCACATGGTCGCAAGTAAGGACCATATCGTTATTTCATGGGTAAAACGAATACCAAAACAAAGTTAGAGAGTAGTAACGGTATTATTCCATCTATCATTCGATAAGAGATTATTAATCTATACCTACTGTATAAAACTAAAATTCCATTATTTGATTTTACATTATTTGTTTAGTTCTTGATGACTATTGAAGCAAAAAAAATCCTTGAGACAAAAACATCGATATATCATACTTTAAGATACGACTGTATCTTCTATTATGACGAAAATTTTAAAAACGCAATCCCTACGTTCCGCAAAAAACATAAACATTTTTTTTAAATAATTCTGCCGGAATTATCGAAATACTTAATTCGCAAAATCTTATAGATTCTTTGCGAGCTTAAATTTTCTGATATTAGGGTGGTACATTTCGGTGGTAGGAACTGTGATCTGGTAGGCAAACACTAGAACGGGATATTTGAGGTAAATGACTTACAAAGCAAAGCATTGGTCTCCTCAAAAAAAAACATCGATATATCACACTTTAAAATACGAGATCATTAAGCGTTGATTGCTATCCTGCAAACTTATTGCTTTTTATATATATTAAAAAATTTTATAAATTAAACAAGCGTAAATGCAAGTAAAAGATTGTAAACTGCTATTACTGAAATTAAAAACTATATGTATATTGAAATTTACAAACATTAAATTAAAAACATAAATGAAGATTATAAATTTTATAATAGAAACTGCTATTATCTGATAGAGACTTTACGCTACTGCCATTTTGATCTTTCCAGAAGCTCAAAATATACTGGGTCCCACTTTTCAATTTCTTCTCGTCGTTTTTGCCAGTAGTCCCTTGTCAGTCCTGTCAGTGCGTAGTTGTCATTTTGATGTTTTTTTTATAACATCAAAATATTTGAGTTCCTAATAGAGATGGGCACCGCTCACGTGATTAGCGTGAATCATGTGTGATCACGCGTGATCATGCATGATCGTGAGCAGTTTTTGTTTCAATCACGTGAGCGTGCATTATCGTGTGTATAAAAAAACTTAACGTGAGTGAGCGTGCATGAGTAGATTTTTTGTGTGATTTTTTCGATTTTGGAATTTTTTTCATATTTTTAATAGGTACGTGGTTTTCAATTTTGTCATGAAGACATAAAACGTTGTGCCGATATGTATTAATGTACAGATGTGAATGAACGAGTCTGAGTAGCAGTATAAGTCCGAATTTCGACTGGCGAACATTTGGAAGAAAAAAAGCAATTCTCTTTCGTTTTTTCATTCGCGTTCACAAAGACGAACAAGACTAAGATATTTTAAGTTTTTGGAAAAAAGCTAAAGATATTCCACTTCTGCAAAAATTGGCTAAGCAAATACTGTGTATAACATCGACCTCAACAAGTGAAAGTTGAAAGAGATTTTTCAACGCCAGGAAGAATACATGAAGAGAAGTGCATAAATTTATTTATCTATTATCTATTAGCATTAAAGTACAAGATCCTACTTAATCTTAATATTTTATACAGATTGCTTAAGAGCAAGAAAATTATTGATTTTAATAAAAATATTTTAAATATGTACATAATTTTAAATTTTACTTAAAAACTTCAAAATAAAAGGAAATTTATATTTTCTTTAAGAATTTTCAATTGTGATCAATTGTCAAATTTAATTTTAACTACAAAGTTTGAAATCGCATGATACATACATATGTGTAAATCCTGCACACATTCGTATGCGTTTTCACATTAATATATAAAAATTGTTTGGTATTTCAAAAGATGTACCTTCAACTTATGCATGGTGCTTAGTGGGATATATAATTTATATATTTATAATTTTTTAGCAAGTATTTGTTGCGAAATAATTGATCATAAAATTTTTTTTCGCACGCTACAAAAAACGGAAGTAACTTTGAAAGTTAAAGTGTGTTTCGTATTTTTTTTGCGAATTTTGCATAATAAAGTACACAAAATATAGTTCCTAAAAGAAAGATGAATATAAGAGAATTCTAAAATAACTTATTTGCAGGAAACAAATTTTGTCGTTTTTTGTCAGAAGACATGAACTATTTGTGACGCACCCTACGTGACTCCCATTCAATTTTTTCTATTATATTTCTATTCTGAAATTTCATACCTAATTTCAATGTTTCCAAAATAGTAAACACAAATTTTTTTTTTGCTAAAATTTAGTGAATTCAATGTATTTAAATATAGCTTTCGATCGGGCCTTCTTCATAAACAGTAAAGTAACGAAATGAATACCCAAAAATGGTTAATTTCTGGTATAAAATTATAAGATCTGAGGTAGGGTAGGATTTGATAATAATTTGTGCACTATTGATCGTCGAAATATATTTATTTTATTTATAAACTTATATATCTAATCTAATATTACATTAAAAAATAAGTTGGAACACTTTAAAAAAAATTTTATTTGGTGGACTGTTTCAGAAGAGTATATTTCTCAGTTAAACATGATTTTCCTATTTTATTGCAGAATTTTCTAATTGTATATTAGATTTTTATATTTGCATTCGTGAGTATTTCGTGAGCGTGAGTTTTCGTGATTGTGACTAACTTTTTATTCCACTCACGTGAGCGTGAGTGAACGTGAGCCAAAAATATGAGGTCGTGCGTGAGCGTGCATGAGTGAAAATTTTTTATCGTGAGCGTGCATGAGCGTGAGTGAAAAGTCACTCACGATCCCATCTCTAGTATCTAATACAAAGAGAAATCAGAAACGGTGGGGGTCTTCTATTTTTTTTCGACTACAGTAATGCATACTTATCGAGGTACGTAAAGATAATTACAAAATAACGATTTAACGACACTCTTGATTTAGGCATAAGTTTAATGTAACTGGGATAATAAATTGACTGAATCATTTATGTAGTTCTTTTAAAAAACATAAACACCCACTTATAAAAGTATTTTAACTTTATTTGCATTTATATTAAACTCAAATTTTAATTTTTATTTAATTTACTATTTTACAGATATACATAAATTAAGTTAAGGCCACAATATTTAAAGATCAATCAAAGCCTGCGGCCAAAGCCAATTAAATCTAAAATGGTAAGTTTACAACACTGACTACATAAAATATTAATCAAATTATTTTATGTTGATTTTAAAAATTTTTAATATACGTAATTGGTATATTACGGATTCAATCTATATATATAAAAATGAATCTGTGTTTGTATGTCAGTTTGTTTGTATGTTCGTTATAGGATACCAAACGGTACGACCTATCGTTTTAAAATTTCAGAACTGTTTTACCAAGGGGTTTTTTTAATAAAAATTAGGGGAGATGGAGGAGGGAAACGAGTACCCCCATAGGAGGTAACTATTAATTTTCTCATATCTGTACAACTATCTGAGTGAAGCTTTCTAAATTCGACGTGTGTTATTCTTCGAATAACGCGCGATTATCGGCAAAATATTGGCGGTGTGGGAGGGGAGGAACGGGTAATTATTAATTTTCTCACATCTGTAGATATATAAGAGTGAGGCTTTCTAAATTGAACGAGTTTTATATTTAGAATAGCGTGCGTTTCGCAGCAAAATATTAGCGGTATAGGGTGTGGGACACGGGTACACCCCATAGGATGTATTTATAAATTGTGTTATATCTGTACAACTATAAGAGAGAGGCTTTCCAACTTAAAAGAGTTTTATTCTTAAAATAACATGCGATTTCCAGAAAATTACTGGCAGTAAAGGATGGTTAAAAGGTTACCCCCCTTCCAAAGTAATAATTAATATTCCTTTATCAACATAAATGCAATAGTCAAGCTCGCAAAATTTTATGTGAGTCACTATTACAATAAAGTGGAATATCCAGAAAAATACAGAGGGTATCAGAAGGGGGAAACGGGTTCCCCTATATCAGGTAATTATTAATTTTCTCATATCTATACAACTATTAGAGTGAGGTTCTCTAAATTTGATGTGTGTTGCTCTTACAATAACGTTAGATTTTCAGCAAAATCTTGTGGCTATAGGGGAAACGGGTACCCACACGCAAAGTAATTTTATTCCCATATCAGATCCAATACAATAGTTAAGCTCTCAAAGTTTTGTGAGGATTTTTCTTAGAACAAATTAATATTTCTAGCAAAATTTTGCGGGTTTCACTGGAGGGGGACTGGTAGCTCAAATACAGGGTCCTTATTAACTTTCCGATATCTATCAGGAATTGCGGCCACACTTTTGTATAGTAGAATAATTGCGCATTCCGCACTTAAATTACAATTAAAATGGCAAATAAATGGAGACTACACATGCATATTAAAAAAAATTCTTCCATTGGCAAAGTCCTGAAAAATGTCAGATTATTGTAAAGGATGAATGGATGGTACATAAAAAATCTTTAGAGACTCTAAGCCATACCTTACAGGATTTCCGAATTAATTGGAAATTATTTGGAGGTGCACTATTCTATTACCTGGTGACTTTCGACAAACACTATCTAATATTCCAAACTCAACACCGCCTGATGACCTTGCCCTAAATCTTTGGCGATATGTTCAGGTAGTGAAATTGTATGATGCATTAGCTACTCAATTTTCTTAGCAATTACTAGACATAAGGGATGGAATATGCCAGTCGATCCAACAACAAATGTCAGAACAATTCCACCTGACTTTTGCCAAATCACTCAATATGTTGACGACTCAATCTACTGTATGTGCCCAAATATAAAACAAAATTTCAGCAACATACAGTTTTTTACTAGCGAATAAGAATATTCACGTAAATTTGATGAATAGTGAAATTTTTAATAAAATTGGCGGTAATGCCAGAACTTAGAAATCCATCAATACTGCAACGAATGAGGAGAATGTAATTAATTATCCTGTCGAATTCTTAGATTCGCTTGATTTGCCAAGCTTTCCACTACATGCGCTTCAATTAAAAGTTGGCGTGAGTATTATCTTATTACGTAATAATGACCCACCCCATCTTGCTGTTAAAAATTTTTTGAACAATCTTATCGAAGCACCAACAATGAATTGAAAATATAGAGGTATAGAGGTTTTGCTTCCACGTATTCAAATGAAAACGCGCTTAAAAACTCCCTCTAGTTATGAACTTTTGTATTCGTCGTTTCAAATACTAATCCTAGAAACAAAATATGACGAAAGCCATTATTTAAAAACTCATACTCCTTTGTTTTTGTGCTCTTTTAGTATAATTTATTAGAAACAAAGTTAACAAGTTTTCATCTTTTGGAAAACTAGTTGTAATTTGTGTTAAACTTTCTTTCTATTCGAAGTGTTAATGAGTTTAAAATATTAAATTGTCTTTTTTGTTTTTTGTATCAAAGACTTTAATTACTATCATTGCAGTGGCGTCTGCTTAAGTTTTAGCAGATTTAATACATGTGTTCTATATACTCGTACATATTGGTATAGCGCTCATTTACTCAAACAACGAAAAGTAGGGACTTTCGTCAAATAAATGGTAATAATTCTGAAACTTCTAAGCTGCGAAAATTTGGAAGATCTTTACAGAAGAAGTCAGGCCTTATAATTCTGACTTCGTTGGTTGAGCACAAACGGTGAAGGAGGGTCTAAGTTACTCACGTCGGAGTAAAAAAAACTTTTGAAGCTTGTAACTTTCTTAAATGTTATGCGATTTTAAAAATTTAAAGCGATTCGAGTTTTGAAAAAAATTTAAAGAAATAAATTCCTGTATCTCTCATAGTTTAGAAGATATTTGTTTGAAAAAAAAAATATTTTTGTCTCGACTTTTTTCAGTTTTGTTTATTCGATAAAAATTAATGTGCAGGGAAAAATTTCTTACTATCTGAAGTATTTCAGTCGGGAAAGGGTAAAAATCAACATTTTGAAATAGACCTGAAAAAACATCTTTAAAAAAAATAATAAGAACTTTATTTTTATAATTATTATTAGAAAATTGAGTTTCACACATTCATTCTTTCATAACATATCACAAAAGGCGATCCATTAACGACGCCAGTGATATTTATTTCGTATTATGGGTATATATGGATTCAGCAGTGTCCCCAAATCGAAATTGCGATTGCCGATTTCTGGAACTCCGTCTATTAAGCTTATAGCGTAGATAGTGTTACCTTTTTCGGCAAAAAGTTAAGAAAGCTATTCAAATTTTCTGAAAAAGTATATATTTTGAGAAAATAAAGTTTAGTACCATAAAAATTATTTTTAAAATTTACATTTAAGCTCTTATTATCTTTAAATACGAGCATGCAAATCAAAAAATGATTTTGCCTTCTTCCCTTTTATTCAATAATACCTGTTTACAACAGTCATATATTTTGAAATTTTACCTAAACGAGAAAAGAAAACCAAAACTATATTTCCAATGCTATACAATATGTCTATGTATGATTTTCATAAAAAAGTATTCATTGTAATTATACCATCTGCTTTCTATTTAAAAGTACTTAGTAATTGTAAGAGGTAGTACTTAACGATTAACCCTTCACAGCTCCAGGTAAACAGACAAAATTCGGAAAGGCGCTTATAAAGGATGGTGTATGGTTTAAAAACATTCAAAAGGTTTAAATTTATCTACAACCAGCTCCTCCCGAAAAGCCTGTTGGACTTAATTAATGCTAATTTTTTTATTTTTCCTTGGAAATCGGCCTCACGTATAGTTTTTTTAATAAAACGTTATGAAATTTATCTTAATACATACTTTGGACTAAAACACAAATAGACTTTGAAATAAAAATTATATTAAATAAATAAATAGTTTTCTTTTTTATGTTTCTTGCAAATTTTAAAAGAAAACAGTTAAGCCAATCTTTAAATACAGTATTTTTTTCAATTAACATAATTATTTATAAATCTTAAGTTTTCATGAGTGTGCGAAATTTAAAATTTGTGTAGTAGAAGCAACAAACGTGAACTTTAAAATAGAGTACGATGAATGCTTGAATATTATTTTTCATTCTGTAAAGAATTATTCTCTTTCACTCGAGAACTAGATAAATAATAACCAAAGAATAAATAATAAATTTGCGAAGCGAAGGAAAAAAATTATATTCGCGAGAATCGCTTTTTTGTACATTGACTTAAAAGCGTTTGGGCATATTGAAAATAATAACCAATTAAAAAGATAACAAGGTATCTGAAAAAAGCATTTTTTCAAAAACCATTTATTTCTCAACATAGTCTCCTTTTAGATCAATACACTTAGTCCAACGCTTCTCCAGTTTTTGTATTATTGCACTGCTTGTTCGGCCGCGCTTAAATTTAGCAATCCAATATTTTACCATGTAATCTGACGGAGCAGACTCACCGGAATGTTTATGGAGCTTTTTTGTCTCTTTCGCCGTTTTCCCTTTCAAATAATAATGTTTAATCACTGCACGAAATTCACTTGTTTCCATTTTTCAAGAAACACGAAAGTTGCTTACTTCAAACGATTAAAGCAAATAAATTAATCGATGAATTTGGGTGAAATTTTAACAGCTGGCGTTTGACAAATCTCAATTTCTAAAAAAAGTTTTTGCGTTTGTGCTGCCATCTAGCGCTAGGTAGCTTCAATATCAATCTTGCAGTTAAAAACCCTACTTTTTTAACATATTTTTAACTTTATTTAAAAACATTTTGCTTTATTATTCGATTTCATGTACTCATTGGCTCGCGGTTAATTATATAATGATAATGGTCAAGCGATAAAATTCACGTCACTTGCACACCTTTGCTTGCATCCAAAAGAACATAAATATACTACTTAGAAGTTTTGCAAATTTATTATTAAATTGGTTTGTTTTTATATTTTCTAGCTTTAACTTTTGTTTAAGTTTCTTCTAATTTTCAATTTCTCATTTCGTTGAGTTCTTTCATTAACTTTCAAAATACTTAAGAAAAATACAAACAAAAAGAAACGTAAGAAATTTTTTTTATATTCACAACTGCTCTAACAGATTTGGGAAACAAAAGATGTGAAAGGCACTTTTAGCATAAATGAAACAAAAAATTTTAACGAAAAGTTTTGCTTTCATTTCAAGCATTTGTCGACAACTAGAAGAAATAAATATATGCAAAATTATCATCGCGCTAGTTACTGATTAAACTTTTACATCATTTTGTTACTTAGAGTCTGTTTAATTGTACACAAATTGTCAAATTAAGAAAATAATTAATGTTTATAAGTAATTAGTCGAACTTTTTACATATTTATATTTTATATATTGAAACGATTAATTTTGGCTCAAGTTCAAACCCGAATTTACCCATTTATTTATTCTAATTTTTTTTATTTTTAATTTTTATTAGAAATTTTTTTTGGATAAATTCATTATTTTTTTATTAAGAGAGTACTATATATAGAACAATTTTTATTATTCATCATATTAGCAGAACGGATCAGTACTGATTTCGAGGTCGCTACACCATCTCATCAGCGTTCTTTGTTCAATTTTACCACTTTTGACGGTGGATACTAGTGATCAGGAATATCAACTATTTAACCGTATTATTTAACAAATTAGAATACGAAAAGTACAAACTTATTAATTTTCACATGTCAAATCAATTTCGGTTAGTACGAAATCCCATCTATGATGAATAACTACTCTATATATTCCAGTTCTCTCTTGCTTATTCAGCGCCATTTTCTGCTGAGAATAAACGGTACTTAATCATGTTGTTTGGTTTCTGTCATTTGTAGTTGAATTTCTTTTTTAGTATTCAACCAACTATGACCACGTAAACATGTAGATTTTTTTGACGCGTGCCATCGTTATTTATAATTAATGTTTATAAGTAATTAGTCGAACTTTTTATTTATATTTTATATATTGAAACGATTAATTTTATTTTTTTATTTTTAATTTTTATTAGAAATTTTTTTGGATAAATTCATTATTTTTTTTATTAAGAGAGTACTATATATAGAACGATTTTTATTATTCATCATATTAGCAGAACGGATCAGTACTGATTTTGAGGTCGCTACACCATCTCATCAGCGTTCTTTGTTCAATTTTACCACTTTTGACGGTGGATACTAGTGATCAGGAATATCAACTATTTAACCGTATTATTTAACAAATTAGAATACGAAAAGTACAAACTTATTCATTTTCACATGTCAAATCAATTTCGGTTAGTACGAAATCCCATCTATGATGAATAACTACTCTATATATTCCAGTTCTCTCTTGCTTATTCAGCGCCATTGTCTGCTGAGAATAAACGGTACTTAATCATGTTGTTTGGTTTCTGTCATTTGTAGTTGAATTTCTTTTTTAGTATTCAACCAACTATGACCACGTAAACTAGTAGATTTTTTTTACGCTTGCCATCGTTATTTATAATTAATGTTTATAAGTAATTAGTCGAACTTTTTATTTATATTTTATATATTGAAACGATTAATTTTGGCTCAAGTTCAAACCCGAATTTACCCATTTATTTATTCTAATTTTTTTATTTTTAATTTTTATTAGAAATTTTTTTGGATAAATTCATTATTTTTTTTTATTAAGAGATCACTATATATAGAACAATTTTTATTATTCATCATATTAGCAGAACGGATCAGTACTGATTTCGAGTTCGCTACACCATCTCATCAGCGTTCTTTGTTCAATTTTACCACTTTTGACGGTGGATACTAGTGATCAGGAATATCAACTATTTAACCGTATTATTTAACAAATTAGAATACGAAAAGTACAAACTTATTCATTTTCACATGTCAAATCAATTTCGGTTAGTACGAAATCCCATCTATCTATGATGTGCCGGTATGTATTAATGTACTGATGTAAAGAACGAGTCAAAGTAGCAGTATAAGTCCGATTTTCATTTGAAAGAAAAACATCTGCAATTCTTTTTGTTTTTTCAAGACCTAGAAATTTTAAGTTTTTAGAAGAAAGCTAAAGATCTTCCAATTCTTCAAAAATTGGCTAAACAAATACTGTGTGTACCATTCACCTCTGCTACAGGCGAAGGAGTTTTTTCAACGCCAGGAAGAATACTTTAAGAGATTTGAAACAGACTTCTCGGGAAAATGTTGACAAAATTTAATATCTGTATATATTTATTTATCTATTATCTATTAACGCTAAAGTACAAGATCCTACTTAATCTTAATATTTTACACAGATTGCTTATGAGCTGGAAAATGAATGATTTTAATTAAAATATTTTAAATATATCAGTTCTCTCACGATTGTTGACTGTGATTGACGTGTCTTTATCTCTGTGCCTTGTGAAAAATTTCTTTTGCGAATAATTATTAAAAATTATCAAAATCTCTAAAAGGCGTTCTAATGTCAAACCGGAGGACTTAAAGTCCACGGTTAATGCGTCAGGCTTAAAAATGAGCCGATATAATTATTGGACTCCATTACAAGCATTGAATACTGATAACAATGCTGAAAGCATAGACACTCCCGTGCAAAAAGTTAAAGAATTTATTTCGCCTATTAAAGTGCTTTCTCACAACAATGAACAGTTTCATAAAATGTTTAAAAACTCTGGTTTGACCAAATATTATATTAAAAAAATATCAATTGGTATCAAAATTTTTTGTGAAACAAAAGAAACATTTGATGTAATTATTAAAATACTAAAAGAACACAACTGTCAGTTTTTTATACACGAATCTAAATATGATAAACCATTCAAATTTGTCTTGTACGGCCTCGACAACAAAAGTGCCGAAGAAGTAAAACAAGAAATGATTGTAAAAAACTATAAATGTACAGACGTTAAGAAAATTGAAAAAAGTACAAAGAGTATGTTGACACTCTTTACATAGTATATTTTGAAAACGGCTCAGTAAAGTTAAACGATTTAAAACTGAATATAAAAATTCTCTGTCATATGGCAATAAAATGGGATTATCAAAGAAGAATTAAAAATAAACCGGTTCAGTGTTATAATTGCCAAATGTTTGGCCACGGAGAAAAAGGTTGCTCTATCAAAACAAAATGCGCTCTCTGTTCTGGCAGACACAAAACTTCAGATTGTACCAATAAAGAGAAGGTTAAATGTGCAAACTGCAACGATACGCATGCTGCAACAGATCGTAGCTGTCCAGTAAGGGAATCGTATTTAAACTTAAGAGAAAATATTCAACGAAAAAATAATCGTCACTCAAATAGTCAAAGATCAACAAATAATAACGGTCCTACCACAATATTTGATAAAAACTCTTTTCCAACTATACCACAGCCAAGCAATAGATGTGAAATGAGCACAAATGTATGGTCAGTCTCTCAAAATCGTAGTATTCCTAGAAGCAATATTCAAAATACAAATGATCTCTTTACTGCTGCAGAGATAAGTCAACTTACGTTAGATATTTTAAATAAATTAAAAACTTGTAACTCTAAAGAAGAACAATTTCATGTTATCACACAATTAGCTATTAAATATTTATACAGTAAATAACTCCTCAAAATGGCTCAACAATTAAATACTATTTTCTGGAACTGCAGAAGTGTTAAAAATAAATACCTACTTAGAACTTTATGATTTTTTAAATAATAATGATGTAGATTTATGCTTTTAGTCAGAAACTTGGTTGTCAAGTTCAGTTCATATACCTCAAATGGGTTACTATTGCATCCGACGTGATCGAGCAGATCGTGTTGGTGGAGGAGTTGCAATCCTTATTAAAAAAGAAATAGGAAATTTTAAACCAATTTTTGTCGAAACTAAACATATTGAAAACGTTGGAATTTGTATAAAGACATCTGATAAGATGGAAATAAATATGTTTGCGGTTTATTTCCCTGGAGCTGTTGCAAACTCGGAAACTAAAGGATTATTTAGAAAAGATATTAGAAAACTCCTTGCTGTCGATAAAAATGTTATCATTTGTGGAGACCTAAATAGTAAACATAGATTTTGGAATTGCAATCGTGCAAATGTTTGGGGAAATATCCTCTATGATACTGTGTCTATTCTTCCGTACACTATTGTACACTCGGGCTCACCAACTTATCTGCCCACAAATAGAAATCACACACCTTCTGTTATTGACTTGATTGTCTCAAATATACCACAGTGTATAAGCCACCCTACAACCATTAACGACCTTAACTCGGACCATCTTCCTGTGTTGTTTAAACTTAATATAGATTCCTCACGTTCTAGGCAATTATCTTATAACTACAATAAGACCAATTGGAATCTCTATAGACATTTGCTAGACAAATCGGTTTCTCATTTACCTACTGATGTAGGTGCGGTGACAAGAAAAGAAGTTATTGACGTACATGTAGAATACCTTACGGAAAGCATGATCGAAGCTATTGGAATTGCAACTCCTAAAGTAAATCATGATTTGGACAAACAAGTATTACCACCGTACATTAAACAGCTAATAAAAGCTCGTAACTTATGTCGACGTAATTGGTTAAGATACAGAGATGCATCTGATTTTAATTTTTTGAACAACCATAATAGAATGATTCGCTGTGAAATATCAAAATTTAGAAATAAAATATGGAACACCAAAATTCAAAATTTAGATAAAGCCTCAAAACCGTTTTGGAAAATATCTAAGTGTTTAAGAAAGAAACGTATTTTTATACCACCTCTGAAAGAAAGCTCTACAACTTATTACACAGATGAAGAAAAAGTGAATCAACTTGCCAATAGTTTCTTAGAAAATCATTGCGTTTCTGAAAATTTAAGTAACCAGTCCCACATCTCTCTAATTGTTACTGTTAACAAACGATTTTCTCAATATAACTTTGACACAGACTCATGCGAATATGTAAATAATAATGAAATTGCTACAATTATAAAAGACTTAAAAACCAGGAAAGCATCAGGTTTAGATAGCGTTAAAAACATCATGCTTAAGGAATTGCCTATTTCCGCCCTTACATATTTATCTTCCATTATCAATTGTTGCCTGAAATTACAATATTTTCCACAACGATGGAAAATGGCAAAGGTTATACCTATTTTGAAACCCAATAAGCTTCCTAATTCTGTACAGAGTTATCGCCCGATAAGTCTTCTCAGTAGTCTGATTAAGATTTTAGAAAAGGTTCTTAAAATAAAACTCAATAAGTTTATAGATCTGAATAAAATATTACCACTAACTCAGTTTGGTTTCACCCCTTTTCACAGTACAGTTCATCAAATTAAACGATTATGTAATCATATTAATTCAGAGTTTATAGATGGAAACTCTACCGTATTGGTTACGTTGGATATTGAGAAAGCTTTTGACTCCGTTTGGTATAACGGCCTAATATATAAAATGATTCAATATAACTTTCCAATGTATATTATTAAAATCATTGAGTCATTTATGAAAAATAGATATTATTGTGTAAGTCTGAACGACATATGTTCGGATCTAGTTGAAATTCCAGCTGGAGCTCCACAGGGCTCGGTTTTAGGACCTTTGCTCTTTAATTTGTACTGTTCCGATATGCCGCAACCTAGGGGAGTAGAATGTGCAGCATATGCTGACGCCACTTGTCTGTATGCATCACACCAGTATGGTCAAAATATTGTTGCAGACTTACAACCAGCTCTAGATCAACTTGTGGCTTATTTCCACAGATGGAAAATCAAAATAAATGAAAGCAAGACAAATGCAATATTCTTTACTCGTAGAAGAAATTTATGTTTTTATCCATCAAGTCAACTCAAAGTCAATGGCACTTATGTACAATGGAGTGATAATGTTAAATATTTAGGTGTTTTACTTGACAAAAAACTAATATTTGAACTACATATCAGGAAACAGATTGAAAAAAAAGCAATGTTATTTCCCCTAATCGGGCGTAAGTAATCTTTAAGTCGTGACAACAAAATAATCTTGGCTAAAGTAATTTTCCAATCCATACTTCTGTATGCTTGTCCAGTCTGGGAAGTTTGTGCAAAATCCCACAATAAAAAAATTCAAATCTGTCAAAATAAGCTATTGACGATGATGCTTAATTTACCATGGCATTTCTCCACCAAAGATCTTCACGAAGAAAATAATATAAAATCAATTATCGAAAAAATAAATATTTTAACAGAACGCTTCAAGGTCTCTTGTAGCATGTCTAGTAACCCACTAATTTCCGGCCTTTATTAAAGAAGACCAACTTATTTATTGATTGTGTCACCATACATATGCGTGTATTGAGTATATACGTAAATGTGTATATATGACTTACAAGTATGTACGTATGAATGAGTGCAAATGATTATTACATATATTTTTCTTTTATATTAATTTGTCTAAAATATCAAATCAGAGGTTTTTTATAAAAATACTTTCCTCTGAAGTAAAATATTTCGTTATAATAAACATCCTCTTATAAACTAAAGATTATTTTACAGATGAAAAGTTAGTATAATGACTAAAACTCTGTAAATTGTGTGATAACTTTAGGTTAAGTATTAAATTCTTTTTAAAAAAAATAAAAAAAAAAAATTTAAATATATTTTCTTTAAGAATTTTCAATTGTATTCATTTGTCAAATTTAATTTTAACTACAAAATTTGAAATCGCATGATACATTTGTAAATCCTACGTGACGAACCCTGGTCTTTTAAAAGAGGTACATTCAACTTATGCATGGTGTTTAGTGGGATATAAGTGTACTTTCGAATGACTTAAAAAATAATTTTGTAGCAGGTATTTGTTGCGAAATAATTGATCACAAAGTTTTGTGACGCACGCTACAAAAAACGGAAGTAACTTTGAAAGTTAAAGTGTGTTTTCGTTTTTTTTTTGCAAATTTTACATAATAAAGTACTCAAAATATAGTTCCTAAAAGAAAGATTAATATAAGAGAATTCTAATATAACTTATTTTCAGCCAAAAAATTTTGTCGTTTTTTGACAGATTAGATTTTTCTATTTGCATTCAGAAATTTTAATGTATAAATACTTATAGGTTGTGATATTTTCGTGAGTATTTCATGAGCGTGAGTTTTCGTGATTGTGACTAACTTTTTTTTCACTCACGTGATCGTGAGTGATCGTGAGCCAAAAATATGAGGTCGTGCATGAGTAAAATATTTTTATCGTGAGCGTGCATGAGCGTGAGTGAAAAGTCACTCACGATTCCATCTCTATTCGTAATATAAGAAACTCAATGGAATAAAGCATACTGGACACAAGATCGTGAATTAGTTAAACTGAGTATTCATTCGTTAAGCTGGGACACTTCTCTATATGTGTACGAGTACATAGTTATGTATGGGCTCTTCCAATAGTAATTTTCATTTTGATATTTAAAACAAACGAGTATTTTTAAAGAAGATGGTATGATATTAATAATGGAAGACAATATGAGCCAAAACGGCTCTTAAATCGATTATGGACCATTGGCATAGACCCTATCTTTCACGTAAGCCCAAAAGTCTACAGGTTGTGCAGTTTATTTGAAATTATGGTAGAATTATTTATAATAAAAAACTGCTTGAGGTCATTTAATTAACAATAAGCAAATGCGTTGAGAATTATTTTATTTATATTTATTTAATGCAATTAACACTTCAAAAGCATTGAATGAGAGCGTATATGCGAGTGTGTGTAATTTAATTTAATTTTGATTTATCGACATATAATAAAATACAAAAAAGCAAAAAAGTGTTGAAACTAAAATATCAAAAATAGCGAAGTGGGAGTTTGACTCGCGCATGGAGGATTCTGTTCTTCTTTGAGTAGGGACACCCTTAATTTTTAACCAATTTTTTGTATTTGTTTTTGAAACGGATATACACTACTGTGTCCCATACAGTACAAATCTATTTCAAAATAACACTTCTTCTCAACACACTATTTAATATTTAATGTATGTAGTTCAATTTAAGTATTTGTACTTATGGCACAATTTACTTTAATGATTAACGTGAAGCAGCTCGGTATCAAAAAGAAGTTAGGTCCAGATTCACAATATTGATTTGGTACAAAAACAAAAATATTATAATAGCAATACAGTACATATCGAATATAAGAAACTTTAAAAATGTCAGAAAATTGTTTCTTTATATAAGTAATTATTGTTTATAAGAAAGTTATTTCTTATAAACATATACGAGTATATGGCCAAAAAAGATATGGTTAAACAAACGCATAGCTTGCGGTATATTTTGTGTATATTCAGTATTGCCCGTAAGAAAAAAATCGTATATGAAATCTTTTTTCACATCAGTTATCTTCTTTGGTGTTTCAGAAAAATTTTAAATTTTGATATATTCATTGTTGGCTAAAAAGAAAGTTTCTAATGTAAAATCTCTTTTCATATCATTCATTACCTTTCGTGTTTGAAAAAAACTTCTTATATCAGGTTTTTTCTTATAGAAAATTACTTGTATGAAAAGTATAGAACAAGGCATGGTGTGTTTGGTCCATTTTCTAATATGCGATGTGCTTATATCCGGTATCTACATATTAAATGCATAATTATGTATATAGAAATTCCATTTTGACTTCCAAATTAAAGAATATAAAAATAGAATTGAATTGAAGAAATGAAATATACTATATAACTTTTTGTGTGTTGAACGGTGTTAGTAGCATTTAGCATCGCAAAATACCTGAATCCTAAACATGTCACTCTGGCTCAGATGTACTAAGTACTGCGACCAGTGATTCCAGTTTAGCCTTTTCGAGTCTAGATTTAGTCCTTTTTTTCTGATAGCCTCGAAATGTTAGCCTCGTGGCTTTTTTTAACCTTTTTTATTTTAATTTTTTTAATTACAACTAAGGCAAGAAACCGTTCTTGAATTAAAATGCAATCCTTTGTTATACATTCGATGCTTTTTAAAAAAGGTATAGAAATGTTGCCATGATTTCAATATTACCGATGTTAGGTATTATTATAAGATTCTCGAGATATTTATGCAACTGATAATTCCGATATTACTGGCGGTGAAAAAACTATATTATCTATTATATGAATAAGTAATAGATGTGCATTAAACTTTTTGTTATTGTTTTTTTTGGGTCACTAGGCTTTTTCAGGGCTTTTTAACTTTTTAAAAAGTCGATTTAGCTTCATTTTTCTCCAACTCCTAGTAACACTGCGTTGCACGAATGCAAATCGCAAATGTTTTGGGAATTGTCTTAGAACAAACAAATATATAAGTAAATAATTTGAGTGGAATAGAAACAAGGTGAGGTGATCTTATGTAGATATGAATAAGGCAAAAGATTAATTTCTTTTTGATTTTTATTATTTGTAAAAATTTATTATTTTAAATTAATTGACATTGTATTAGATATTTAAAATATCCTTACGGAACTTCACACGTTCTCTCAATATTTTGTTTTTCGATGATAATTCCTTCAAAATACTGAAATATATTTTGGGCTGCTTCTGCAGATAACTCTTCTTTGGCTTTTGTGGTAATCGGCAATTTTAAATCTTTTATTCACATGGTCGCAAGTAAGGACCATATCGTTATTTCATGGGTAAAACGAATACCAAAACAAAGTTAGAGAGTAGTAACGGTATTATTCCATCTATCATTCGATAAGAGATTATTATACTGTACCTACTATATAAAACTAAAATTCCATTATTTGATTTTACATTATTTGTTTAGTTCTTGATGACTATTGAAGCAAAAAAAATCCTTGAGACAAAAACATCGATATATCATACTTTAAGATACGACTGTATCTTCTATTATGACGAAAATTTTAAAAACGCAATCCCTACGTTCCGCAAAAAACATAAATATTTTTTTTAAATAATTCTGCCGGAATTATCGAAATACTTAATTCGCAAAATCTTATAGATTCTTTGCGAGCTTAAATTTTCTGATATTAGGGTGGTACATTTCGGTGGTAGGAACTGTGATCTGGTAGGCAAATACTAGAACGGGATATTTGAGGTAAATGACTTACAAAGCAAAGCATTGGTCTCCTCAAAAAAAACATCGATATATCACACTTTAAAATACGAGATCATTAAGCGTTGATTGCTATCCTGCAAACTTATTGCTTTTTATATACATTAAAAAATTTTATAAATTAAGCAAGCGTAAATGCAAGTAAAAGATTGTAAACTGCTATTACTGAAATTAAAAACTATATGTATATTGAAATTTACAAACATTAAATTAAAAACATAAATGAAGATTATAAATTTTATAATAGAAACTGCTATTATCTGATAGAGACTTTACGCTACTGCCATTTTGATCTTTCCAGAAGCTCAAAATATACTGGGTCCCACTTTTCAATTTCTTCTCGTCGTTTTTGCCAGTAGTCCCTTGTCAGTCCTGTCAGTGCGTAGTTGTCATTTTGATGTTTTTTTTATAACATCAAAATATTTGAGTTCCTAATAGAGATGGGCACCGCTCACGTGATTAGCGTGAATCATGTGTGATCACGCGTGATCATGCATGATCGTGAGCAGTTTTTGTTTCAATCACGTGAGCGTGCATTATCGTGAGTATAAAAAAACTTAACGTGAGTGAGCGTGCATGAGTAGATTTTTTGTGTGATTTTTTCGATTTTGGAATTTTTTTCATATTTTTAATAGGTACGTGGTTTTCAATTTTGTCATGAAGACATAAAACGTTGTGCTGATATGTATTAATGTACAGATGTGAATGAACGAGTCTGAGTAGCAGTATAAGTCCGAATTTCGACTGGCGAACATTTGGAAGAAAAAAAAGTAATTCTCTTTCGTTTTTTCATTCGCGTTCACAAAGACGAACAAGACTTAGATATTTTAAGTTTTTGGAAAAAAGCTAAAGATATTCCACTTCTGCAAAAATTGGCTAAGCAAATACTGTGTATAACATCGACCTCAACAAGTGAAAGTTGAAAGAGATTTTTCAACGCCAGGAAGAATACATGAAGAGAAGTGCATAAATTTATTTATCTATTATCTATTAGCATTAAAGTACAAGATCCTACTTAATCTTAATATTTTATACAGATTGCTTAAGAGCAAGAAAATTATTGATTTTAATAAAAATATTTTAAATATGTACATAATTTTAAATTTTACTTAAAAACTTCAAAATAAAAGGAAATTTATATTTTCTTTAAGAATTTTCAATTGTGATCAATTGTCAAATTTAATTTTAACTACAAAGTTTGAAATCGCATGATACATACATATGTGTAAATCCTGCACACATTCGTATGCGTTTTCACATTAATATATAAAAATTGTTTGGTATTTCAAAAGATGTACCTTCAACTTATGCATGGTGCTTAGTGGGATATATAATTTATATATTTATAATTTTTTAGCAAGTATTTGTTGCGAAATAATTGATCATAAAATTTTTTTTCGCACGCTACAAAAAACGGAAGTAACTTTGAAAGTTAAAGTGTGTTTCGTATTTTTTTGCGAATTTTGCATAATAAAGTACACAAAATATAGTTCCTAAAAGAAAGATGAATATAAGAGAATTCTAAAATAACTTATTTGCAGGAAACAAATTTTGTCGTTTTTTGTCAGAAGACATGAACTATTTGTGACGCACCCTACGTGACTCCCATTCAATTTTTTCTATTATATTTCTATTCTGAAATTTCATACCTAATTTCAATGTTTCCAAAATAGTAAACACAAATTTTTTTTTGCTAAAATTTAAGTGAATTCAATGTATTTAAATATAGCTTTCGATCGGGCCTTCTCCATAAACAGTAAAGTAACGAAATGAATACCCGAAAATGGTTAATTTCTGGTATAAAATTAGAAGATCTGAGGTAGGGTAGGATTTGATAATAATTTGTGCACTATTGATCGTTGAAATATATTTATTTTATTTATAAACTTATATATCTAATCTAATATTACATAAAAAAATAAGTTGGAACACTTTAAAAAAAATTTTATTTGGTGGACTGTTTCAGAAGAGTATATTTCTCAGTTAAACATGATTTTCCTATTTTATTGCAGAATTTTCTAATTGTATATTAGATTTTTATATTTGCATTCGTGAGTATTTCGTGAGCGTGAGTTTTCGTGATTGTGACTAACTTTTTATTCCACTCACGAGAGCGTGAGTGAACGTGAGCCAAAAATATGAGGTCGTGCGTGAGCGTGCATGAGTGAAAATTTTTTATCGTGAGCGTGCATGAGCGTGAGTGAAAAGTCACTCACGATCCCATCTCTAGTATCTAATACAAAGAGAAATCAGAAACGGTGGGGGTCTTCTATTTTTTTTCGACTACAGTAATGCATACTTATCGAGGTACGTAAAGATAATTACAAAATAACGATTTAACGACACTCTTGATTTAGGCATAAGTTTAATGTAACTGGGATAATAAATTAACTGAATCATTTATGTAGTTCTTTTAAAAAACATAAACACCCACTTATAAAAGTATTTTAACTTTATTTGCATTTATATTAAACTCAAATTTTAATTTTTATTTAATTTACTATTTTACAGATATACATAAATTAAGTTAAGGCCACAATATTTAAAGATCAATCAATGCCTGCGGCCAAAGCCAATTAAATCTAAAATGGTAAGTTTACAACACTGACTACATAAAATATTAATCAAATTATTTTATGTTGATTTTAAAAATTTTTAATATACGTAATTGGTATATTACGGATTCAATCTATATATATAAAAATGAATCTGTGTTTGTATGTCAGTTTGTTTGTATGTTCGTTATAGGATACCAAACGGTACGACCTATCGTTTTAAAATTTCAGAACTGTTTTACCAAGGGGTTTTTTTAATAAAAATTAGGGGAGATGGAGGAGGGAAACGAGTACCCCCATAGGAGGTAACTATTAATTTTCTCATATCTGTACAACTATCAGAGTGAAGCTTTCTAAATTCGACGTGTGTTATTCTTCGAATAACGCGCGATTATCGGCAAAATATTGGTGGTATGGGAGGGGAGGAACGGGTAATTATTAATTTTCTCACATCTGTAGATATATAAGAGTGAGGCTTTCTAAATTCAACGAGTTTTATATTTAGAATAGCGTGCGTTTCGCAGCAAAATATTACCGGTATAGGGTGTGGGACACGGGTACACCCCATAGGATGTATTTATAAATTGTGTTATATCTGTACAACTATAAGAGAGAGGCTTTCCAACTTAAAAGAGTTTTATTCTTAAAATAACATGCGATTTCCAGAAAATTACTGGCAGTATAGGATGGTTAAAAGGTTACCCCCCTTCCAAAGTAATAATTAATATTCCTTTATCAACACAAATGCAATAGTCAAGCTCGCAAAATTTTATGTGGGTCACTATTACAATAAAGTGGAATATCCAGAAAAATACAGAGGGTATCAGAAGGGGGAAACGGGTTCCCCTATATCAGGTAATTATTAATTTTCTCATATCTATACAACTATTAGAGTGAGGTTCTCTAAATTTGATGTGTGTTGCTCTTACAATAACGTTAGATTTTCAGCAAAATCTTGTGGCTATAGGAGGGGGAAACGGGTACCCACACGCAAAGTAATTTTATTCCCATATCAGATCCAATACAATAGTTAAGCTCTCAAAGTTTTGTGAGGATTTTTCTTAGAACAAATTAATATTTCTAGCAAAATTTTGCGGGTTTCACTGGAGGGGGACTGGTAGCTCAAATACAGGGTCCTTATTAACTTTCCGATATCTATCAGGAATTGCGGCCACACTTTTGTATAGTAGAATAATTGCGCATTCCGCACTTAAATTACAATTAAAATGGCAAATAAATGGAGACTACACATGCATATTAAAAAAAATTCTTCCATGGGCAAAGTCCTGAAAAAATGTCAGATTATTGTAAAGGATGAATGGATGGTACATAAAAAATCTTTAGAGACTCTAAGCCATACCTTACAGGATTTCCGAATTAATTGGAAATTATTTGGAGGTGCACTATTCTATTACCTGGTGACTTTCGACAAACACTATCTAATATTCCAAACTCAACACCGCCTGATGACCTTGCCCTAAATCTTTGGCGATATGTTCAGGTAGTGAAATTGTATGATGCATTAGCTACTCAATTTTCTTAGCAATTACTAGACATAAGGGATGGAATATGCCAGTCGATCCAACAACAAATGTCAGAACAATTCCACCTGACTTTTGCCAAATCACTCAATATGTTGACGACTCAATCTACTGTATGTGTCCAAATATAAAACAAAATTTCAGCAACATACAGTTTTTTACTAGCGAATAAGAATATTCACGTAAATTTGATGAATAGTGAAATTTTTAATAAAATTGGCGGTAATGCCAGAACTTAGAAATCCATCAATACTGCAACGAATGAGGAGAATGTAATTAATTATCCTGTCGAATTCTTAGATTCGCTTGATTTGCCAAGCTTTCCACTACATGTGCTTCAATTAAAAGTTGGCGTGAGTATTATCTTATTACGTAATAATGACCCACCCCATCTTGCTGTTAAAAATTTTTTGAACAATCTTATCGAAGCACCAACAATGAATTGAAAATATAGATGTATAGAGGTTTTGCTTTGTATTCAAATGAAAACGCGCTTAAAAACTCCCTCTAGTTATGAACTTTTGTATTCGTCGTTTCAACCACTAATCCTACAAACAAAATATGACGAAAGCCATTATTTAAAAACTCACACTCCTTTGTTTTTGTGCTCTTTTAGTATAATTTATTAGAAACAAAGTTAACAAGTTTTCATCTTTTGGAAAACTAGTTGTAATTTGTGTTAAACTTTCTTTCTATTCGAAGTGTTAATGAGTTTAAAAAATTAAATTGTCTTTTTTGTTTTTTGTATCAAAGACTTTAATTACTATCATTGCAGTGGCGCCTGCTGAAGTTTTAGCAGATTTAATACATGTGTTCTATATACTCGTACATATTGGTATAGCGCTCATTTACTCAAACAACGAAAAGTAGGGACTTTCGTCAAATAAATGGTAATAATTCTGAAACTTCTAAGCTGCGAAAATTTGGAAGATCTTTACAGAAGAAGTCAGGCCTTATAATTCTGACTTCGTTGGTTGAGCACAAACGGTGAAGGAGGGTCTAAGTTACTCACGTCGGAGTAAAAAAAACTTTTGAAGCTTGTAACTTTCTTAAATGTTATGCGATTTTCAAAATTTAAAGCGATTCGAGTTTTAAAAAAAAATAAAAGAAATAAATTCCTGTATCTCTCATAGTTTAGAAGATATTTGTTTGAAAAAAAAAAATATTTTTGTCTCGACTTTTTTCAGTTTTGTTCCTATAACTTTTTTGTTTATTCGATAAAAATTAATGAGCAGGGAAAAAATTTTTACTATCTGAAGTATTTCAGTCGGAAAAGGGTAAAAATCAACATTTTGAAATAGACCTGAAAAAACATCTTTAAAAAAAATAATAAGAACTTTATTTTTATAATTATTATTAGAAAATTGAGTTTCACACATTCATTCTTTCATAACATATCACAAAAGGCGATCCATTAACGACGCCAGTGATATTTATTTCGTATTATGGGTATATATGGATTCAGCAGTGTCCCCAAATCGAAATTGCGATTGCCGATTTCTGGAACTCCGTATATTAAGCTTATAGCGTAGATAGTGTTACCTTTTTCGGCAAAAAGTTAAGAAAGCTATTCAAATTTTCTGAAAAAGTATATATTTTGAGAAAATAAAGTTTAGTACCATAAAAATTATTTTGTAAAATTTACATTTAAGCTCTTATTATCTTTAAATACGAGCATGCAAATCAAAAAATGATTTTGCCTTCTTCCCTTTTATTCAATAATACCTGTTTACAACAGTCATATATTTTGAAATTTTACCTAAACGAGAAAAGAAAACCAAAACTATATTTCCAATGCTATACAATATGTCTATGTATGATTTTCATAAAAAAGTATTCATTGTAATTATACCATCTGCTTTCTATTTAAAAGTACTTAGTAATTGTAAGAGGTAGTACTTAACGATTAACCCTTCACAGCTCCAGGTAAACAGACAAAATTCGGAAAGGCGCTTATAAAGGATGGTGTATGGTTTAAAAACATTCAAAAGGTTTAAATTTATCTACAACCAGCTCCTCCCGAAAAGCGGTGAAACAAATGAACACTAATAATGGAGAATCTGAAGTCCTCCGAAAATAACTTTATTCTGTTTTGCCTGTTGGACTTAATTAATGTTAATTTTTTTATTTTTCCTCGGAAATCGGCCTCACGTATAGTTTTTTTAATAAAACGTTATGAAATTTATCTTAATACATACTTTGGACTAAAACACAAATAGACTTTGAAATAAAAATTATATTAAATAAATAAATAGTTTTCTTTTTTATGTTTCTTGCAAATTTTGAAAGAAAACAGTCAAGCCAATCTTTAAATATAGTATTTTTTTCAATTAACATAATTATTTATAAATCTTAAGTTTTCATGAGTGTGCGAAATTTAAAATTTGTGTAGTAGAAGCAACAAACGTGAACTTTAAAATAGAGTACGATGAATGCTTGAATATTATTTTTCATTATGTAAAGAATTATTCTCTTTCACTCGAGAACTAGATAAATAATAACCAAAGAATAAATAATAAATTTGCGAAGCGAAGGAAAAAAATTATATTCGCGAGAATCGCTTTTTTGTACATTGACTTAAAAGCGTTTGGGCATATTGAAAATAATAACCAATTAAAAAGATAACAAGGTATCTGAAAAAAGCATTTTTTCAAAAACCATTTATTTCTCAACATAGTCTCCTTTTAGATCAATACACTTAGTCCAACGCTTCTCCAGTTTTTGTATTATTGCATTGCTTGTTCGGCCGCGCTTAAATTTAGCAATCCAATATTTTACCATGTAATCTGACGGAGCAGACTCACCGGAATGTTTATGGAGCTTTTTTGTCTCTTTCGCCGTTTTCCCTTTCAAATAATAATGTTTAATCACTGCACGAAATTCACTTGTTTCCATTTTTCAAGAAACACGAAAGTTGCTTACTTCAAACGATTAAAACAAATAAATTAATCGATGAATTTGGGTGAAATTTTAACAGCTGGCGTTTGACAAATCTCAATTTCTAAAAAAAGTTTTTGCGTTTGTGCTGCCATCTAGCGCTAGGTAGCTTCAATATCAATCTTGCAGTTAAAAACCCTACTTTTTTAACATATTTTTAACTTTATTTAAAAACATTTTGCTTTATTATTCGATTTCATGTACTCATTGGCTCGCGGTTAATTATATAATGATAATGGTCAAGCGATAAAATTCACGTCACTTGCACACCTTTGCTTGCATCCAAAAGAACATAAATATACTACTTAGAAGTTTTGCAAATTTATTATTAAATTGGTTTGTTTTTATATTTTCTAGCTTTAACTTTTGTTTAAGTTTCTTCTAATTTTCAATTTCTCATTTCGTTGAGTTCTTTCATTAACTTTCAAAATACTTAAGAAAAATACAAACAAAAAGAAACGTAAGAAATTTTTTTTATATTCACAACTGCTCTAACAGATTTGGGAAACAAAAGATGTGAAAGGCACTTTTAGCATAAATGAAACAAAAAATTTTAACGAAAAGTTTTGCTTTCATTTCAAGCATTTGTCGACAACTAGAAGAAATAAATATATGCAAAATTATCATCGCGCTAGTTACTGATTGAACTTTTACATCATTTTGTTACTTAGAGTCTGTTTAATTGTACACAAATTGTCAAATTAAGAAAATAATTAATGTTTATAAGTAATTAGTCGAACTTTTTACATATTTATATTTTATATATTGAAACGATTAATTTTGGCTCAAGTTCAAACTGAATTTACCCATTTATTTATTCTAATTTTTTTTATTTTTAATTTTTATTAGAAATTTTTTTTGGATAAATTCATTATTTTTTTATTAAGAGAGTACTATATATAGAACAATTTTTATTATTCATCATATTAGCAGAACGGATCAGTACTGATTTCGAGGTCGCTACACCATCTCATCAGCGTTCTTTGTTCAATTTTACCACTTTTGACGGTGGATACTAGTGATCAGGAATATCAACTATTTAACCGTATTATTTAACAAATTAGAATACGAAAAGTACAAACTTATTAATTTTCACATGTCAAATCAATTTCGGTTAGTACGAAATCCCATCTATGATGAATAACTACTCTATATATTCCAGTTCTCTCTTGCTTATTCAGCGCCATTTTCTGCTGAGAATAAACGGTACTTAATCATGTTGTTTGGTTTCTGTCATTTGTAGTTGAATTTCTTTTTTAGTATTCAACCAACTATGACCACGTAAACATGTAGATTTTTTTGACGCGTGCCATCGTTATTTATAATTAATGTTTATAAGTAATTAGTCGAACTTTTTATTTATATTTTATATATTGAAACGATTAATTTTATTTTTTTATTTTTAATTTTTATTAGAAATTTTTTTGGATAAATTCATTATTTTTTTATTAAGAGAGTACTATATATAGAACAATTTTTATTATTCATCATATTAGCAGAACGGATCAGTACTGATTTCGAGGTCGCTACACCATCTCATCAGCGTTCTTTGTTCAATTTTACCACTTTTGACGGTGGATACTAGTGATCAGGAATATCAACTATTTAACCGTATTATTTAACAAATTAGAATACGAAAAGTACAAACTTATTCATTTTCACATGTCAAATCAATTTCGGTTAGTACGAAATCCCATCTATGATGAATAACTACTCTATATATTCCAGTTCTCTCTTGCTTATTCAGCGCCATTGTCTGCTGAGAATAAACGGTACTTAATCATGTTGTTTGGTTTCTGTCATTTGTAGTTGAATTTCTTTTTTAGTATTCAACCAACTATGACCACGTAAACTAGTAGATTTTTTTTACGCGTGCCATCGTTATTTATAATTAATGTTTATAAGTAATTAGTCGAACTTTTTATTTATATTTTATATATTGAAACGATTAATTTTGGCTCAAGTTCAAACCCGAATTTACCCATTTATTTATTCTAATTTTTTTATTTTTAATTTTTATTAGCAATTTTTTTGGATAAATTCATTATTTTTTTTTATTAAGAGATTACTATATATAGAACAATTTTTATTATTCATCATATTAGCAGAACGGATCAGTACTGATTTCGAGTTCGCTACACCATCTCATCAGCGTTCTTTGTTCAATTTTACCACTTTTGACGGTGGATACTAGTGATCAGGAATATCAACTATTTAACCGTATTATTTAACAAATTAGAATACGAAAAGTACAAACTTATTCATTTTCACATGTCAAATCAATTTCGGTTAGTACGAAATCCCATCTATCTATGATGTGCCGGTATGTATTAATGTACTGATGTAAAGAACGAGTCAAAGTAGCAGTATAAGTCCGATTTTCATTTGAAAGAAAAACATCTGCAATTCTTTTTGTTTTTTCAAGACCTAGAAATTTTAAGTTTTTAGAAGAAAGCTAAAGATCTTCCAATTCTTCAAAAATTGGCTAAACAAATACTGTGTGTACCATTCACCTCTGCTACAGGCGAAGGAGTTTTTTCAACGCCAGGAAGAATACTTTAAGAGATTTGAAACAGACTTCTCGGGAAAATGTTGACAAAATTTAATATCTGTATATATTTATTTATCTATTATCTATTAACGCTAAAGTACAAGATCCTACTTAATCTTAATATTTTACACAGATTGCTTATGAGCTGGAAAATGAATGATTTTAATTAAAATATTTTAAATATATCAGTTCTCTCACGATTGTTGACTGTGATTGACGTGTCTTTATCTCTGTGCCTTGTGAAAAATTTCTTTTGCGAATAATTATTAAAAATTATCAAAATCTCTAAAAGGCGTTCTAATGTCAAACCGGAGGACTTAAAGTCCACGGTTAATGCGTCAGGCTTAAAAATGAGCCGATATAATTATTGGACTCCATTACAAGCATTGAATACTGATAACAATGCTGAAAGCATAGACACTCCCGTGCAAAAAGTTAAAGAATTTATTTCGCCTATTAAAGTGCTTTCTCACAACAATGAACAGTTTCATAAAATGTTTAAAAACTCTGGTTTGACCAAATATTATATTAAAAAAATATCAATTGGTATCAAAATTTTTTGTGAAACAAAAGAAACATTTGATGTAATTATTAAAATACTAAAAGAACACAACTGTCAGTTTTTTATACACGAATCTAAATATGATAAACAATTCAAATTTGTCTTGTACGGCCTCGACAACAAAAGTGCCGAAGAAGTAAAACAAGAAATGATTGTAAAAAACTATAAATGTACAGACGTTAAGAAAATTGAAAAAAAGTACAAAGAGTATGTTGACACTCTTTACATAGTATATTTTGAAAACGGCTCAGTAAAGTTAAACGATTTAAAACTGAATATAAAAATTCTCTGTCATATGGCAATAAAATGGGATTATCAAAGAAGAACTAAAAATAAACCGGTTCAGTGTTATAATTGCCAAATGTTTGGCCACGGAGAAAAAGGTTGCTCTATCAAAACAAAATGCGCTCTCTGTTCTGGCAGACACAAAACTTCAGATTGTACCAATAAAGAGAAGGTTAAATGTGCAAACTGCAACGATACGCATGCTGCAACAGATCGTAGCTGTCCAGTAAGGGAATCGTATTTAAACTTAAGAGAAAATATTCAACGAAAAAATAATCGTCACTCAAATAGTCAAAGATCAACAAATAATAACGGTCCTACCACAATATTTGATAAAAACTCTTTTCCAACTATACCACAGCCAAGCAATAGATGTGAAATGAGCACAAATGTATGGTCAGTCTCTCAAAATCGTAGTATTCCTAGAAGCAATATTCAAAATACAAATGATCTCTTTACTGCTGCAGAGATAAGTCAACTTACGTTAGATATTTTAAATAAATTAAAAACTTGTAACTCTAAAGAAGAACAATTTCATGTTATCACACAATTAGCTATTAAATATTTATACAGTAAATAACTCCTCAAAATGGCTCAACAATTAAATACTATTTTCTGGAACTGCAGAAGTGTTAAAAATAAATACCTACTTAGAACTTTATGATTTTTTAAATAATAATGATGTAGATTTATGCTTTTAGTCAGAAACTTGGTTGTCAAGTTCAGTTCATATACCTCAAATGGGTTACTATTGCATCCGACGTGATCGAGCAGATCGTGTTGGTGGAGGAGTTGCAATCCTTATTAAAAAAGAAATAGGAAATTTTAAACCAATTTTTGTCGAAACTAAACATATTGAAAACGTTGGAATTTGTATAAAGACATCTGATAAGATGGAAATAAATATGTTTGCGGTTTATTTCCCTGGAGCTGTTGCAAACTCGGAAACTAAAGGATTATTTAGAAAAGATATTAGAAAACTCCTTGCTGTCGATAAAAATGTTATCATTTGTGGAGACCTAAATAGTAAACATAGATTTTGGAATTGCAATCGTGCAAATGTTTGGGGAAATATCCTCTATGATACTGTGTCTATTCTTCCGTACACTATTGTACACTCGGGCTCACCAACTTATCTGCCCACAAATAGAAATCACACACCTTCTGTTATTGACTTGATTGTCTCAAATATACCACAGTGTATAAGCCACCCTACAACCATTAACGACCTTAACTCGGACCATCTTCCTGTGTTGTTTAAACTTAATATAGATTCCTCACGTTCTAGGCAATTATCTTATAACTACAATAAGACCAATTGGAATCTCTATAGACATTTGCTAGACAAATCGGTTTCTCATTTACCTACTGATGTAGGTGCGGTGACAAGAAAAGAAGTTATTGACTTACATGTAGAATACCTTACGGAAAGCATGATCGAAGCTATTGGAATTGCAACTCCTAAAGTAAATCATGATTTGGACAAACAAGTATTACCACCGTACATTAAACAGCTAATAAGTGCTCGTAACTTATGTCGACGTAATTGGTTAAGATACAGAGATGCATCTGATTTTAATTTTTTGAACAACCATAATAGAATGATTCGCTGTGAAATATCAAAATTTAGAAATAAAATATGGAACACCAAAATTCAAAATTTAGATAAAGCCTCAAAACCGTTTTGGAAAATATCTAAGTGTTTAAGAAAGAAACGTATTTTTATACCACCTCTGAAAGAAAGCTCTACAACTTATTACACAGATGAAGAAAAAGTGAATCAACTTGCCAATAGTTTCTTAGAAAATCATTGCGTTTCTGAAAATTTAAGTAACCAGTCCCACATCTCTCTAATTGTTACTGTTAACAAACGATTTTCTCAATATAACTTTGACACAGACTCATGCGAATATGTAAATAATAATGAAATTGCTACAATTATAAAAGACTTAAAAACCAGGAAAGCATCAGGTTTAGATAGCGTTAAAAACATCATGCTTAAGGAATTGCCTATTTCCGCCCTTACATATTTATCTTCCATTATCAATTGTTGCCTGAAATTACAATATTTTCCACAACGATGGAAAATGGCAAAGGTCATACCTATTTTGAAACCCAATAAGCTTCCTAATTCTGTACAGAGTTATCGCCCGATAAGTCTTCTCAGTAGTCTGATTAAGATTTTAGAAAAGGTTCTTAAAATAAAACTCAATAAGTTTATAGATCTGAATAAAATATTACCACTAACTCAGTTTGGTTTCACCCCTTTTCACAGTACAGTTCATCAAATTAAACGATTATGTAATCATATTAATTCAGAGTTTATAGATGGAAACTCTACCGTATTGGTTACGTTGGATATTGAGAAAGCTTTTGACTCCGTTTGGTATAACGGCCTAATATATAAAATGATTCAATATAACTTTCCAATGTATATTATTAAAATCATTGAGTCATTTATGAAAAATAGATATTATTGTGTAAGTCTGAACGACATATGTTCGGATCTAGTTGAAATTCCAGCTGGAGCTCCACAGGGCTTGGTTTTAGGACCTTTGCTCTTTAATTTGTACTGTTCCGATATGCCGCAACCTAGGGGAGTAGAATGTGCAGCATATGCTGACGCCACTTGTCTGTATGCATCACACCAGTATGGTCAAAATATTGTTGCAGACTTACAACCAGCTCTGGATCAACTTGTGGCTTATTTCCACAGATGGAAAATCAAAATAAATGAAAGCAAGACAAATGCAATATTCTTTACTCGTAGAAGAAATTTATGTTTTTATCCATCAAGTCAACTCAAAGTCAATGGCACTTATGTACAATGGAGTGATAATGTTAAATATTTAGGTGTTTTACTTGACAAAAAACTAATATTTGAACTACATATCAGGAAACAGATTGAAAAATCCAACTTAGCAAAAGCAATGTTATTTCCCCTAATCGGGCGTAAGTAATTTTTAAGTCGTGACAACAAAATAATCTTGGCTAAAGTAATTTTCCAATCCATACTTCTGTATGCTTGTCCAGTCTGGGGAGTTTGTGCAAAATCCCACAATAAAAAAATTCAAATCTGTCAAAATAAGCTATTGACGATGATGCTTAATTTACCATGGCATTTCTCCACCAAAGATCTTCACGAAGAAAATAATATAAAATCAATTATCGAAAAAATAAATATTTTAACAGAACGCTTCAAGGTCTCTTGTAGCATGTCTAGTAACCCACTAATTTCCGGCCTTTATTAAAGAAGACCAACTTATTTATTGATTGTGTCACCATACATATGCGTGTATTGAGTATATACGTAAATGTGTATATATGACTTACAAGTATGTACGTATGAATGAGTGCAAATGATTATTACATATATTTTTCTTTTATATTAATTTGTCTAAAATATCAAATCAGAGGTTTTTTATAAAAATACTTTCCTCTGAAGTAAAATATTTCGTTATAATAAACATCCTCTTATAAACTAAAGATTATTTTATAGATGAAAAGTTAGTATAATGACTAAAACTCTGTAAATTGTGTGATAACTTTAGGTTAAGTATTAAATTTTTTTAAAAAATAAAAAAAATTTAAATATATTTTCTTTAAGAATTTTCAATTGTATTCATTTGTCAAATTTAATTTTAACTACAAAATTTGAAATCGCATGATACATTTGTAAATCCTACGTGACGAACCCTGGTCTTTTAAAAGAGGTACATTCAACTTATGCATGGTGTTTAGTGGGATATAAGTGTACTTTCGAATGACTTAAAAAATTATTTTGTAGCAGGTATTTGTTGCGAAATAATTGATCACAAAGTTTTGTGACGCACGCTACAAAAAACGGAAGTAACTTTGAGGGTGCTGTTGGCTGAAGTAGTTAGCGCGTTGACTGCAAAGCAAATAATGTCTAAGAACGTGGGTTCGAGCCCAGCTTCAGACAAGTCATAACATCCAGCATTTTTCAGATGTGCATTAGTATGCGATTGTATTTGTTGTTGTCAGACTGTTTAAGTGATGAAGGCATAGCACTGGTCACTGAACAGTTCTGGCAGCAATTGATACTGGTGTATGCTAGCGGACATCACAGCGCCCTCCTTCGTCGGTATTGTAGCAAAATCGCCGGCGAAGTAAAATAATTAATAAAATGGCTACAACAGCTTAAAACACATTTAATGCGCCTACTTGACATCAGAGGCGCTGCAACACTGATCTAAAAACTAACACAACGCGCAATATCAGAGTTGTAAAAATTAAGCTTTCTCTCTTTCACCATCTGTCCTCTCTCACTATCCCTTTCCCAAAGAAGGTAACACACCTACGGGTTGGTAGGCATACTAATTGCCTGAGTGTTACTTCTCTTTTTAAAAAAAAAAAAAAAAAAAAAGAAAGTTAAAGTGTGTTTTCGTTTTTTTTTTGCAAATTTTACATAATAAAGTACTCAAAATATAGTTCCTAACAGAAAGATTAATATAAGAGAATTCTAATATAACTTATTTTCAGCCAAAAAATGTTGTCGTTTTTTGACAGATTAGATTTTTCTATTTGCATTCAGAAATTTTAATGTATAAATACTTATAGGTTGTGATATTTTCGTGAGTATTTCATGAGCGTGAGTTTTCGTGATTGTGACTAACTTTTTTTCCACTCACGTGATCGTGAGTGATCGTGAGCCAAAAATATGAGGTCGTGCATGAGTAAAATATTTTTATCGTGAGCGTGCATGAGCGTGAGTGAAAAGTCACTCACGATTCCATCTCTATTCGTAATATAAGAAACTCAATGGAATAAAGCATACTGGACACAAGATCGTGAATTAGTTAAACTGAGTATTCATTCGTTAAGCTGGGACACTTCTCTATATGTGTACGAGTACATAGTTATGTATGGGCTCTTCCAATAGTAATTTTCATTTTGATATTTAAAACAAACGAGTATTTTTAAAGAAGATGGTATGATATTAATAATGGAAGACAATATGAGCCAAAACGGCTCTTAAATCGATTATGGACCATTGGCATAGACCCTATCTTTCACGTAAGCCCAAAAGTCTACAGGTTGTGCAGTTTATTTGAAATTATGGTAGAATTATTTATAATAAAAAACTGCTTGAGGTCATTTAATTAACAATAAGCAAATGCGTTGAGAATTATTTTATTTATATTTATTTAATGCAATTAACACTTCAAAAGCATTGAATGAGAGCGTATATGCGAGTGTATGTAATTTAATTTAATTTTGATTTATTGACATATAATAAAATACAAAAAAGCAAAAAAGTGTTGAAACTAAAATATCAAAAATAGCGAAGTGGGAGTTTGACTCGCGCATGGAGGATTCTGTTCTTCTTTGAGTAGGGACACCCTTAATTTTTAACCAATTTTTTGTATTTGTTTTTGAAACGGATATACACTACTGTGTCCCATACAGTACAAATCTATTTCAAAATAACACTTCTTCTCAACACACTATTTAATATTTAATGTATGTAGTTCAATTTAAGTATTTGTACTTATGGCACAATTTACTTTAATGATTAACGTGAAGCAGCTCGGTATCAAAAAGAAGTTAGGTCCAGATTCACAATATTGATTTGGTACAAAAACAAAAATATTATAATAGCAATACAGTACATATCGAATATAAGAAACTTTAAAAATGTCAGAAAATTGTTTCTTTATATAAGTAATTATTGTTTATAAGAAAGTTATTTCTTATAAACATATACGAGTATATGGCCAAAAAAGATATGGTTAAACAAACGCATAGCTTGCGGTATATTTTGTGTATATTCAGTATTGCCCGTAAGAAAAAAATCGTATATGAAATCTTTTTTCACATCAGTTATCTTCTTTGGTGTTTCAGAAAAATTTTAAATTTTGATATATTCATTGTTGGCTAAAAAGAAAGTTTCTAATGTAAAATCTCTTTTCATATCATTCATTACCTTTCGTGTTTGAAAAAAACTTCTTATATCAGGTTTTTTCTTATAGAAAATTACTTGTATGAAAAGTATAGAACAAGGCATGGTGTGTTTGGTCCATTTTCTAATATGCGATGTGCTTATATCCGGTATCTACATATTAAATGCATAATTATGTATATAGAAATTCCATTTTGACTTCCAAATTAAAGAATATAAAAATAGAATTGAATTGAAGAAATGAAATATACTATATAACTTTTTGTGTGTTGAACGGTGTTAGTAGCATTTAGCATCGCAAAATACCTGAATCCTAAACATGTCACTCTGGCTCAGATTTACTAAGTACTGCGACCAGTGATGCCAGTTTAGCCTTTTCGAGTCTAGATTTAGTCCTTTTTTTTCTGATAGCCTCGAAATGTTAGCCTCGTGGCTTTTTTTAACCTTTTTTATTTTAATTTTTTTAATTACAACTAAGGCAAGAAACCGTTCTTGAATTAAAATGTTATCCTTTATTATACATTCGATGCTTTTTAAAAAAGGTATAGAAATGTTGCCATGATTTCAATATTACCGATGTTAGGTATTATTATAAGATTCTCGAGATATTTATGCAACTGATAATTCCGATATTACTGGCGGTGAAAAAACTATATTATCTATTATATGAATAAGTAATAGATGTGCATTAAACTTTTTGTTATTGTTTTTTTTGGGTCACTAGGCTTTTTCAGGGCTTTTTAACTTTTTAAAAAGTCGATTTAGCTTCATTTTTCTCCAACTCCTAGTAACACTGCGTTGCACGAATGCAAATCGCAAATGTTTTGGGAATTGTCTTAGAACAAACAAATATATAAGTAAATAATTTGAGTGGAATAGAAACAAGGTGAGGTGATCTTATTTAGATATGAATAAGGCAAAAGATTAATTTCTTTTTGATTTTTATTATTTGTAAAAATTTATTATTTTAAATTAATTGACATTGTATTAGATATTTAAAATATCCTTACGGAACTTCACACGTTCTCTCAATATTTTGTTTTTCGATGATAATTCCTTCAAAATACTGAAATATATTTTGGGCTGCTTCTGCAGATAACTCTTCTTTGGCTTTTGTGGTAATCGGCAATTTTAAATCTTTTATTCACATGGTCGCAAGTAAGGACCATATCGTTATTTCATGGGTAAAACGAATACCAAAACAAAGTTAGAGAGTAGTAACGGTATTATTCCATCTATCATTCGATAAGAGATTATTATACTGTACCTACTATATAAAACTAAAATTCCATTATTTGATTTTACATTATTTGTTTAGTTCTTGATGACTATTGAAGCAAAAAAAATCCTTGAGACAAAAACATCGATATATCATACTTTAAGATACGACTGTATCTTCTATTATGACGAAAATTTTAAAAACGCAATCCCTACGTTCCGCAAAAAACATAAATATTTTTTTTTAATAATTCTGCCGGAATTATCGAAATACTTAATTCGCAAAATCTTATAGATTCTTTGCGAGCTTAAATTTTCTGATATTAGGGTGGTACATTTCGGTGGTAGGAACTGTGATCTGGTAGGCAAATACTAGAACGGGATATTTGAGGTAAATGACTTACAAAGCAAAGCATTGGTCTCCTCAAAAAAAACATCGATATATCACACTTTAAAATACGAGATCATTAAGCGTTGATTGCTATCCTGCAAACTTATTGCTTTTTATATATATTAAAAAATTTTATAAATTAAGCAAGCGTAAATGCAAGTAAAAGATTGTAAACTGCTATTACTGAAATTAAAAACTATATGTATATTGAAATTTACAAACATTAAATTAAAAACATAAATGAAGATTATAAATTTTATAATAGAAACTGCTATTATCTGATAGAGACTTTACGCTACTGCCATTTTGATCTTTCCAGAAGCTCAAAATATACTGGGTCCCACTTTTCAATTTCTTCTCGTCGTTTTTGCCAGTAGTCCCTTGTCAGTCCTGTCAGTGCGTAGTTGTCATTTTGATGTTTTTTTTATAACATCAAAATATTTGAGTTCCTAATAGAGATGGGCACCGCTCACGTGATTAGCGTGAATCATGTGTGATCACGCGTGATCATGCATGATCGTGAGCAGTTTTTGTTTCAATCACGTGAGCGTGCATTATCGTGTGTATAAAAAAACTTAACGTGAGTGAGCGTGCATGAGTAGATTTTTTGTGTGATTTTTTCGATTTTGGAATTTTTTTCATATTTTTAATAGGTACGTGGTTTTCAATTTTGTCATGAAGACATAAAACGTTGTGCCGATATGTATTAATGTACAGATGTGAATGAACGAGTCTGAGTAGCAGTATAAGTCCGAATTTCGACTGGCGAACATTTGGAAGAAAAAAAAGCAATTCTCTTTCGTTTTTTCATTCGCGTTCACAAAGACGAACAAGACTAAGATATTTTAAGTTTTTGGAAAAAAGCTAAAGATATTCCACTTCTGCAAAAATTGGCTAAGCAAATACTGTGTATAACATCGACCTCAACAAGTGAAAGTTGAAAGAGATTTTTCAACGCCAGGAAGAATACATGAAGAGAAGTGCATAAATTTATTTATCTATTATCTATTAGCATTGAAGTACAAGATCCTACTTAATCTTAATATTTTATACAGATTGCTTAAGAGCAAGAAAATTATTGATTTTAATAAAAATATTTTAAATATGTACATAATTTTAAATTTTACTTAAAAACTTCAAAATAAAAGGAAATTTATATTTTCTTTAAGAATTTTCAATTGTGATCAATTGTCAAATTTAATTTTAACTACAAAGTTTGAAATCGCATGATACATACATATGTGTAAATCCTGCACACATTCGTATGCGTTTTCACATTAATATATAAAAATTGTTTGGTATTTCAAAAGATGTACCTTCAACTTATGCATGGTGCTTAGTGGGATATATAATTTATATATTTATAATTTTTTAGCAAGTATTTGTTGCGAAATAATTGATCATAAAATTTTTTTTCGCACGCTACAAAAAACGGAAGTAACTTTGAAAGTTAAAGTGTGTTTCGTATTTTTTTGCGAATTTTGCATAATAAAGTACACAAAATATAGTTCCTAAAAGAAAGATGAATATAAGAGAATTCTAAAATAACTTATTTGCAGGAAACAAATTTTGTCGTTTTTTGTCAGAAGACATGAACTATTTGTGACGCACCCTACGTGACTCCCATTCAATTTTTTCTATTATATTTCTATTCTGAAATTTCATACCTAATTTCAATGTTTCCAAAATAGTAAACACAAATTTTTTTTTTGCTAAAATTTAAGTGAATTCAATGTATTTAAATATAGCTTTCGATCGGGCCTTCTCCATAAACAGTAAAGTAACGAAATGAATACCCGAAAATGGTTAATTTCTGGTATAAAATTAGAAGATCTGAGGTAGGGTAGGATTTGATAATAATTTGTGCACTATTGATCGTCGAAATATATTTATTTTATTTATAAACTTATATATCTAATCTAATATTACATAAAAAAATAAGTTGGAACACTTTAAAAAAAATTTATTTGGTGGACTGTTTCAGAAGAGTATATTTCTCAGTTAAATATGATTTTCCTATTTTATTGCAGAATTTTCTAATTGTGTATTAGATTTTTATATTTGCATTCATGAGTATTTCGTGAGCGTGAGTTTTCGTGATTGTGACTAACTTTTTATTCCACTCACGAGAGCGTGAGTGAACGTGAGCCAAAAATATGAGGTCGTGCGTGAGCGTGCATGAGTGAAAATTTTTTATCGTGAGCGTGCATGAGCGTGAGTGAAAAGTCACTTTTTATTCCACTCACGAGAGCGTGAGTGAACGTGAGCCAAAAATATGAGGTCGTGCGTGAGCGTGCATGAGTGAAAATTTTTTATCGTGAGCGTGCATGAGCGTGAGTGAAAAGTCACTCACGATCCCATCTCTAGTATCTAATACAAAGTGAAATCAGAAACGGTGGGGGTCTTCTATTTTTTTTCGACTACAGTAATGCATACTTATCGAGGTACGTAAAGATAATTACAAAATAACGATTTAACGACACTCTTGATTTAGGCATAAGTTTAATGTAACTGGGATAATAAATTAACTGAATCATTTATGTAGTTCTTTTAAAAAACATAAACACCCACTTATAAAAGTATTTTAACTTTATTTGCATTTATATTAAACTCAAATTTTTATTTAATTTACTATTTTACAGATATACATAAATTAAGTTAAGGCCACAATATTTAAAGATCAATCAATGCCTGCGGCCAAAGCCAATTAAATCTAAAATGGTAAGTTTACAACACTGACTACATAAAATATTAATCAAATTATTTTATGTTGATTTTAAAAATTTTTAATATACGTAATTGGTATATTACGGATTCAATCTATATATATAAAAATGAATCTGTGTTTGTATGTCAGTTTGTTTGTATGTTCGTTATAGGATACCAAACGGTACGACCTATCGTTTTAAAATTTCAGAACTGTTTTACCAAGGGGTTTTTTTAATAAAAATTTGGGGAGATGGAGGAGGGAAACGAGTACCCCCATAGGAGGTAACTATTAATTTTCTCATATCTGTACAACTATCTGAGTGAAGCTTTCTAAATTCGACGTGTGTTATTCTTCGAATAACGCGCGATTATCGGAAAATATTGGTGGTATGGGAGGGGAGGAACGGGTAATTATTAATTTTCTCACATCTGTAGATATATAAGAGTGAGGCTTTCTAAATTCAACGAGTTTTATATTTAGAATAGCGTGCGTTTCGCAGCAAAATATTAGCGGTATAGGGTGTGGGACACGGGTACACCCCATAGGATGTATTTATAAATTGTGTTATATCTGTACAACTATAAGAGAGAGGCTTTCCAACTTAAAAGAGTTTTATTCTTAAAATAACATGCGATTTCCAGAAAATTACTGGCAGTATAGGATGGTTAAAAGGTTACCCCCCTTCCAAAGTAATAATTAATATTCCTTTATCAACATAAATGCAATAGTCAAGCTCGCAAAATTTTATGTGAGTCACTATTACAATAAAGTGGAATATCCAGAAAAATACAGAGGGTATCAGAAGGGGGAAACGGGTTCCCCTATATCAGGTAATTATTAATTTTCTCATATCTATACAACTATTAGAGTGAGGTTCTCTAAATTTGATGTGTGTTGCTCTTACAATAACGTTAGATTTTCAGCAAAATCTTGTGGCTATAGGAGGGGGAAACGGGTACCCACACGCAAAGTAATTTTATTCCCATATCAGATACAATACAATAGTTAAGCTCTCAAAGTTTTGTGAGGATTTTTCTTAGAACAAATTAATATTTCTAGCAAAATTTTGCGGGTTTCACTGGAGGGGGACTGGTAGCTCAAATACAGGGTCCTTATTAACTTTCCGATATCTATCAGGAATTGCGGCCACACTTTTGTATAGTAGAATAATTGCGCATTCCGCACTTAAATTACAATTAAAATGGCAAATAAATGGAGACTACACATGCATATTAAAAAAAATTCTTCCATGGGCAAAGTCCTGAAAAAATGTCAGATTATTGTAAAGGATGAATGGATGGTACATAAAAAATCTTTAGAGACTCTAAGCCATACCTTACAGGATTTCCGAATTAATTGGAAATTATTTGGAGGTGCACTATTCTATTACCTGGTGACTTTCGACAAACACTATCTAATATTCCAAACTCAACACCGCCTGATGACCTTGCCCTAAATCTTTGGCGATATGTTCAGGTAGTGAAATTGTATGATGCATTAGCTACTCAATTTTCTTAGCAATTACTAGACATAAGGGATGGAATATGCCAGTCGATCCAACAACAAATGTCAGAACAATTCCACCTGACTTTTGCCAAATCACTCAATATGTTGACGACTCAATCTACTGTATGTGCCCAAATATAAAACAAAATTTCAGCAACATACAGTTTTTTACTAGCGAATAAGAATATTCACGTAAATTTGATGAATAGTGAAATTTTTAATAAAATTGGCGGTAATGCCAGAACTTAGAAATCCATCAATACTGCAACGAATGAGGAGAATGTAATTAATTATCCTGTCGAATTCTTAGATTCGCTTGATTTGCCAAGCTTTCCACTACATGTGCTTCAATTAAAAGTTGGCGTGAGTATTATCTTATTACGTAATAATGACCCACCCCATCTTGCTGTTAAAAATTTTTTGAACAATCTTATCGAAGCACCAACAATGAATTGAAAATATAGATGTATAGAGGTTTTGCTTCCACGTATTCAAATGAAAACGCGCTTAAAAACTCCCTCTAGTTATGAACTTTTGTATTCGTCGTTTCAAATACTAATCCTACAAACAAAATATGACGAAAGCCATTATTTAAAAACTCATACTCCTTTGTTTTTGTGCTCTTTTAGTATAATTTATTAGAAACAAAGTTAACAAGTTTTCATCTTTTGGAAAACTAGTTGTAATTTGTGTTAAACTTTCTTTCTATTCGAAGTGTTAATGAGTTTAAAAAATTAAATTGTCTTTTTTGTTTTTTGTATCAAAGACTTTAATTACTATCATTGCAGTGGCGCCTGCTTAAGTTTTAGCAGATTTAATACATGTGTTCTATATACTCGTACATATTGGTATAGCGCTCATTTACTCAAACAACGAAAAGTAGGGACTTTCGTCAAATAAATGGTAATAATTCTGAAACTTCTAAGCTGCGAAAATTTGAAGATCTTTACAGAAGAAGTCAGGCCTTATAATTCTGACTTCGTTGGTTGAGCACAAACGGTGAAGGAGGGTCTAAGTTACTCACGTCGGAGTAAAAAAAACTTTTGAAGCTTGTAACTTTCTTAAATGTTATGCGATTTTAAAAATTTAAAGCGATTCGAGTTTTGAAAAAAATTTAAAGAAATAAATTCCTGTATCTCTCATAGTTTAGAAGATATTTGTTTGAAAAAAAAAATATTTTTGTCTCGACTTTTTTCAGTTTTGTTCCTATAACTTTTTTGTTTATTCGATAAAAATTAATGTGCAGGGAAAAATTTTTTAATATCTGAAGTATTTCAGTCGGGAAAGGGTAAAAATCAACATTTTGAAATAGACCTGAAAAAACATCTTTAAAAAAAATAATAAGAACTTTATTTTTATAATTATTATTAGAAAATTGAGTTTGACACATTCATTCTTTCATAACATATCACAAAAGGCGATCCATTAACGACGCCAGTGATATTTATTTCGTATTATGGGTATATATGGATTCAGCAGTGTCCCCAAATCGAAATTGCGATTGCCGATTTCTGGAACTCCGTCTATTAAGCTTTATAGCGTAGATAGTGTTACCTTTTTCGGCAAAAAGTTAAGAAAGCTATTCAAATTTTCTGAAAAAGTATATATTTTGAGAAAATAAAGTTTAGTACCATAAAAATTATTTTGTAAAATTTACATTTAAGCTCTTATTATCTTTAAATACGAGCATGCAAATCAAAAAATGATTTTGCCTTCTTCCCTTTTATTCAATAATACCTGTTTACAACAGTCATATATTTTGAAATTTTACCTAAACGAGAAAAGAAAACCAAAACTATATTTCCAATGCTATACAATATGTCTATGTATGATTTTCATAAAAAAGTATTCATTGTAATTATACCATCTGCTTTCTATTTAAAAGTACTTAGTAATTGTAAGAGGTAGTACTTAACGATTAACCCTTCACAGCTCCAGGTAAACAGACAAAATTCGGAAAGGCGCTTATAAAGGATGGTGTATGGTTTAAAAACATTCAAAAGGTTTAAATTTATCTACAACCAGCTCCTCCCGAAAAGCGGTGAAACACATAAACACTAATAATGGAGAATCTGAAGTCCTCCGAAAATAACTTTATTCTGTTTTGCCTGTTGGACTTAATTAATGTTAATTTTTTTATTTTTCCTTGGAAATCGGCCTCACGTATAGTTTTTTTTAATAAAACGTTATGAAATTTATCTTAATACATACTTTGGACTAAAACACAAATAGACTTTGAAATAAAAATTATATTAAATAAATAAATAGTTTTCTTTTTTATGTTTCTTGCAAATTTTAAAAGAAAACAGTCAAGCCAATCTTTAAATACAGTATTTTTTTCAATTAACATAATTATTTATAAATCTTAAGTTTTCATGAGTGTGCGAAATTTAAAATTTGTGTAGTAGAAGCAACAAACGTGAACTTTAAAATAGAGTACGATGAATGCTTGAATATTATTTTTCATTCTGTAAAGAATTATTCTCTTTCACTCGAGAACTAGATAAATAATAACCAAAGAATAAATAATAAATTTGCGAAGCGAAGGAAAAAAATTATATTCGCGAGAATCGCTTTTTTGTACATTGACTTAAAAGCGTTTGGGCATATTGAAAATAATAACCAATTAAAAAGATAACAAGGTATCTGAAAAAAGCATTTTTTCAAAAACCATTTATTTCTCAACATAGTCTCCTTTTAGATCAATACACTTAGTCCAACGCTTCTCCAGTTTTTGTATTATTGCACTGCTTGTTCGGCCGCGCTTAAATTTAGCAATCCAATATTTTACCATGTAATCTGACGGAGCAGACTCACCGGAATGTTTATGGAGCTTTTTTGTCTCTTTCGCCGTTTTCCCTTTCAAATAATAATGTTTAATCACTGCACGAAATTCACTTGTTTCCATTTTTCAAGAAACACGAAAGTTGCTTACTTCAAACGATTAAAACAAATAAATTAATCGATGAATTTGGGTGAAATTTTAACAGCTGGCGTTTGACAAATCTCAATTTCTAAAAAAAGTTTTTGCGTTTGTGCTGCCATCTAGCGCTAGGTAGCTTCAATATCAATCTTGCAGTTAAAAACCCTACTTTTTTAACATATTTTTAACTTTATTTAAAAACATTTTGCTTTATTATTCGATTTCATGTACTCATTGGCTCGCGGTTAATTATATAATGATAATGGTCAAGCGATAAAATTCACGTCACTTGCACACCTTTGCTTGCATCCAAAAGAACATAAATATACTACTTAGAAGTTTTGCAAATTTATTATTAAATTGGTTTGTTTTTATATTTTCTAGCTTTAACTTTTAACAGATTTGGGAAACAAAAGATGTGAAAGGCACTTTTAGCATAAATGAAACAAAAAATTTTAACGAAAAGTTTTGCTTTCATTTCAAGCATTTGTCGACAACTAGAAGAAATAAATATATGCAAAATTATCATCGCGCTAGTTACTGATTGAACTTTTACATCATTTTGTTACTTAGAGTCTGTTTAATTGTACACAAATTGTCAAATTAAGAAAATAATTAATGTTTATAAGTAATTAGTCATACTTTTTATTTATATTTTATATATTGAAACGATTAATTTTGGCTCAAGTTCAAACCCGAATTTACCCATTTATTTATTCTAATTTTTTTATTTTTAATTTTTATTAGAAATTTTTTTGGATAAATTCATTATTTTTTTATTAAGAGAGTACTATATATAGAACAATTTTTATTATTCATCATATTAGCAGAACGGATCAGTACTGATTTCGAGTTCGCTACACCATCTCATCAGCGTTCTTTGTTCAATTTTACCACTTTTGACGGTAGATACTAGTGATCAGGAATATCAACTATTTAACCGTATTATTTAACAAATTAGAATACGAAAAGTACAAACTTATTAATTTTCACATGTCAAATCAATTTCGGTTAGTACGAAATCCCATCTATGATGAATAAGTACTCTATATATTCCAGTTCTCTCTTGCTTATTCAGCGCCATTGGCTGCTGAAAATAAACGGTACTTAATCATGTTGTTTGGTTTCTGTCATTTGTAGTTGAATTTCTTTTTTAGTATTCAACCAACTATGACCACGTAAACATGTAGATTTTTTTTGACGCGTGCCATCGTTATTTATAATTAATGTTTATAAGTAATTAGTCGAACTTTTTATTTATATTTTATATATTGAAACGATTAATTTCGGCTCAAGTTCAAACCCGAATTTACCCCATTTATTTATTCTAATTTTTTTATATTTAATTTTTATTAGAATTTTTTTTGGATAAATTTATTATTTTTTTTATTAAGAGAGTACTATATATAGAACAATTTTTATTATTGATCATATTAGCAGAACGGATCAGTACTGATTTCGAGTTCGCTACACCATCTCATCAGCGTTCTTTGTTCAATTTTACCACTTTTGACGG